>OY720431.1:101340631-101731320 GCA_963082735.1 Pocota personata | reverse complement strand
TACATACCTGCTGGCTGTTGAATCTTTTTTTGTCGCATTTATTTGAACGTAACCCTCATCACTTTTTAATTTAATTTTAATATTCTTATCACACGGAATATATCGTTTTGATGTATATTTTTCTCTTTTTAGACGCACGACAGAAATTTTAGTAAGATCAATAGCTCTTGAATCGTTTTCTAGCAAATTTTGTTCCTTATTTTTATTTTTTGTGACAAGTTTACTAATCCTGAAGCTTTTGTTTTTTTGTGTACAATCTTGACCTTCTTTAATGCTACCAATATGGTTTCTCGCATGATTTGCTTCTTCAGAGCATGTGTTAGATTCAATATTTCTATGTCCGCATTTTATAGAAACATTTTTATTGTTTTCAAATTCATTATTTATTAGACCAGACTTTACTTTGAGATTGTTATCATTATCATTCATATAACAATTTTCTTGAATGCCGAATGATGAGCTTGTTGTTCCATTAAACGGAAATGAATCATCCATTGCCTTAACAATAATTTCTCTAATTTCGACTCGATGCTTGTTTGATTCTTCAGATGAATTTTGGTGCTCAAAAAGGTTTGTTTTATGAACATCAAAAAATACACCATTTTTAGGATCAGCAGATTGAATATTTAACAGTTTTGGAAGTGAGTTTTTATTTTCAGACAATTTTAATTGTTTGATTTCAGTACGCAAAGGATTACAATAGTTTTTAAGTTGATCTACAAAATTATTACAAGCATTTTCCCAATCACTTAGATTTACCCCATCCATTTGTTCTGACGATTGGATATCGTAATTACAATGACAATTTTCTTTGTTCGAAAGTGGTTTTTGATGATAGACGTCTTTGTCGTCTTGAAAGGTAAATCCCTTAAGTTCAGCTTTTGTGCGTATTCTAGCTGCAATAATAGATGAAACATCTTGTTTAGCTTCAATAAAATTATTTCGAATTTCCTTTGCCATCGGCTCATTTTTAGCTAAAATTTCATTTTTAGTAATTGCCGTACAATTCTGCACATCTTTTTCGCTTTCATTAGTTATTAGTTCTTCAATGTTTTTATTTAAAGCATAATCAAGAGAATCAATGTTAGAAGTTGTTTCAGAAGCTTGGGTCGTTGTTTTGAAATCAATGTCATAATAATCAGAATGGTAAAAGCTTTCAAAGCATACTTTTTTACGTAAGAGTTCACTGTCATCGTCATTATCGGATGGAATTGTTCTTTTTAAAGTAACTTCTAGTTTAATACCTGTGCCTGGTTCGCTCTCCTGACTGGCACATGGCTGTATAATATGTGAGCTCATACAATTTTGTAAGCTACAAACAATGTTACCTTTTAACTTAGGTATTGAAGTTTCAAGCATAAATTTATTTTCCAAACTACAATCCCCTGCAGTTATTTTGCTGTTGAAATCGTTATCCGATCGATTGCAATATTCGAAAAAATTACTTGGCACATTTAAATTAACTTTACTTTTTAAATTCTCAGGAAAGCTTCGGTTTATATCCATATTCAAATTAACTTTACTTTTTAAATCCTCAGAAGAGCTTTGATTTCTATCCAGTCTGTTTGAAATTATCCCATTCGCTTGAGTATTTACGCTACTTGCATTAGACAAAAAATTACGATTTTCGGAAAAGTCTGGTCTAAAATTGAATTTTGGAGGATAACCATTTTCTGTAACTATAACTTTACAATTTGAACTGTTCTCCGTAGAATCAGCTTTAGTTTTAATTGTTTTTACAGATAGATCCAAGGGAGATGCGATATTTGTTGTGCCGCCAGGCAAACTTTGGTGTCCATGAGATTTTAAAGAACTTTTCTCATATATTTCTCCAAATATATTACTATTTTGCATTCTTGAAAACTTAGTGTCTTCATTCCGTCGAAAGACTTTAGTGGGTTGTCTGGATATAATAGGATTTGGAACATCTTTCGGCTGTTGGTTGTAATTTAATGTTCTTTTTATTATTTGCATGTTTAAATCATCTTCAGACGTCGCACTGCGCAGAGCATGAACGTGGTTGATTAATTCACGATAATTCGGTTTTCTTATATTTTTGACCGAGGGTGGGAGCATATTAGAGCTTGTTTTTTTTGTATAAGATTCACGTATGCAATTTCCTTGATACTGCGTGTATTGAAGATCATGAAATGCGATGCTATGTTGACTACTTCCAGGTGTATTGTATGTGGTTCTAAAGTCGGCAATTTCATATAGATTTCGGTTTTCCAGTTCAATTGAGTCGGTATCATTATACTGATCTATTGAAAATGATATTGGATTACTTTTATTTTGAATCAAATCGTTTCGACTAATTGGATCGCCGAAATAAGGAACTTTTATATGGGTATTTTCTTCCGTCTGATTATTTTCTATTCTTTCGGAAATGGAATCCTTATCATAACTAAAATTCTCTTTCTTTATTGGTAAGTGACGATGCTGTTTACGAATGTCTAAACCAATTGGTTCGATAGATGTTTCAAGGCGCATTAACGGTATGTTAGGACTCTCAAGAAGTTGTATTCCAATAAGCTGTTCTTTGTTACTAATTAAAAGACTTCCTCCCGTTTGAACTGAATGATCTTCCGGAACATTGTAATCGAAACCAATGTTTGAAGGCATCCTTTGATTGTTGTAAAACTTTCGACTGCAAAATTGACTGCTTTGTGTGTTTCGCTTTGCGTCTGCTTGTTCCTGGTTTGCAAACTTATCGACAGTAAAATATGGAGGCGCAACATATAAGTTGTTGCAAGTAGACGACGCAACAGTTATTGAGGCGGTTTGCTCTGGCACAGCGTTAAAGATGTTCTTCGCAGTGTTTCCCCTATTTATATACTTCTTATTAATTTCATTGCATAATAACGAATCCTCCACTCCTGGAGATATATTAACTTGAATGTGATTAAGAGAGGACTTATTTTCTATATTGTTTTTAACACATGAATTTCCTTCGGGTATATATTGACAACTACTATTTAAATAAGGATAATAATTTACATTTGAACTATTTTTCGTAGGCTCCCAGTGGCGTGCATTATCTGTTTTAATAGAAGATTTACTCCACACCGTATCTGAATACATAGATTTACTTTTTGGAAGATTTCGATCAATATATAAGTTATTTATTGCACTAATTTTCCCTTCTGACTTGAGGGCTTTATAATATGGATACGAGTCTAAATTTCCCGAGTCGTATGTCATATTATATTTTTCCTTATTTGTTGGGGTTTCATAATTTTCTATATAAATATTTATATTTTGTTTTGCACACATTCCGTTACATTGAGCATGATTTCCAAATTCGCTTTTTTTGTCCTTGGCAGTCATGCATAGACATGCATTTTTACTTCTATACATTTCACAGTAACCAATTTGATTTTCACTTTTAAGAGCAACTGATTTTATTATTCCATTGCTGTATCTTAGCTGTTGTCCATTTCTATCCATTGCAATTCTGAAACGATAAAATATACTTAGGTACAGGCAAATAAAATAAAGTGTACGCAGTACTTGCTCTTATACATATGCTGTTCGTCTGACCGCTCAGATGCATTTTGCACTTCAAAAAAACATGTTAACATTGAAAACTCAATTAAATTGCATGGAAATGAAGGCTGTTTTAAATAGTTTTATATGCTTTTGGTTAGCAATTCTAATTTGCTTTTCAAGCATTCCTCACTCCCTTATATCCGTCATTCCGTTAAACAGTTAAAGCAGTATAAGTGGTTTGAGTCAAAACAAACTTTTAGTCCCTTTATTTAATAACTTTGAGAAATGGATGACCCCCTGCAATACAACTTGTTCCTTGTTGTGGTACAACCTTCCAATATTTGATCATCTGAAGTTGAATATTTTTGTATAATATACAGAAAAATGGTTAGTTTAAAAAATAGCTGAAAGAAAGTTTCGAAAATATTCGAAAGCAAAATTCTTAAAGCGACGCTGCATAGGACAGCGAGAGGAGCTTACAAGCAGAAAGGAATAGTAGAATAGTCACAGTCGGTGAGAATTTGGAAAGATCATTTCTGCAGTCTGTTAAACAGCGGTGACGACCAAACTTCGCTGTCAGGCAGAATGTTTCATTCAACCCGGACGATGACGATCAACAATTCTAAGCTTAAATCCAACAAAGCTGCTGAAGCTGTGGCCGTGATGTAGTGGTAACATCATCGCTTGTGACGCTGTTGGTTCACGGTTCAAATCCTGATGTCAAGAATCATCTATTTATTTCGCATGAAATAAATAAAAAGACGATCAATTCCGAATGTTAAGTCAACTCTACAGTGAAGGCATGTCACTGGCAGTATGGTGTTCATATGGCTGAAAATGCAACTTGATCGTGATGATGACATCAGGAGGACGGAAAAAATACTGTGAATCATGAGCAGCGACAATAAAAGCAAAACAAAAATGCTCCCCAGTTATCTGGAGGCTACTCTTTGAACTTAATACCACCTGAGTTTCAAACCACTGCACCAAATCTTTTTTTCTTTCTCTCTCTCTGTCTATCTAGACAACGCCTGTGTCCTGTAATAACATAAGGGTATTCACATCCCCTTTATCGCGCGCAAATTATAAAAAAAAGCTGACGGTCTAACTGCCGAACTATCTAACGCAGATGGGGATGACTTTGTACGTAGCACTTATTCATCAAATACGGTCGGACGAAAGTATGCCCAACGAATGGAACTTCAGCATCGATTGTCCAGAAACGGTGAAAATGGTTGGAGCGGTTAACGAGAGCAAAACAAAATGAATGCTGTCATCAAAAAATGAGAGTCAACATTGGCGACTTGGACAAAACATCACAATAGATAAGTACAATTCTGAGGTATTTAAAGACTTTCTCTATCTAGGTTTTGCTCTGAATTCAAATAATGATATATGAATGGAAACACTCTTGGTTGTTTGGTTTTTGGTCCCGTTTGTATCGACGGTATACAGCGACATCGACCTAGTCAGGCTTGGGACATTTAGAGCAAATTGACGTGCATAGTAAACTCCTGTAGCATTGTCGCCCTTTTCAATCAAAAGTATGCCTTCACAATCCCAAAATATCATCGCTATAACCTTTCCAGCTGAATGAACCACCATTAATTTTTTTGGGAAGTGTTGTAAACGTGTTATTGTTTTCCAGTCACAAGTCTTTTGATAATTTGCTCAGAATTCTCACCACACAGCTTCAAAAATAAACAGCACGAGGCTCTAATTTAATAAAATTTCCCGAATCACTCATGGTACTTGACTTTCACGATTGAATTGAGTTGCATTTTCTGAATAATAACTCTTAATTAGTAATTTTATCGATTCCGATTGTCTGCATTTGGATTTCACAGTAGGAAAGTACAAGTACCGAAAGGATATCGAAGGGCCCTCGTACATATACTACACAGGGTATTTCTAAAAAAAAAAGGCCGCTTCTTCGGAATCTGGTATGTTAAGAAGACCTTGCCTTAAACTGCGGCCAGTGCAGAACCGCAGTGGAGAACGTACAGACGCCACTAATAAACATGTATGCACACAAATGAAAAAAAAAAAAAAAAAAGTGCACGACTGGATCGTACATATTTGCACTTACATACGAGGCAATGAAAGACTGCGATTTTCGGTTAAAAAATGATTTTATTTTTCTACATAATCTCCCTTGACTTCAACACACTTGGTCCAGCGTTTCTCCAAACATCAGTATTCCTTCTCGGAAGTGAGAGTCTGGAAGGCTGTGAAAATATTCATCTACGGCCCTCTCAACTTTTGCATTGGATGCGAAGCGCTTCCCAGAAACAAATTTCTTCAAGTTTGGAAACAGATGGAAGTCTGAGGGTACCAAATCATGTGAATGGGGGGATGGCCGAGCAAATCGTACCTCAAACCCCACAGTTTTCCCATCGCCAACGCACACTTGAGTACAGGTGCATTGTCCAGATGAAAGATGATTTTTTTTCTTCTTCAAGCCAGGCCTCTTCTCGCGAATTTTGGCATCCAGCTGGTCAAGAAGGTTGGAGTAATAATCGCCTGTAATTATTCTGCCAAAAGACACTGGCCATGACCTTTCCGGCAAATGCGATCGACTTCGCTTTCTTTGGAGCTGAACCACCGGCTTTCACCCACTGCTTCGACTGCTGTTTCGTTTCTGGCATGTAGTGGTGGACCCATGTCTCATCCATGGTGACAAATCGCCGCACAAAATCGGTCGGATCCCTATTGAATCGGTCCAAAGATTGCCGCGAAAACCGTGTGCGCATTTGCTTTTGATCGGCATTCAGCAAATGCGGCACCCATCTTGTGCACCCTCTCTTCCGATACACACAGAGCCTCAGCTATCTCACTCACCTTCACTCGCTTGTCGTCCAACACGATATCATGCACTTTTTCGATGGTTTCGGGTGTGGTTGCGGTTTTTGGCCGTCCTTCACGTGGGTCATCTTCGAGGGACGTGCGACCACGTTTAAATTCAACAGCCCACTTTTTAACGGTTGACTCGGAAGGAGCAGAGTCCCCGTAAACTTCTGGCAACTTTAGATGAATTTCCTTAGGGGTTAACCCATCCAAAACGAAGAATTTTATCACCGTACGATATTCAAGTTTATCCATTTCAACGAAAAACACGCAAGACGTTTACTGCAAAAATTCGTGTAAAGAAACTACTTGAGAGAACAAATTGAAACTTGTCATACGAACTACTGAGAAGTGCACCTAGGCAGGAAACATAAATTTGTCTTGATTGGAACGACATCTCTGCGTCAGGCCTAAAACTTTTCACCTTGCCCTCGTATATGTTTTCTATCTTCAAGAATTCAGATTGGAAATTTAAAAAAATTTTGATTTATGTTTAATAAGTTAAAATTAGAAGGAATTTATTTTGATAATTTTTTATTTCACCGCAGCGGAGAAATAATCAATTTTTAAAGACACTCAAGCACAAACGAAGCATAAAAAAATTAAGTTTCTCCAACCACTACCCCAAAAAGGGTTTTCTGTCTGGTATTACAATGGACCAAAAATCGAGTCTGAGTGCTCTGGGGTTTGGAAATTCACTTTTAAAAATTTTGTTTGTATTTTTTGTCAAAAACCTGGGACGCTACCTGATGCAGATGTCCATAACACAAATACCAAATTTGATCAAAATCGTTAGCCGTTTTTGAGGAAATCGTTTTTTTTTTAATCGAACAAGTACCGTTAATTTTGGGACTAGAATGAAAATTCAGATATCGCTTGAAATTGTAAGCCTACAGACCCAGGTTTGAAGTAAACCCATTCACGCGTATAGGATGCAGTCGTGCGTACAGATAGGCAGAAATGAGAATTTATTTTTTGGATATTCTCTAATGTCTATAATGTACCTATAAATTCAAATGTTATAAAACAGTTTTTCTCAACCATTCGTGCGGCGCACATTCAAGGTGTTTGTAAAGTTGTTTCAGGAGTATTTATTTTGAACCTTTACAGTTTAGGAGACGCATAGTGGAGGGGCGGGTGTGGGATGGATTTCTTTTTTTTCTTTTTTTTAGCTCAAAATACTCAGAAAAAAAGTCCTCTCCTATTCACATACATATACTAAAATTTTATCAAAATCGGAGAGGAGGCCCCTTTTCTAAATATTTAGCTAAAAATGTTAAACTGTGTGCAAGTGTAATATGTTTTTCAAATCGTCATGCAAACGAATTAAAAAGCGAAACAAATGATAGCAAAATGATGGAAGTCGAAATGAACACATCATCGAAATAAAAATGAAATAATCTCTAGCGAAACAATCAAAAACAAAATGAACTTAAGATGAACTAATTACAAAACAAAATGAAAATTTGCGAAACAACGAAATGAACAAAATGCGAGTTGTTTATCGAAACAATAAAATGCGAAATGAACAAATCGAACAACAAAAGTCGAGATAAAAAAGTCGAGTTGAACCATACCCTAATACGGCACTTGGTAGGGATGCCTAAACTAGACATTGCTCTGTATTGCTCTCTATAAACGCATTCATAGGTGTAGTGTGAATATCTGATCTATGGTGGAGCAATTAGATTATTGACAAAAGTTTTAAGAGGTTCATATATTGTAATATCGCAGATATCTCTGTAGTTGGCACAGTTAAGAGGGTCTCCTTTCTTGAGATGAAACGATGCTAAAGTTCCATTCGTGGAGCAAACTTTCATCATTACAAACAGGACAATGAAACAAAACCAACAAATCACGAGACCTGTCACTGAGAGCAGTAGCGCAGAAGGAACCACATTTTCAGACAACCGACGACAGGACAATGCGCGACCGGAGCAATCGACACCGACACAAACCCTAAACTTTAGTGAACTACTGAGACAACCGACACCAACGCCATTCCGACCCAATTTAAACCCCCGGTTAGGATAACGGCGCGAAACGACTGCCCCACAATACTTACATATAAAGAAAAATCGACGTGCACAAATGGAGAGCTTCCTATTTAGAATAAAAACCCTGCAACGGAAAAATGGTTTGCCTGAGCTCTTAACATTGAGGGATTCAATATCCATTAAGTGGACGACAGTATAGGTTTCAGGACAAGGGACACATTAAACGGTTTAAAGGACAAAGAAGTTCAAATAGCTGGGAAAATTTAGGTTTAACTAAGCGCATTACCAGTGAAACCTGAGGGTCAGCGATGCGACTGGGGGGGGGCTTCGCTAAGGTGATAACACCTTAGCGAAGAAAGAGATCCCTCAAAAGAAAAGTCCCATACTATATTCCAGGAATACAAATCAGAGCAAAGCAGAATTTTTACCAAGGAAATGACACCTCTGGTGGTGTGACTAGGAACTACGTTAAAATAAGTATTAGTCTAAGGGAAAGAAGTGCAACAGACGACGGAAGTGATAACATTAACTGGGGACAATAGGCCCTATGCTAAAGTTAGAATAGACGGGGAGGAGCTCATGTGCCTATTGAATAATGGAGCTTCAATTAGCTGTTTAGGTAAGGGAGCCGTGGAGTTCATGGCTAGACATAAAACTAAGATGACGCAGATGACTGCCGACATACGAACAGCAGACGGAAACCGCCAACAAATACCAAGAGGTAGAACTGTTCATAATGACATACTTGCAGCAGGTCCTGTACTTGGGGGGTTAACTTTTGGAGAACGTTAAAGTCACTCCGAACAATATCAACAAACTCGACACTCAATCGCTGACGGTAGGGTTCATCTGTTCAGGCACTATCGGCTGCGCAAGCATTACAGCTGGAGAGAATCAAGCAGCTGTTTTCTTCATTTGCGGTCCAGACTTTGGGTAAAACCTCTGATGAAAAGCATGGTATCGACGTGGATGGTGAACAATTTCACATTAAGCAAAGGCATAACCCGCAATACAGAAGCTTTTCTTCGATGAACTCGACCGAATCGCTCGGGGTTATCGAAGAGAGTAACAGCACATGGGGCACTTCAGTTGGTGCGCAAATCCGGTCGGATAAAAAAGAATGTCTTTGCCTACCTTGATGACAACTTGGTTTGTCCCCCACACTTCGAATCACACGCCAGATTACTGCAAGAGGTAGTGCAATGTTTAAGGCAAGCAGACTTGACAATCAACGTTGAGAATAGCATCGTCGGCGATGGATGGCTACGAACGGACAAAAACAAAAACTCTCAATCAACTCAATCGGTTCCTAGGGATGTCGGGTTGGTACAGACGCTTTATCCCCAAGTTTTCAACTGTATCAGCCCCCGTGACCGATTTCTCAGACATTTAACATGACCGACGAGGTGCTGACAGCTGACATCAGCTCAAGATGTCATTGGTGACAGCGTCGATTTTACCAAATCCGGACTTCTGAACGACCGACAGCATTCTCACACCCGATTATGTAATGCTGTATGTTGACTTAATTCACAACACTAAGAATTAGGGAAGACAACCGACAAGAACCAAGACAGATTACCGCACGTGTGCATGTCGGACTGATTTGTCAGCAAACGGACTGAAGTACGGACAGGAGACGAACTGCAAGAAGACAGTGGGTGAAAATTGTTGGTACCGAAGGAGTTGCGTCTTAGTCTTCTCCTGTTGCAGGCATGGAAGCACAAGCACACTGTTGAAGTTGAGACGAAATACTTCTGCTCAGATATGGCATCTGACGTGCAAATATAAATATCATAATACGACCACTGATTGGACAACAGACGATTACGAAGCGATTATTCCTCTAAATTGATTTTTGAGGACCCTATCCGAGAACGAAGCCTCGACATACAATAATTTTTATAGATTTAAATCATTTTAGTAAGTTTGTTTTATGGCAGTCTATCCTTAAAGCAAAGACAGCTAAGAAGAACGTATTTTACGTCTTTGATGTCCCTGAATTCAGCACATTCTATGTACTCTCCTCAATCGCATGCCCCTGCCTCTCAGATACTTACTGGCCAAATAACGGTCGTACGTTGACAGGAACCTACACATCAGAAGTGAGGCATGGGCGTTAAGAAGTGTGGTGCAGGATGCGATCTCGACCAAACCCTATTACGCGTTAATTAGTGTACAAATGATACAATATGCAAGTGATTATGAAGTTATGCGAAAGCTGGATATGACCAAAGACTGCCATAAGATTTTTGGAAGCCTAAAGTTGGCACACAACAAATCCACTAAAGTATACAAAACGAGAATACAGGTCCCTTATTGTGAAGTACAATATAGGGCAAGTCGTATATATGAAAAGTTTTAAACAGAGTAGTAGACATGATGGCTACAAGGCTAAACTAGGCCCGAAATTCGTCCGATCCGTAGTCCTCAAGGTGATTGGCAACTCAATATGAGTTTGGCAACCAAAGTGGTGAAAATGTTGGGTCTTTCACGCCACAAGTAGCCAAAAGAAAGATATTAAGGCACTCAAGCATGCCGTTGCATAGTTTCTGTATTAAATTTTGTACGTATATGTTATTTATTACATTATTTATTATATTTCTAGAGTATCTATTTCTCGTAATTTATTTTAGTTTCATTTATTAGAGTTTTACTTATTATAGATTTTATTTATTTATTATAGAATTTTATTAACGTGAATCTTAGGAAAATGCGTAGTTTAATTACGTGGATGTATCCAGTTACATGCCTATAAATCATGTGAAACCTTGAATGTGCGCCGCACGAATGGTTTAGACCTACTGTTTTATAGCGTTTCCAAAGGCAATTTTGTTCGATTGGAAAAAACTTCTCGACAATTTTATTCTCAGATGTTTGTCAGATGTTCAAAAAAGGTGAGACCATGAGAAAACATTTTTTTTGTGTTTTATGGGATTGGAACCTTGAATCTCCCAGTCAATCATAGCGCAGTTAACCACGGTGCTCAGAAGACTTATTACCTTTCCTAAATAATTCAGATTCATTCAGAATTTACCTCTAACATCGCATTAAAAAAACATACAGTAAAGTTGCAATTACAATTAAGGTAATTAGAATTTGTTTGGATATCTACCTCTTAAAGGTACTTAAGCGAATTCACTTGAGAATCTGTCACATATGTATAAGAAACAGACATTTTTGTAAATTTAGAGAGGGCTATTTTATTTTCAAATAGACTATTTTTATATAAGAAAAGCAATTGTTTCTCAATCATACGCATCACACGGTGCAGCTTTGCTAAGGGAAACTAGCTGCACATTTTTGTATATTTAGCTAAGTCACTAATCTGAGTTTCATTGTATTAGCATCCAATTTTTGTTTAGTTATTTACCTGTTAAAGGTACTTAAGCCAATTCCTTTAAAAACCTGCCACGGATAAGGGGCAACCAGTTTTGTAAAGTATGCGAAGACACTTAACCGAGTTTTACTGTATTAGCATGTAATTAGTAAACAAAAAAATTGCACGAATGCAGTACTGATTTCAAAACTGTAATTAATCAACCCCCAACCAACCAAAACTGCTCCATCTGGAGGCTCCTCTCTTCGGCGATCTGGCGAATATTGACGTTCGAAGTATCGTTTGCTTCGTATGAAGGTGTATAGCTATAGAAAGGCGGACTTAGGATATAATGCTTCTGGAAATATGATTCCTGGGGATGAATTCAAAAGTTAGTTTGTTGTGTTGTAAAAGGAATTTTGATATAGCGATGTTCGAGCCGTTGCCAGGTGAACATAAATCACATTCCATTTAGGTCCTCAGGACTCAGGCGATAGAAATGTAGAAAGCTTCTGGAAATGTTTCCTGGGGTAAATTCAAAAGATACATTGTTGTGTAATAAAAGGAATTTTGATTGATACATTCCATTGAAGTCTTCAAGACTATCAACCCCACAATAATTTAGAATTTCGACATATATATAGTATATACATATATGTAAGAAATAGGTTCAGAACGAAGTTACATTTTGCATTTACATTTCGAAGTTTTTCGCCGAAAATATCTGCAATGGAACGAATTTTAACATTAACAATACAGTTAATTCTATACGATTGTACTTGTACTAATTCGAACTGAGGTATGGCATAGCATTCTCATAATTTGCACAGATTCAAATAGAATTTGTTTAATTAAGTAAAGCAGTTTCTCACTCATACGCATCACACGGTGAAGCTTTGCTAAGGAAAACTAGCTGCACATCAGTAATAGAATGCTATCAGGGAAAGCTAGTGGTTTTACGAATATGAGTAGGAGTAACTAAGTTCATTTAATTAAGCTTGGAACGTTGCACTATATGTACTGCCTAAACTAATACTACTGCAACTATGGAATACAATCCCGGGATTATAATCCCCCGATCCCGAACTTTATCTTTAAGATTTTTTATCGTTCGAGACTCCTCTCTTAAAGTTTGTTTTCCAAATTAAAATTCTGTAAAATAAAAATATTGAAAAAGAAAATCTGAAATAGAAAAAAATATTGAAAATAATGCTCGGGATTACAATCAATTCCAGTCCTTAATTAAAGTAGTGTAAGAATATGACTGTTTTTCTATTTGCGACTTCCGGCTAAACACAATACATATAACAATCAGTCTTATCATAAATTGCACCAGAGAATTCAATCATGGCAATTAATTAATTATAAATCTACATTGCCGTACTTAATAAAACTAACATTATCGGAAAGATATAAACAAATTCATCAAACCAAAAGTTGCATTACACTACGTAAAAGGCAATATAGATGACATTCGGATCCACAAGTTTGCTGGCACTTTAATAATTTACAGATGGCGAAATTAACTTTGTGTGAACAATTTATTACTACATTCAGCAATATACGTATGGATATGTAGGTGTATACCAGAAAATAAATAAAATTAATTTTAAGCACCTTTCAACACGGCACCAGGATTCCAAATTTTATTCAAACCGAAACAAAAATGTATAAACGATTTCTCTTCTTTTTTTATATATTGGAAATATAACATCTAACCAAACTTCCACAACTTTTAAGCCACATAACTATACTCGCATATCAAGTAATTTTATTTGCATTAATATATTTAACTCTCATATAGTACATACTTCCATCAAATCAAGTCTGGGAGGAACAGAGACAAATCGACTACAAACAAAATCGAATGATTCAAATGTGAACTGGGCCTTAAGAAACGTCCTTACGCAGAATTACAAGTAACGTTTGGAAGTCTATTACATTGGTTTTTTAAAAATACTTGACCGTGATTACATACGCTTTTTTCAAAGCGTACTAAACATGACTGCTGCTATTATATATCGTACATTTAGTGAACTGCAACTTCATTTTGTACTGCTTTTCGACTTGTTGGGTGAGTGAATTGAAATGGTTTTCTTTTTAGCATTTTGTGTTCATAAATTCTTTTAAAAGTTTATGTATTCATTAGTCAATAAATAATAATTAACATTATTGAGTTTTTCATTTATTTCTTTGCAAACACAGATATTTTCATTATGTTTACTGTTCGACTGCTCGGCATTTTTTTTTATCTTTCCCTCATGAGTATTCCATCTTTTCTTTTTCACCTTATGAAACTCTTGCTTGGCTTTGTAATGTTTTCTCGACTTCTCAGATGGGACTTTCACCTTCATTACTAAATCGAATAGTAAAAAATGAATACTGAACAGAATGGTTGAGTTTAAAATTGCTCTCTATTTTATTCTAATATACTCCATTATTGTGCTAAATATGCTAAATATGCTTTTTGTGCGCGCATTGTATCTAACCGTTGCAATGCCCAAAATAATGACAGGTAGAGACATTACCCCTCTGTCAAACAGATTGATACAAGTGTTCTATAAAAAATACACAATTACAATTCCCCCAAATTCGGTACAGTCAGTGTATTTTCTTTCTTAAATTTTTATTAATTTGCGAATAGAATAAATTACCAATTCAAACATTTTATAAGAAGGAAATGTCGAAACTGATTACAAATTATATTATTCTGCTGTTATTAATAATTTAAATTTCATAAAAAATTAATGTTGTTATTGTTCCAAAATCAATAACATTTTTCTTAAAAAATAAAACAAATTGCTCTTTTTAATCTAGAATATCTTCTGGCACAACTCTCATTTTACCAATTGCAGTATGTAGTTCCTACTACTTACGAGTATATTTTTTCATAAAATTAAATGAATTTTATTTTAAACTATAAGTTGTATATTTTATGTTTGATAATTAAAAATCTTTTTATTATCGGCACTGCCTATAAATTAAATTTTTGAAGTGCCAATCATACAACTGGGCACGCATTACAGCATCAGTGAACGCATTGCTCGTCACGTAATTTCTATTGTGTTGTTAGTAGATCTAGCAACAACACAATGCAAATTACTTGACGAGTCATTCGAACACTGATGCTGTACTTCGATCCCTGATTTTTTTTCTTCTTCTGAATTTTTTAAAGAATATTAAAAAAGACGAATTAATGTAATGCGGTTCCCACAGTGTAAGAATGAAGGGATCGTTTTATATTGCACTGAAACGGATGCGCATGCATGAGCGACGGTGGGAAACTGTTGACGGTGCAACAACATGGTGTGGTAGATTAGAATTAGTTCTAAGTTAAATTTAGGATTGGAAACACTCTTTTTCATTTAAATTCGAATAAGTTGGTTAGCTCGATATTTTTTTTTACCGCGGGAGCGTAAAGTTAACAGGCGTTAAGGAGACTAGCCTTAAGATTCGATCCATTTCTTTCATTATCAATTATTTGCGAGTCCTTTCATAAAGGATACGGAGTAAATACACTCTATCCGGGCTGGCAAAAATCCTCATCCTAACCCTCCACGTGGGTGGCAGCCGGAAATAACCACAAAATCAAAAAAAATTAACCAACAAAAAAATAATAACAAAAATTAAAAAGTTAACAAAAAAAAAAGAAAGGAAAAAAACAGGAGCTGCTTGCCTCAAGCCAAGAGGCAGGTGAACCATTAGACAGCATGGTTAGTACCAGCCAGAGTACTCTACCGACGCCTCAACCAGCCACATCCATATCTGTGATTGATGCTGAGGATACCAGCCATAGTGCCATAAGCAAATACCAGTAGTGAAATACACCAGTCTCCAGAAAAGGCATTTCTATGAGATGGCCCTTTTTTTTCTTAACAAGATTGCTAAGAATGAAGAGGAGGGAACTACAAATGAAAGGGACCAACAAGACAAGCTAAGGTACCAGGCCATTGTTGAAGACTACAACAAAAGCAAGACTACTAAAGCAATCTCGATACAACCTGTGGAAGCCACGAAGAGGAACCGTTCTCCAGAAGAGATGGCTCACTCTAGCAAGCGCAGCTTAGTCGAAAGCGGCTTGTCAAAAAGGCTCCAAAAAGGCATTGTTTCCACGCGAACCGTCAGCGAAGTGGTCAGGGATGATGTCTAAGTGGCCATGATGGATGAGTTGTCTAACAGTGGCAAGTCCATCTTGAATATTTGGGGTGAAATTGAGGCCAAACTATCGCAGACGGCGTTGGATCATCTGTTGGGGAAGCAAGGCGGGACCCTACCCTGTTTCGACTCAGCCGAAGTTGTTAGAGGTTACAGGATTATCAAATGCGAAGACAAGTTTTCAAAGGACTTTCTTGGTGCTTGTATCGCTAAAATAAGTGATGCATGGAGCGGCTTAAGATTTAAGCTAATCCCAGCCAGATCGTCCCAGAAACTCTCCCACTGAAGCTAGTTCAGATTAATCTGAGGCACTCGCAGTGTGCCTCAGACAATCTGCGTGTCTTTATCAGTGAAGAAAACGTTGATATCATTCAGGATCCCTGGTTAAGGGGATCAACTATTAGATGACTTCAAGACAACCTTTATAATCTTTACTACAACCAAAACAACGGTAACGGTAAGCCCAGAGCTTGCATTTTAGCCAAGAAACATTTCTATATCCTAATCTTAGCTCCGCCGACCTAACAGTGATTAGATTGGAAACTGCAAATGGAAGGTTTCGGTGGACCGAGGTCGGCAAGCACCTCCCGAGGAAGTCTATCATCTAACACCCACCATCAATGCAAATAAACCAAACCTTCTGATGGGCTGCGACGCCAATGCCAGACATACGCTATTGGCAGTGCAGAAACTAACGACATAGGTGAGTCTGTTTTTGACTTCATTATAACAAATACAGGTAATATGTATGTATGTAATACTAGTAATGCCTCAACCTCTATTTTTCCGAGTACGTACAATTTTAATGGGTGCGAAGCGGTTATTGACATCACACTAATATCAAGCAACGAACACTTTAGGGTTAATAACTGGAGGGTATACAATTTACTATCTTTTTCAGATCATAAATGGATACTCTTTGAAGTCTGTCTCGAGTCTGAGACTCCTAAACCCTATAGAAATCCCAAACGAATAAACTGAACAAAGTTTAGTCGTACAGTTAAGTTAAAACTGGAAAACACTCACAAAATTTACTCGACCACGGTACTGGACTCAAAGGTAGAGACCTTTGAGAAGGCAATATAAAGTCTCGTTTATAGTAAAAAGAAAGTCCCAACGTGATGGAATGAAGATCTGTCAAAACTCAGGAAGATGGCCAGAGTGATTTTCAATATCTGCTATAATCTCAACTTCTGGCAGCCCTACAGAGACTGCCTAAAAATATGTAAGAAATCCATAAGAATGGCCAAGAAACAGGGCTGGATAGAATACTGCCAATCTATCGAAACTCTTAAAGAATCCGCGAGGCTCAGCTGTCCAAAGGAAACAATAATTCCTCCTATCTTAAAAAGGCGGATGGTAGTTGGACAGAGTCTTCCGCGGATTCGCTCTAACTTCTTATAAATACTCACTTCCCAGGCTATAGGGACAGTAGCGCAGAACGAGCTAGTTCTGATAGGTTACCGCCGACGGCATGGAAAAGCATTACAAACATCATTACGGAGGATAAAATCTCCTGGGCCATAAACAGCTTCTCTCCATATAAGTCACCCGGCCTTGACTGCATTATGCCTATTATGCCTCAGAATGTGCAAGACGTAGCTATTCCCTGGCTAATACCGATTTATAGGAGCTGCTTATACTTAAACCATGTTCCCCCAACTTGGAGACTTGTTCGGGTTCTCCACTGTCGAAATCCCAACACGCCTACCTCAAAGGACGATCTACAGAGACGGCTCTTCATGAGGTAGTGCGATCGATAGAAAAAAACTCTTCATTATAAAGAATACACACTTGCTACCTTCCTAGACCTAGAAGGAGCTTTGAACAACATTCATACTCTCCGAGTAAGGTTTAGAGTCCTTCCTTAGACACTGGATAATATCCATGCCTAATACTAGAATAATCAAAGCTACACTAGGTTATAGCAGTAAAACTAAGATCGTAAATAGAGGAACCCCACAAGGTGGTGTTATCTCACCCTTTCTATGGATAATGGCAATCGACAAAATCTTGGTGCGACTCGAAAGGGAGGGGGTTAAGGTGGTTGTGTACGCAGATGATGTGGATCTTTTAGTGTCAGGAAAGTTTCTCTCCACAATAAGTCAAATCACGGAAAGTGCTCTGGATAAGGTACACTCTTGGGCTACGAGATGTGGCCTTGGAGTAAATCCAGACAAAATCGAAATGATGCTATTCACCACAAAAACCAAGCTACAGGAATTCATTCACCCCAAGCTAAACCGTCAACCATTTTCACTAGGTGCCAGTGCAAAATACTTAGGCACGATTCGAGATCCGAAACTTAGTTGGAAACTTAACATAGAGAAGCTGGTTAAGAAAGCAAGTGTGGCTTTCTATGCCTGCAGCCGAACATTCGGCAAAAAATGGGGTCTCCAGCCAAAAATGACCCTATGGATGTACACAGCCGTTGTGCGTCCAATTCTTACCTATGATCTTGCCCAACAGATGCTCTAAGTGTGATCCTGCATCTGATCCCCCTTGAACTCCATATTAAATTTTCAGCTATATGCAGTGCAGTCCGGCTCAGGGAAACTGGGTGCTGGACAGCAAAGCCATATGGCCATTGTAAGGTCCTGGAGATGATACCAAGTGAACTAGTGACATCTTCCGATTACAAGACTCCCAGGCTCGACTTTAGCAAACCTTTTTCAGTAAAGTTACCTACCAGAGCAAAATGGAAAAACGAAATGGTAATCAATGACTTTGATATCTATATATATACGGATGGTTTGGAAATGGATTGCGGAGTTGGCGCAGGCATTTTTTCGGACCAACTGAATATATCAAAAACCTTCCGAGTATCTTTCAAGCGGAGCTTCTGGCGATTCGGGAAGTCTGCCGCATGTTAAAAAATCTCCCAATGTCCAACCTAAATATAGGTATCTTTTCTGATAACCAAGCCGCAATCAAGGCGATTGATTCAGTTACCATATCCTGAAAACTGGTAGAGCAATGTCGGTTTGAAATAAACGAACAAAGTATCCATTCTGGAATTACCCCCATTTGGGTCCCAGGACACAGCAATTATGAGGGTAATGAGCGAGCAGACGAGCCTACCAGGCGAGGGTCAGCCCTTAACTGCTCGCCAGCGGAAAGAGTCAATATTCCGACAGGAGTCGTTAAGGGCAATTTACACCTTCACTTCCTTCAGCTCGCCAATCTCGGGTGGAACAAAATTACCAGTTGTGCCATATTAAGAAAGACATGGCCCAGTTTCAGCAAACCTAAATCAAATGAGCTTCTGCACCAGTCTTCGATATCTTCCTTCGCTTTTAACCAATAAAAACGTTCTCGTACCTTTTCCAGCGTCTTATTCACTCCCAAGTGGCCTCCGGACGCCCCGCCATGCATTTCCAGTAACACCTCTTTGACCCTCGTCCGCGGTACGACAAGCTGCATTACAAACGACTTTCCCATTTTCTTCTCAGAACACCTTCTTGGACATGGAGGGAGTCCCACTGCGCAAAATATGCCTTTAAGGTCGGGCTTCTGTGAGAGATGTCCTGATGATCCGGTTTCTCCATGTTCTCCTTCCAGGCCAGAATCAGCTCGATATCCGGGTCTTCCTTCTGAGAGTTCCGGATCTCATCTACGCTCCAGCCGGCGATAGGTTCGGCTCTCATTCTTTGGATGGAAACCAGCTTCCGTTCTTCCTGACGCGCACAATGTTTACAATCCGTTCTGCATGGTCTCCGGGACAGTGCATCCGCATTAGAGTGGAGTTTTCGTAGTCGTAGATTTGCAGCCTTTCGATCCATCTTGCAACCTGACCCTCAGGACTCTTGAACTGTAATAGCCATTTTAAGGCTGCATGGTCTGTGCGAAGAACGAACTTCCTCCCATAGAGGTATTTGTGAAAATGCTTCGTAGCCAAGATCAAAGCTAGAAGTTCCCGCCTTGTCACGCAGTAGTTCCTTTCTGGCTTAGAGAGCACCTTGCTGAAGTACGCAACCACCTTCTCTTGGCCATCATGCACCTGCGAGAGTGACCGACAGAATGGATGTTATCGCCGCCGGATGCCTCCTCTCTGCTTCTCCTACTTCCGCAATGTGGACAATTTCCTCGTCTAGGTGAACTTTTGCACTGCCGTTGTAGGTGTCCGGTTTGGTTGCAATTCCAGCAACGGATTTGACTTCCGCGAGCTTTGTTTTCATCCATGACGGCTGTTCTCTGGCATGAGCATTCCACGACGGACATTTCCCTGACACGGTGTATTCCCTGGTATGCTTAGTCCACAGCCTTCATTGACAAGACGAATGCCAATGCCTCGGGGAGAGTTCGCTTTTTAGCCATCCTTACAGCCATTGGCAGTTGTCTGTCCTCTATGGCCTGAATAAAAGCTTCCACTGCTATTTCGTTGATAAGCTCCTCACCGGCTTTAGGGTATGAAAGATGGGCTAGTCGCTCTATATCCGCTTGCAACTGTTGGATCGTTTCCCCCTTTTCTGGACTCGACTACGCAGCTGAACCCTGTACACCTGCTGCATGTGTTCATCCCCAAACCGCATCTCGATAGCCTGAACCAGAGAGTCGTAGTTCTGCTGTTTATCTTCCGGGATGGTCTGCAAGAGCTCCGCAGCTGGACCCCTCAGTGAAAGCGTGAGTGCAATAGACTTCTCTTCATCGTCCCAGCTATTGGTCATTGCGGCCGCTTCGAATTGCCTCTTATAAATTGGCCATGATGTTTGACCATCGAAGATAGGAGGCTGCATCTCCTTTCTTCTCAGACCGTCAGTGGAATATTCAGGTGCATTCCGTCTCTTCACGTTGCTGAGTTCCTTAGCAAGATTTTCGAATTGCTTTCCTACTTTTTCAAACTGAGTCTCTAACTTCCCGAACTGAGTTTCCGTGTTGCGTCTCGACCTTCTCGATTTTCTCTTCGATCGCTTCGAATTTGGATTCCAAGTTCTTGTTTTGCTCATCAAGTTTGCTTTCCAGAGCATCTAGAGAATTCTTTTGTTCGTCCAGCTTAAGTTCTAGAGAATTCTTTTGTTCGTCCAGCTTAAGTTCTAGAGAATTCCTTTGGTCTCCTATTGCTTTCCTTTGTTCGTCCATGACTGACTTAAGTTGCAGGAACAGACTTGTTATACCCGGATCTTCTACTTGCTGGTTCCTCTTCCACGTCAAACTCTACGTCATGCGGATTTTCACCTTCCCGCTTTGTTGCTTCTTCCAGACGAATCAGTAGGGCATCTTCTCCCCCAGTTGTGCCGAGATTCCGCTTACTGAGTTCTGCCTTTAGTTGAATTATAGTTAGTTTTCCCAATTTGCGCAACTAATTAACTCAACACAGAAATCGTTTTTTTTATTTTTTTTTATTGTGCAATTTCACACCACGGTTAGTTATTCACAGAATAAGTTTTATCCCACTTCTGACACCAATGTAATATGCGAGCTATGGCTCGAGTAGATAAAACGTTATTCTGTGAGATTATTTCTTTATTTTCTAGTCTATAGAACATTTCAAGTTCACACTATACTGTTCTTCGCAAATTCTTTCCTTACAAGGTCTCTTTCTTCTCAAATCACCTTATCTCATTTCAATTACTTAATTCACAAATCCAAACTAATTACTTCTTTTTGTTAACTCTCAACTTTCAATTTATCACAAAATTACAACTTCGCCTATTATCACTTTTCCAATCTCTTCGTGCGGTTCGAAAACCAACTGCTCTGCCTCGATCGCCATCTGTCCTTATACAGTCGCATTTCTGATAGCCAGAAACTTCTAGCAAATTCTTCGACCACTGGAACAAGAAAATTCTGATGTAATAATTCCAAGATGACAGCTGCAGCCAATAATCTTTTGTGGTTATAATTCTCTCTTAATTCCGTGACGTCGTCTTAGACATAATCCGTCTCTTAGAGTGGACACGATCCTCGAATGAGAAGACACTTCGGAATGTGTTGCCTACTTTTGGACCGTAGTTATTATGCTACATTATGTTACAATACTGTAATATGCGAGCTACGGCTCGAGTAGATAAAACGATATTCTGTGAAATTTATTTCTTTATTTTCTAGTCTATAGAACAATTCAAGTTCACACTATACTATTCTTCGCAAATTCTTTTCTTACAAGGTCTCTTTCCTCTCAAATCACTTTATCTCCTTTCAAACTAATTACTTTTTCTTGTTTACTCTCCACTTTCAATTTATCACCAAATTACAACTTCGCCCATTATCGCTTTTCCAATCTCTTCGCCACAGTTTAAAAACTACTGTGTCTTTTTTTGATCGCCATCTGTCCTTATATAGCAGAAGCTTCTGATAGCCAGAAACTTCTAGCAAATTCTTCGACCACTGGAACAAGAGAAATAATTCTTGCAGTTATAATTCCCTTTTATCCCTGATATTATTCGTCTCTTTCGTTGACATGAGCTGTGGAGACTTCGTCCCAGACACGAACCTCGAATGAAAGGACAGTTCGAACCAAAATTCTGCCAGAATGAAAAGTCACTTCGGAATTTGTTGCGTCATATTTTTAGGGGGCGTAGTTATTATTATGCTACATTGCCCCCCTCTTAGACGTGTTCGTCCCGAACAAGTGCATCCTCATTTCGGCCATTGTATCGACTCAGTCGGTCCACATGAACCACTTTCATTTTGGCCCTCGGTCCTCGCTGGATGCGGTAGACAACATCGTTGATGCGGGTTACTATTCTGTAGGGACCTTCCCAGTTCCGCTGTAATTTAGGTGATTTCCCCTTTTGGCGATGGGGATTATACAGCCACACCAGATCTCCTTCCTGGAATCCTGACGTTGTTGCCTTGGCATCATACCTGGTCTTCATGCGGTCGCTCGTCATCTTAATCTGGCTTCTGGTCCTTTGGTGTATGTCCCTAAGCCTTTCCCTAAGGTCCGCCACGTACTCTTCTTCATTTCTGGGCTCATTGGTAGGAGATCCAAATTTCACCTCACTGGGTAAACGAGCTATTCCACCAAATAAGATTTCGAACGGCGTATGTCGAGTAGTGCTATGCACGGCACTTCTATAGGCCATCAAAAACAAGGGAATCTGCCGGTCCCAATCCCGTTGGTAGTCACCTACGACCTTCGAGAGATGTTCGTCCAAAGTCCTATTGAAACGCTCCACCATACCGTCCGACTGGATGAAGCGGGGTTGTCCTTGTCTTTTTGATTCCGAGTAGTTGACACATCTCTTGGAAGATTCTTGACTCGAAGTTCCGCCCTTGGTCAGAATGCAATTCCAAGGGCACACCGAATCTGCTAACCCAATTGTAGACGATCTGCTCCGCCACGGTTCTGGCTTCCTGGTTAGGGATCGGAAACGCTTCCGGCCACTTACTGAAGTAGTCCATCACTACGAGTATATATCGATTACCATTGTCGGTTTCCGGAAAGGGCCCTGCGATGTCAATGGCGATTCGTTCGAAAGGTGCTCCCACGTTGTATTGGTGCATCTTACCTCGAGTTTTGATTCTCGGACCCTTGCTAGCTGCACATACGTCGCATTTTCTGCACCGGTCTTCGATATCTTCCTTCGCTTTTAACCAATAAAAACGTTCTCGTACCTTTTCTAGCGTCTTATTCACTCCCAAGTGGCCTCTGGACGCCCCGCCATGCATTTCCTGTAACACCTCCTTGACCCTCGTCCGCGGTACGACAAGCTGCATTACAAACGACTTTCCGTCGGAGGATTCCCATTTTCTTCTCAGAACACCTTCTTGGACATGGAGGGAGTCCCACTGCGCAAAATATGCCTTTAAGGTCGGGCTTCTGTGAGAGATGTCCTGATGATCCGGTTTCTCCATGTTCTCCTTCCAGGCCAGAATCGGCTCGATATCCGGGTCTTCCTTCTGAGCGTTCCGGATCTCATCTACGCTCCAGCCGGCGATAGGTTCGGCTCTCATTCTTTGGATGGAAACCAGCTCCCGTTCTTCCTGACGCGCACAATGTTTACAATCCGTTCTGCATGGTCTCCGGGACAGTGCATCCGCATTAGAGTGGAGTTTTCGTAGTCGTAGATTTGCAGCCTTTCGATCCATCTTGCGACCTGACCCTCAGGACTCTTGAACTGTAATAGCCATTTTAAGGCTGCATGGTCTGTGCGAAGAACGAACTTCCTCCCGTAGAGGTATTTGTGAAAATGCTTCGTAGCCAAGATCAAAGCTAGAAGTTCCCGCCTTGTCACGCAGTAGTTCCTTTCTGGCTTAGAGAGCACCTTGCTGAAGTACGCAACCACCTTCTCTTGGCCGTCATGCACCTGGGAGAGTACGGCTCCTACCCCGACATTACTAGCATCTGCATCCACAACGAACGTTTCCCCGGGAGTGGGGTAAGCCAGTATCGGGGCATCGCATAGCCGTTGTTTAAGTGCCTTGAAGCTCTTCTCGCACTCAATTGACCATTTGAATTGTTTTCCCTTTTCCGTCAACTGGTGCAGGTTCTTTGCGATCCCGGCAAAATCCTTCACGAACCGTCTGTAGTAGGTGGCTAGGCCCAGGAAGCTCCTTAGTTGGTGTTTGTCTTTGGGGACTGGCCAGTTTTTCACCGCTTCGACCTTCTCCGGATCGGTTCTCACTCCTTTCGCTGAAATTATGTGTCCCAGGTACTTGACTTCCGCTCTAAACAAGGCGCACTTCTTGGGGTTGAGCTTCAGGTGGGCACTTCGAAGCCTTTGAAACACATCCCTTAGATTGTCTCGGTGTTGCGCAAACGTTTTTCCTACGATGATGACATCGTCCAAGTATACCAAACAGGTTTTCCATGTTAACCCTTGCAGGACACATTCCATCAATCGCTCGAAAGTCGCCGGAGCATTGCACAGCCCGAATGGCATTACCGTGAATTGCCATAGCCCATTTCCTGCGGTGAAGGCGGTTTTCTCCCGGTCTTCTGGATGGATCTGTACCTGCCAGTAGCCACTCTTCAAGTCGAGAGTGGAAAACCATCGGGCTCCTGATAGTGTGTCTAGCGTGTCGTCAATCCGTGGCAGAGGGTAGCTGTCTTTCTTGGTGACGTAATTGAGCTGCCGATAGTCCACGCAGAACCGCGTGCTGCCATCTTTCTTCTTAACCAGTACAACCGGTGATGCCCACGGACTTTTGGAACTTTCAATCACACCTTCTTTCTCCATTGCCGACACCATCTCTGCAACTTCTGTCTGCTTTGCCAATGGAAGGCGCCTAGCAGGCTGACGAATTGGTCTAGTATCACCAGTGTCTATTCGATGTTGTACCAGGTGTGTTCGGCCGTATTCTCCGTCTTGTGAGGCAAATACATCAGCGTACTCATTGATAAGATTCTCTGCCATAGTTCGCTGCTCCTGATTCAGCTCACTGGACTGGAGAATCGTCTCTCTCGTTTCCGCTGTCCAAGGTGATGGGAGAGGTTTTGGAGCACCACGTTCAGATATTGTTGCGACGGCGGTAATCGGCATGCATTTTCCAGTCACCTCCCCTCGCCTTAGTTTGACAGTGTGTGGTCTTGCGTTCAAAACCCTCACTGGAACCATGGTGTTCTTTGGTTCGACTAACGTCTTTCCCACGATGTAGTCTTGAGAATTATTCTCTGGGTCTGGTTCTACTATGTAGAATCGGTGGCTCCCAAGATCACCTTCCAGCTTCGTTCAAATGATTGTCTCTGAAGACGGCGGCAAAACTTCGTCTTTGCTGATGACTGTCCTGAGAGTTACGGCATTCTCATTTCCGTACACCATCGGAATCTCCACATTTCGATACCTCAGTACTTGCATCCCGATGTCCAAGATTACTTCATTTGCTTTCATGAAGTCTATTCCGATGATGCACTCGTCGCATATATCTGCCACCAGAAACGCATGGGAGAACGTCAGTCCCGCCAGAGTAATCGTAAGACGAACTTCTCCAAACACTTTCGCCATTTCCCCTGTTGCAGTCTTCAGTCAGTAGCTGTTGGTGTTGTGCAGCCAGGAGCTTTTGACGATATCTCTTCTTACAATGGAGGCAGTGGCACCTGTGTCGATGGTGGCTACGCACTTCTTCTCGTTGATTAGTGCCTCCACTGTCAGGCTCTTGTTACCCCGTTTGGTTTGCGAAACTTGAATGGTGGTCCTGGGGGCCTCGATTCCAGTAACCAACTTCTGCCCCGCGAAGTTGGTCCTTACGCATCTCCCGACTGCTGGTTTTGGGAAGTCTGACCGACAGGATGCTTCCTCTCTGCTTCTCCTACTTCCGCAATGTGGACAATTTCCTCGTCTAGGTGCACTTCTGCACTGCCGTTGTAGGTGTCCGGTTTGGTTGCAATTCCAGCAACGGATTTGACTTCCGCGAGCTTTGACGGCTGTTCTCTGGCATGAGCATTCCACGACGGACATTTCCCTGACACGGTGTATTCCCTGGTATGCTTGGTCCGCAGCCTTCATTGACAAAGCGAATGCCAATGCCTCGGGGAGTGTTCGCTTTTCAGCCATCCTTACAGCCATTTGCAGTTGTCTGTCCTCTATGGCCTGAATAAAAGCTTCCACCGCCATTTCGTTGATAAGCTCCTCACCGGCTTTAGGGTATGAAAGATGGGCTAGTCGCTCTATATCCGCTTGCAACTGTTGGAGCGTTTCCCCCCTTTTCTGGACTCGACTACGCAGCTGAACCCTGTACACCTGCTGCATGTGTTCATCCCCAAACCGCATCTCGATAGCCTGAACCAGAGAGTCGTAGTTCTGCTGTTTATCTTCCGGGATGGTCTGCAAGAGCTCCGCAGCTGGACCCCTCAGTGCAAGTGTGAGTGCAATGGACTTCTCTTCATCGTCCCAGCTATTGGTCATTGCGGCCGCTTCGAATTGCCTTTTATAAATTGGCCATGATGTTTGACCATCGAAGATAGGAGGCTGCATCTCCTTTCTTCTCAGACCGTCAGTGGAATATTCCCGTGCTTTCTGTCTCTTCACGTTGCTGAGCTCCTTAGCAAGATTTTCGACTTGCTTTCCTACTATCTCGAATTGCGTATCCACTTTTTCAAACTGAGTCTCTATCTTCCCGAACTGAGTTTCATGTTTCTCAAAATTTTCATCGAATCTGGTTTCGACTTTTTCGAGTTGCGTCTCGACCTTCTCGATTTTCTCTTCGATCACTTCGAATTTGGATTCCAAGTTCTTGTTTTGCTCATCAAGTTTACTTTCCAGAGCATCTAGAGAATTCTTTTGTTCGTCCATTGCTTTCTTTTGTTCATCCATTGCTTTCTTTTGTTCATCCAACTTAAGTTCTAGAGAATTCCTTTGGTCGCCCATTGCTTTCTTTTGTTCGTCCATCGCTTTCTTTTGTTCATCCATTGCTTTCTTTTGTTCATCCAGCTTAAGTTCTATAGAATTCTTTTGGTCATCGAGCTTATGACTTTGATCTTCTATTGCTTTCTTTTGTTCGTCCATGACTAACTTAAGTTGCAGGAGCAGACTTGTTATACCCGGGTCGGCTACTGTACTTGCTGGTTCCTCTTCCACGTCAAACTCTATGTCATGCGGATTTTCACCTTCCTGCGTTACTGCTTCTTCCAGACGAATCAGTAGGGCATCTTTTCCCCCAGTTGTGTCGAGATTCCGCTTACTGAGTTCTGCCTTTAGTTGAATTATAGTTAGTTTTCCCAATTTGCGACCCATTTTGCGCAACTAATTAACTCAACGCAGAAACGGTTTTTTTTTTTTTTTTTCTTGTGCAATTTCACACCACGGAAATAGTTATTCACAGAATAAGTTTTATCCCAGCTTCTGACACCAATGTAATATGCGAGCTACGGCTCGAGTAGATAAAACGATATTCTGTGAAATTTATTTCTTTATTTTCTAGTCTATAGAACAATTCAAGTTCACACTATACTATTCTTCGCAAATTCTTTTCTTACAAGGTCTCTTTCCTCTCAAATCACTTTATCTCCTTTCAGTTACTTAATTCACAAATCCAAACTAATTACTTTTTCTTGTTTACTCTCCACTTTCAATTTATCACCAAATTACAACTTCGCCCATTATCACTTTTCCAATCTCTTCGCCACAGTTTAAAAACTACTGTGTCTTTTTTTGATCGCCATCTGTCCTTATATAGCAGAAGTTTCTGATAGCCAGAAACTTCTAGCAAATTCTTCGACCACTGGAACAAGAGAAATAATTCTTGCAGTTATAATTCCCTTTTATCCCTGATATTATTCGTCTCTTTCGTTGACATGAGCTGTGGAGACTTCGTCCCAGACACGAACCTCGAATGAAAGGACAGTTCGAACCAAAATTCTGCCAGAATGAAAAGTCACTTCGGAATTTGTTGCGTCATATTTTTAGGGGGCGTAGTTATTATTATGCTACACTGCCCCCCTCTTAGACGTGTTCGTCCCGAACAAGTGCATCCTCATTTCGGCCATTGTATCGACTCAGTCGGTCCACATGAACCACTTTCATTTTGGCCCTCGGTCCTCGCTGGATGCGGTAGACAACATCGTTGATGCGGGTTACTATTCTGTAGGGACCTTCCCAGTTCCGCTGTAATTTAGGTGATTTCCCCTTTTGGCGATGGGGATTATACAGCCACACCAGATCTCCTTCCTGGAATCCTGACGTTGTTGCCTTGGCATCATACCTGGTCTTCATGCGGTCGCTCGTCATCTTAATCTGGCTTCTGGTCCTTTGGTGTATGTCCCTAAGCCTTTCCCTAAGGTCCGCCACGTACTCTTCTTCATTTCTGGGCTCATTGGTAGGAGATCCAAATTTCACCTCACTGGGTAAACGAGCTATTCCACCAAATAAGATTTCGAACGGCGTATGTCGAGTAGTGCTATGCACGGCACTTCTATAGGCCATCAAAAACAAGGGAATCTGCCGGTCCCAATCCCGTTGGTAGTCACCTACGACCTTCGAGAGATGTTCGTCCAAAGTCCTATTGAAACGCTCCACCATACCGTCCGACTGTGGATGAAGCGGGGTTGTCCTTGTCTTTTTGATTCCGAGTAGTTGACACATCTCTTGGAAGATTCTTGACTCGAAGTTCCGCCCTTGGTCAGAATGCAATTCCAAGGGCACACCGAATCTGCTAACCCAATTGTAGACGATCTGCTCCGCCACGGTTCTGGCTTCCTGGTTAGGGATCAGAAACGCTTCCGGCCACTTACTGAAGTAGTCCATCACTACGAGTATATATCGATTACCATTGTCGGTTTCCGGAAAGGGCCCTGCGATGTCAATGGCGATTCGTTCGAAAGGTGCTCCCACGTTGTATTGGTGCATCTTACCTCGAGTTTTGATTCTCGGACCCTTGCTAGCTGCACATACGTCGCATTTTCTGCACCGGTCTTCGATATCTTCCTTCGCTTTTAACCAATAAAAACGTTCTCGTACCTTTTCTAGCGTCTTATTCACTCCCAAGTGGCCTCCGGTCGCCCCGCCATGCATTTCCTGTAACACCTCCTTGACCCTCGTCCGCGGTACGACAAGCTGCATTACAAACGACTTTCCGTCGGAGGATTCCCATTTTCTTCTCAGAACACCTTCTTGGACATGGAGGGAGTCCCACTGCGCAAAATATGCCTTTAAGGTCGGGCTTCTGTGAGAGATGTCCTGATGATCCGGTTTCTCCATGTTCTCCTTCCAGGCCAGAATCGGCTCGATATCCGGGTCTTCCTTCTGAGCGTTCCGGATCTCATCTACGCTCCAGCCGGCGATAGGTTCGGCTCTCATTCTTTGGATGGAAACCAGCTCCCGTTCTTCCTGACGCGCACAATGTTTACAATCCGTTCTGCATGGTCTCCGGGACAGTGCATCCGCATTAGAGTGGAGTTTTCGTAGTCGTAGATTTGCAGCCTTTCGATCCATCTTGCGACCTGACCCTCAGGACTCTTGAACTGTAATAGCCATTTTAAGGCTGCATGGTCTGTGCGAAGAACGAACTTCCTCCCGTAGAGGTATTTGTGAAAATGCTTCGTAGCCAAGATCAAAGCTAGAAGTTCCCGCCTTGTCACGCAGTAGTTCCTTTCTGGCTTAGAGAGCACCTTGCTGAAGTACGCAACCACCTTCTCTTGGCCGTCATGCACCTGGGAGAGTACGGCTCCTACCCCGACATTACTAGCATCTGCATCCACAACGAACGTTTCCCCGGGAGTGGGGTAAGCCAGTATCGGGGCATCGCATAGCCGTTGTTTAAGTGCCTTGAAGCTCTTCTCGCACTCAATTGACCATTTGAATTGTTTTCCCTTTTCCGTCAACTGGTGCAGGTTCTTTGCGATCCCGGCAAAATCCTTCACGAACCGTCTGTAGTAGGTGGCTAGGCCCAGGAAGCTCCTTAGTTGGTGTTTGTCTTTGGGGACTGGCCAGTTTTTCACCGCTTCGACCTTCTCCGGATCGGTTCTCACTCCTTTCGCTGAAATTATGTGTCCCAGGTACTTGACTTCCGCTCTAAACAGGGCGCACTTCTTGGGGTTGAGCTTCAGGTGGGCACTTCGAAGCCTTTGAAACACATCCCTTAGATTGTCTCGGTGTTGCGCAAACGTTTTTCCTACGACGATGACATCATCCAAGTATACCAAACAGGTTTTCCATGTTAACCCTTGCAGGACACATTCCATCAATCGCTCGAAAGTCGCCGGAGCATTGCACAGCCCGAATGGCATTACCGTGAATTGCCATAGCCCATTTCCTGCGGTGAAGGCGGTTTTCTCCCGGTCTTCTGGATGGATCTGTACCTGCCAGTAGCCACTCTTCAAGTCGAGAGTGGAAAACCATCGGGCTCCTGATAGTGTGTCTAGCGTGTCGTCAATCCGTGGCAGAGGGTAGCTGTCTTTCTTGGTGACGTAATTGAGCTGCCGATAGTCCACGCAGAACCGCGTGCTGCCATCTTTCTTCTTAACCAGTACAACCGGTGATGCCCACGGACTTTTGGAACTTTCAATCAGACCTTCTTTCTTCATTGCCGACACCATCTAAATTCTAAATCGAAATTTAATCTACCCATCTGCATAATATAATTACCGGTATGGTCAACATAAGATCGGGTGCGGGGGAAGACGCTACTCTTTCGAATCAAAGGCAAACCCCTTCAATCTCACCCCTGTCTAATCTCCAAGGACCTTCTAACTTCCAAGGACCTTCTAATGCCCAAGGACCTTCTAATTCCAAAGGACCTACCATTTCCCAAAACCAGCCACCTAACGCTAACCTTTCTGCACAATTGTTAACCAGTCATCAAATTCCAAGTAATGTTTCTCCTTTTTGTCTGCCACCTATTACAATCCAAGCCCAAAATTGCTCTTTTCATTCGAGCGCATCTCAAGTTGAAGTGCAAGCTACTCTTTCGAATCAAAGGCAAACCCCTTCAATCTTACCCACGTCTAATCTCCAAGGACCTTCTAATATCCAAAGACCTTCTAATATCCAAGGACCTTCTAATTCCAAAGGACCTACCATTTCCCAAAACCAGCCACCTAACGCTAACATCTCTGCTGAATTGTTAACCAGTCATCAAATTCCAAGTAATGTTTCTTCTTTTTGTCTGCCACCTATTACAATCCAAGACCAAAATTGCTCTTTTCATTCGAGCGCATCTCAAGTTGAAGTGCAAGGGATAAGGTCCACACCTGAATTAGACGCTCTAGTGACCTCAATAGTTAGTGGCGTCCTAAAGCAGCAAGGTAAAAAATTAGTAGAAAGCGTTCTAAATCCAAGTGCACCACGTTTCTCTTGCATATACCAGACAATATTTCCTCAATATAACTTGGATGGGTTGGAAAGAATTCCGGACGTCGTAAAATGTCTACGCAACTTCTCAGTGGAGGCTAGTGAGTTCTCTTCTTGGAAGAAGAGTGTCGAACACGGGCTAAAAATTTACGAAAGCTTTAAAGGAACGCCGAAGTATTACGGAATTATTAATGTCATTCATAATAAAATTGTTGGGCAAGCAGATGCAGCCCTAGTAGCTTATAACACCCCCCTAAACTGGGAAAGCATTGCACATTGCCTCACTATGCATTACACTGACAAGCGGGATGTTACAACTCTATTATACCAAATGGCAAATTTGGTTCAAGGAAACCAGAGTGTTCAACAGGCAGTTAATTCTCAATTAACTCTAATAATTAATAAGGTGTCCTGTATGGAAATTTGTCCAGAGTCGATGCGACTCGTAACTAAAACTTATAGAGACAAAGCCCTAGAGATATTCATCAGGGGACTTAAAGGTAACCTGTCTGACCTCTTGGGAATGAAAGAGCCCGTGGACTTACCACAGGCACTACATCTTTGCCTTAAATACGAAAACCAGCACTTCAGGTCTCATTACGTTCAGACCAATCAAGGAGGGATCAGAAAGAACTTCGGTCAACAACCTCCACGTCAACAAAACTCGCTTCCTCAAAGTGTGTTATCACAACCACCGAGGCCTTCCTTTCAACAACAGTCAGCAGTTATTAAACCAAAATAACACAACTTTATTATAAGTATTGGCATAGAAACATTCGGAAATCTGCCAACACCCCAACCTAACGAGAACTACAAATGCGAAGAAGACTCGTACGCCCAAGCTTACGAGAAGATGGTTCAAAATGTCAACGTAGACCAGAACGACAATTCCCCTACCTAAATCTCCACCGAATATACGGAATATCAATACCCAGTTTATCAATCGTTTGAATATAGCGATATACATTTTTTAGATTAACCCAGTCCTCATTGCCATATTTTGAATGTAAGACGGGGACAGGAGAAATTTATAAATTTTTAATAGATACTGGCTCCAGTAAAAACTATATAACCAGAGGTAGTGAATAAACCACTCCCGAACGAAACTTCATTCTACGCTAAATCTATAGCCAGCGACGTCAATGTCAACCACCACACTTTTCTTAACCTTTTCTGTTTCAATGACGTAAATATAAAATTCTTTATTTTACCTACCCTTAAAACCTTCCATGGGATACTAGGTAACGACAGCCTAAAGTCCCTATCTGCAGTTATTCATACTCAAGGCAGTTACATGACTATTCTCAATAGGGTAAACATCAAAATTAAACAACTCGAATCTCAATCAGTCAACTCAATAGCCGTAAACACCGATGATCTAACAATTCGTCAAAAACATTTGGTAAATTCAGTCGTAAACAAACATCCAAGCTTATTTTCTGAGCCCGAAGAGAGGCTAACGTATACCACAGCAGTCGTAGCCGAAATAAGAACCTCTAACGATGACCCAGTCTACACCCGTTACTATCCTTTCCCAATGTCTTTAAAATTTGAAGTGGAAAACCAAATATAAAAACTTCTTGACGACGGCATAATACGACCTTCACGGTCACCGTACAACTCGCCAGTGTGGATTGTCCCAAAAAAACCTCACTTCACTGGTGCAAAGCAGTACAGAATGGTCATTGATTATCGTAAACTTAAAACTATTACGATTGCCGACAAATACCCCATACCTGATATAAACGAGGTAACTGCACAATTGGGGAGAAATAAGTTCTTCACTGTGCTTGATTTGAAAAGTGGCTTCCATCAAATTCCTCTAAAGGAATCTGACATTGAAAAGACAGCTTTTTTCAATAAACAATGGGAAACACGAGTTTACAAGACTCCCATTAGGCTTAAAATACGCTCCCTCGATTTTTCAACGGGCTCTCGACGACATATTGCGAGAATACATTGGAAAGTCGTGTTACGTGTACATTGATGATATCATAATTTTTAGTGAGGATGAAGCTCAACACGTTAAACACATTGAGCAAATTTTCAGTACACTGGTTAGAGCAAATATGAAAGTACAATCAGATAAATCTAAGTTTTTCAAGTCACAAGTAGAATTTCTTGATTTTCTGATATCATCTGAAGGTATTAAAACGAATATGGAAAAAGTCAAGGCTATTTTAGATTTCCCCATTCCAAAAACTCTGAAAGAACTAAGATCCTTCGTCGGATTGTCCGGGTATTACCGTCGTTTTATTAAGGGATACGCGCAACGCGCTAAACCACTGACAATCCTCTTAAAAGGAGAGGAAGGACGCATGTCCAAGAAGCAATCTGCTAAAGTAACAATACATCCAAATCAAGAAGCTCAAAATTTGTTCAACAAAAACTAGCATACCCCGACTATAAAAAACCCTTTGACCTCATAACTGATGCCTCGAACGTGGCTATCGGCGCTGTTCTTGAGCAAGATAACAGACCACTAAAATTCATTAGCAGAACGCTTTCCAAGACGGAGGAGAATTATGCAGCTAATGAGAAGGAGATGTTAGCTATTGTTTGGGCACTAGGCTCACTTAGAAACTACCTTTACGGTCATGTTAAAGTTCCAATTTTCACCGACCACCAGCCATTAACATTCGCCTTGAGCAACAAGAATATTAATAGTAAAATGAAAAGGTGGAAGGCTATATTAGAGGAATATAATCATGACACATAAGTATAAGCCTGACGCCTTGTCTAGAACTCCGCAATCTTCTGATATTAATACATTATCTACAACCCAGCATTGCGACGATAGTTCATCCCATAATCTTATACCAAGTATAGAGGTACCGATAAATCTGTTTAAGAGTCTTTCCCACCTACCATAGGCATGTAATCACAGAACCAGTATACAACCAAGATAACCTCAAACGTATTCTTAAAAAAAAATTAAACCCCTCTGTAATAAACTGCATTAAAACTGAAGAACTTGTCATGGGCATTATACAAATTGTTTACGCTTCTCATTTCAACAACTACAAAGTTCGGTTCACGCAACTGCAAGTGCAGGATGTGATTGATGAGGCGGAGCAGGAAGAAATAATCATCGAAACACTCAAACGAGCACATCGAAATGAACGCGAGAACAAAGCAGAATTTTTGGAAAAATTTTACTTTTCCGCAATGGCGACAAAAATAAAGGGGATAGTAAAAAGATGTACGGTATGCAGGGAAAATAAATATGACAGGCATCCCAACAAGCCAGAATTACGGGCAACACAAATCCCGAAATACCCAGGTCAGATTGTGCATATCGATATATTTTCTACGGAAAATAAACTCGTCCTTACGTATACCATAGATAAGTTTTCAAAATATGCACAGGCCAGAGTTCTCAGATTTAAGGCGGTAGAAAACGTACGACAGCCACTAAGAGATATTCTTTTCTATTTTGGATTACCAGAAACAATAGTTATAGACAACGAAAAGACATTCAATTCAGTCGCGCTAGGCTTTATGATGGAGGAAGAACTGAACATCAAAATATTCACCACAACACCATATTGTAGTAACGTCAACGGACAAGTCGAGAGTTTCCATTCGACACTCATCGAAATAATGAGATGTTTGGAAACGGAAAGTCTCCATCGTTCCTTCACGGAACTTTTAGAATGAGCTGTGCATGATTATAACCTGTCCATTCACTCCACCACCGGAAGTAAACCAATAGAGGTATTTTTTGGTCATCGTGTAACCTCCGACCCACAGTTATTAGAAAAGGCTCGTCAAGATAACATTAGGAAAATCGAAAATAAACAAAAAGCTGACCTCGAGTACCACAATAAAGCCAGACAGCCAATTAAAGAATATTCTCCTAGAAAAACAGTCCACGTCAAGCAAAATAAACGCATAGGGTCAAAATTAAATAGCCGCTACAAAAAAGAAATTGTTTCGGAAAATAGAACAACAACGATTTGAACTAAAACCGGCAAAGTATTCCACAAGTCTTTAATACGAACCTAATTTTAATTCTAGATTCTGGGTTACGCCCATCATTGGCGACGTTAAGGTGCTTGACTATTCAAACTCTCAACTCATCGCAATAAATACAGGAAGTGCAAAAGTGCAAACCGGTACATTTAAGCTTGTCCATGTCATCGACATCCAAGAGTATGAACAATCACTCAGAGGATTAGATCGGGTGATACAGCAGAAAAAGAGTACTCCAAATCCCATCCTTCCCTTCTTATCCAATGACGTAAAAATAACACAACTGCACCTTGACCGCCTCGTTCTCAAGAGCAAAATTAAAAGATCCCTAGATTTCCTGGGCGCTGCCTGGAAATGGATAGCGGGAACCCCGGATAAGCACGATTTTATGTTAATTAAAGATAAAATTATTAAGGTTTTAGCTAATAATAACCAGCAAAGAATCATAAATAACTTAGTAACTGCAAAAATAAATGAAATTGTAATATGCGAGCTACAGCTCGAGTAGATAAAACGATATTCTGTGAAATTTATTTCTTTATTTTCTAGTCTATAGAACAATTCAGGTTCACACTATACTATTCTTCGCAATTCTTTTCTTACAATGTCTCTTCCCTCTCAAATCATTTTATCTCCTTTCAATTACTTAATTCACAAATCCAAACTAATTACTTCTTCTTGTTAACTCTCAACTTTCAATTTATCACAAAATTACAACTTCGCCTATTATCACTTTTCTAATCTCTTCGCCACAGTTTAAAAACTACTTCTCAATAGCCATCTGTCCTTATATAGCAGAAGTTTCTGATAGCCAGAAACTTCTAGCAAATTCTTCAACCACTGGAACAAGAGAAATTCTGATGTAATAATTCTTGCAGTTATAATTCCCTCTTATCCGTGATATTATCCGTCTCTTTCGTTGACATGAGCTGTGGAGACTTCATCACAGACACGAACCTCGAATGAACGGACAGTTCGGACCAAAATTCTGCCAGAATGAAAAGACACTTCGGAATTTGTTGCATCATACTTTTAGGGAGCGTAGTTATTATTATGCTACACTGCCCCCCTCTTAGACGTATTCGTCCCGAACAAGTGCATCCTCATTTCGGCCATTGTATCGACTCAGTCGGTCCACATGAACCACTTTCATTTTGGCCCTTGGTCCTCACTGGATGCGGTAGACAACATCGTTGATGCGGGTTACTATTCTGTAGGGACCTTCCCAGTTCCGCTGTAATTTAGGTGATTTGCCCTTTTGGCGATGAGGATTATACAGCCACACTAGATCTCCTTCCTGGAATCCTGACGTTGTTGCCTTGGCATCATACCTGGTCTTCATGCGGTCGCTCGTCATCTTAATCTGGCTTCTGGTTCTTTGGTGTATGTCCCTAAGCCTTTCCCTAAGGTCCGCCACGTACTCTTCTTCATTTCTGGGATCATTGGTAGGAGATCCAAATTTCACCTCACTGGGTAAACGAGCTATTCCACCAAATAAGATTTCGAACGGCGTATGTCGAGTAGTGCTATGCAAGGCACTTCTATAGGCCATCAAAAACAAGGGAATCTGCCGGTCCCAATCCCGTTGGTAGTCACCTACGACCTTCGAGAGCTGTTCGTAGAAAGTCCTATTGAAACGCTCCACCATACCGCCCGACTGTGGATGAAGCGGGGTTGTCCTTGTCTTTTTGATTCCGAGTAGTTGACACATCTCTTGGAAGATTCTTGACTCGAAGTTCCGCCCTTGGTCAGAATGCAATTCCAAGGGCACACCGAATCTGCTAACCCAATTGTAGACGATCTGATCCGCCACGGTTCTGGCTTCCTGGTTAGGGATCGGAAACGCTTCCGGCCACTTACTGAAGTAGTCCGTCACTACGAGTATATATCGATTACCATTGTCGGTTTCCGGAAAGGGCCCTGCGATGTCAATGGCGATTCGTTCGAAAGGTGCTCCCACGTTGTATTGGTGCATCTTACCTCGAGTTTTGATTCTCGGACCCTTACTAGCTGCACACACGTCGCATTTTCTGCACCAGTCTTCGATATCTTCCTTCGCTTTTAACCAATAAAAACGTTCTCGTACCTTTTCTAGCGTCTTATTCACTCCCAAGTGGCCTCCGGACGCCCCGCCATGCATTTCCAGTAACACCTCTTTGACCCTCGTCCGCGGTACGACAAGCTGCATTACAAACGACTTTCCAATTTTCTTCTCAGAACACCTTCTTGGACATGGAGGGAGTCCCACTGCGCAAAATATGCCTTTAAGGTCGGGCTTCTGTGAGAGATGTCCTGATGATCCGGTTTCTCCATGTTCTCCTTCCAGGCCAGAATCAGCTCGATATCCGGGTCTTCCTTCTGAGAGTTCCGGATCTCATCTACGCTCCAGCCGGCGATAGGTTCGGCTCTCATTCTTTGGATGGAAACCAGCTTCCGTTCTTCTTGACGCGCACAATGTTTACAATCCGTTCTGCATGGTCTCCGGGACAGTGCATCCGCATTAGAGTGGAGTTTTCCTTTACGATGCTGTATTTCGTAGTCGTAGATTTGCAGCCTTTCGATCCATCTTGCGACCTGACCCTCAGGACTCTTGAACTGTAATAGCCATTTTAAGGCTGCATGCTCTGTGCGAAGAACGAACTTCCTCCCATAGAGGTATTTGTGACAATGTTTCGTAGCCAAGATCAAAGCTAGAAGTTCCCGCCTTGTCACGCAGTAGTTCCTTTCTGGCTTAGAGAGCACCTTGCTGAAGTACGCAACCACCTTCTCTTGGCCCTCATGCACCTGGGAGAGTACGGCTCCTACCCCGACATTACTAGCATCTGTATCCACAATGAACGTTTCCCCGGGAGTGGGGTAAGCTAGTATCGGGGCATCGCATTGCCGTTGTTTAAGTGCCTTGAAGCTCTTCTCGCACTCAATTGACCATTTGAATTGTTTTCCCTTTTCCGTCAACTGGTGCAGGTTTTTTGCGATCCCGGCAAAATCCTTCACGAACCGTCTGTAGTAGGTGGCTAGGCCCAGGAAGCTCCTTAGTTGGTGTTTATCCTTGGGGACTGGCCAGTTTTTCACCGCTTCGACCTTCTCTGGATCGGTTCTCACTCCTTTCGCTGAAATTATGTGTCCCAGGTACTTGACTTCCGCTCTGAACAGGGCGCACTTCTTGGGGTTGAGCTTCAGGTGGGCACTTCGAAGCCTTTGAAACACATCCCTTAGATTGTCTCGGTGTTGCGCAAACGTTTTTCCAACGACAATGACATCATCCAAGTATACCAAACAGGTTTTAAATGTCAACCCTTGCAGGACACATTCCATCAATCGCTCGAAAGTCGCCGGAGCATTGCACAGCCCGAATGGCATTACCGTGAATTGCCATAGCCCATTTCCTGCGGTGAATGCGGTTTTCTCCCGGTCTTCTGGATGGATCTGTACCTGCCAGTAGCCACTCTTCAAGTCAAGAGTGGAAAACCATCGGGCTCCTGATAGTGTGTCTAGCGTGTCGTCAATCCGTGGCAGAGCATAGCTGTCTTTCTTGGTGACGTAATTGAGCTGCCGATAGTCCACGCAGAACCGCGTGCTGCCATCTTTCTTCTTAACCAGTACAACCGGTGATGCCCACGGACTTTTGGAACTTTCAATCAGACCCTCTTTCTCCATTGCCGACACCATCTCTGCAACTTCTGTCTGCTTTGCCAATGGAAGGCGCCTAGCAGGCTGCCGAATTGGTCTAGTATCACCAGCGTCTATTCGATGTTGTACCAGGTGTGTTCGGCCGTATTCTCCGTCCTGTGAGGCAAATACATCAGCGTACTCATTGATAAGATTCTCTGCCATAGTTAGCTGCTCCTGATTCAGCTCACTGGACTGGAGAATAGTCTCTCTCGTTTCCGCTGTCCACAGTGATGGGAAAGGTTTTGGAGCATCACGTTCAGATATTGTTGCGACGGCGGTAATCGGCGTGCATTTTCCAGTCACCTCCCCTCGCCGTAGTTTGACAGTGTGTGGCCTCGCGTTCAAAACTCTCACTGGAACCATGGTGTTCCTTGGTTCGACTAACGTCTTTCCCACGATGTAGTTTTGAGAATGCTTCTCTGGGTCTGGTTCTACTATGTAGAGTCGGTGGCTCCCAAGATCACCTTCCAGCTTCGTCCAAATGATTGTCTCTGAAGACGGCGGCAAAACTTCGCCTTTGCTGATGACTGTCCTGAGAGTTACGGCATTCTCGTTTCCGTACACCATCGGAATCTCCACATTTCGATAGCTCAGTACTTGCATCTCCCGATGTCCAAGATTACTTCATTTGCTTTCATGAAGTCTATTGCGATGATGCACTCGTCGCATATGTCTGCCACCAGAAACGCATGGTAGAACGTCAGTCCCGCCAGAGTAATCGTAAGACGAACTTCTCCAAACACCTTCGCCATTTCCCCTGTTGCAGTCTTCAGGCATTAGCTGTTGGTGTTGTGCAGCCATGAGCTTCTGACGATATCTCTTCTTACAATGGAGGCGGTGGCACCTGTGTCGATGGTGGCTACGCACTTCTTCTTGTTGATTAGTGCCTCCACTGTCAGGCTCTTGTTACCCCGTTTGGTTTGCGAAACTTGAATGGTGGTCCTGGGGGCCTCGATTCCAGTAACCAACTTCTGCATCGCGAAGTTGGTCCTTACGCATTTCCCGACTGCTGGTTTTGTTAAGTCTGAGTGACAGCCAGATGCTTCCTCTCTGCTTCTCCTACTTCCGCAATGTGGACAGTTTCCTCGTGTAGGTGCACTTCTGCACTGCCGTTGTAGGTGTCGGGTTTGATTGCAATTCGAGCAACGGATTTGACTTCCGCAAGTTTTTGTCTTCATCCATGACGGCTGTTCTCTGGCATGAGCATTCCACGACGGACATTTCCCTGACACGGTGTATTCCCTGGTATGCTTGGTCCGCAGCCTTCGTTGACAAAGCGAATGCCAATGCCTCGGGGAGTGTTCGCTTTTCAGCCATCCTTACAGCCATTTGCAGTTGTCTGTCCTCTATGGCCTGAATAAAAGCTTCCACCGCCATTTCGTTGATAAGCTCCTCACCGGCTTTAGGGTATGAAAGATGGGCTAGTCGCTCTATATCCGCTTGCAACTGTTGGAGCGTTTCCCCCCTTTTCTGGACTCGACTACGCAGTTGAACCCTGTACACCTGCTGCATGTGTTCATCCCCAAACCGCATCTCGATAGCCTGAACCAGAGAGTCGTAGTTCTGCTGTTTATCTTCCGGGATGGTCTGCAAGAGCTCCGCAGCTGGACCCCTCAGTGCAAGTGTGAGTGCAATGGACTTCTCTTCATCGTCCCAGCTATTGGTCATTGCGGCCGCTTCGAATTGCCTTTTATAAATTGGCCATGATGTTTGACCATCGAAGATAGGAGGCTGCATCTCCTTTCTTCTCAGACCGTCAGTGGAATATTCCCGTGCTTTCTGTCTCTTCACGTTGCTGAGCTCCTTAGCAAGATTTTCGACTTGCTTTCCTACTATCTCGAATTGCGTATCCACTCTATCTTCCCGAACTGAGTTTCATGTTTCTCAAAATTTTCATCGAATCTAGTTTCGACTTTTTCGAGTTGCGTCTCGACCTTCTCGATTTTCTCTTCGATCACTTCGAATTTGGATTCCAAGTTCTTGTTTTGCTCATCAAGTTTACTTTCCAGAGCATCTAGAGAATTCTTTTGTTCGTCCATTGCTTTCTTTTGTTCATCCAGCTTAAGTTCTAGAGAATTCTTTTGTTCGTCCAGCTTAAGTTCTAGAGAATTCCTTTGGTCGCCCATTGCTTTCTTTTGTTCGTCCAGCTTAAGTTCTAGAGAATTCCTTTGATCTTCTATTGCTTTCTTTTGTTCGTCCATGACTAACTTAAGTTGCAGGAGCAGACTTGTTATACCCGGGTCGGCTGCTGTACTTCCTGGTTCCTCTTCCACGTCAAACTCTACGTCGTGCGGATTTTCACCTTCCTGCGTTACTGCTTCTTCCAGACGAATCAGTAGGGCATCTTTTCCCCCAGTTGTGTCGAGGTTCCGCTTACTGAGTTCTGCCTTTAGTTGAGTTATAGTTAGTTTTCCCAATTTGCGACCCATTTTGCGCAACTAATTAACTCAACACAGAAATGGTTTTTTTTTTTCTTGTGCACCACGGAAATAGTTATTCACAGAATAAGTTTTATCCCGCTTCTGACACCAATGTAATATGCGAGCTATGGCTCGAGTAGATAAAACAATATTCTGTGAAATTATTTCTTTATTTTCTAGTCTCTAGAACAATTCAGGTTCACACTATACTATTGTTCGCAATTCTTTTCTTACAAGGTCTCTGTCCTCTCAAATCACCTTATCTCCTTTCAATTACTTAATTCACAAATCCAAACTAATTACTTCTTCTTGTTAAATCTCAACTTTCAATTTATCACAAAATTACACTTCGCCCACTATCACTTTTCTAATCTCTTCGCCACAGTTTAGAAACTACTGCTCCCTTTTTGATCGCCATCCGTCCTTATATAGCAGAAGTTTCTGATAGCCAGAAACTTCTAGCAAATTCTTCGACCACTGGAACAAGAGAAATTCCAAGATGACAATCATTCTTGCGGTTATAATTCCCTCTCATCCGTGATATTATCCGTCTCTTTCGTAGACATGAACTGTGGAAACCGCAGACACGAACCTCGAATGAAAGGACAGTTCGAACCAAAATTCTGCCAGAATGAAAAGTCACTTCGGAATTTGTTGCATCACACTTTTAGGGAGCGTAGTTATTATTATGCTACAATATTAAGGACTACTTAGACCAATATCTAAAAATATTAGAAAAATCAAAAGCACACATGAAAAACTATGATAGTAACTAACAAACTAACCCTCTAATCGTTTATTTTTATTTTTTGCAAGAAAAATTTGATCCAAGGTGATTCTGGGGAGAAAAGCAAGTATTTGAAGTCTTTTTTGAAATATCCTTGACTGTTTGGTTGGCGGGTGCGAAGAAAGGTAGGCCGCCTAGAGACGGTTATAATGGATTAAGACTAAAACAATAAAACAGGTGCTATTTAAATTCATTCCAGACAAATTCAGTTGTATTGGATTAAAATTCAGAAAAAATTCATACAAAAAAAATAAAAAAACAAAAACAATTAAATTCAGATTACTTATCATGATGAAACTCATGAAAACAGTTTTTTTCTGACCAGTAACGGACGCAGCCGGTTTCGCTACTTGCATTGATGATCTGCCAATCACACGTTTTTTGTTAGCCCTGTATTTGCAGAGACTAGCAACAACTTTCTCACAAAAATCTGGTAATTGCAGTATTTTGGATCCCCAACATGGATGCGATGATACAGGATATATGCGTTAGTCGTGGCCATAACAAGCATGTGATAAAATAAGCGGATCATTGGATTTCGAGTTTTCAAGCTAATGTGGTAATGGCCCATAAGTCCGTCCATGAGGTCAACACCTCCCATGTGATTATTTTACTCCCGAATGATTTGTGGGCAGTCAACATCGATGTACTGCATTTATTTTCGGATGTACCGCAATACTTTATTTGGCTGCGCGGTTACTTTTGCTCGTGCGAATGGCTGAATTCCTCCGTATTTAGAAGCCAGTCTAACATTCCTCGTGTCTTTCCATAATACCGTCGATATGTCTACGCCGCACAGCAGAAAACACCAAAACCCCGTATTAAACCAAAAAATTATTTGGTGATAAGGAAACCGTTACTATTTTGTTTATGCTGAATATTCCAAGTAACACTAAACTGATTGAATAAAACCGTTTACTCAACGAGATGCTTCGCACTGAGTGCATTAGTCGCAGTCATTTAGCCAAAGTGAAAACGTGTGTGTTTGCGAACTGATTTTCCTCCAAAAGTATTGATTTTTTGATTTCTTGCTGTGCAAAATTATTAATTTTTTGAAATGGAACCTTCTAGCTCAGGTATTTGTTAGTCTACAAATAATTATTATTTTGAAAACAAACATTCACGTTCCTAATTATGAGGCTACTCTTTGAATGAAATTGATATGAACAGTTTTTTGCACTTATTTTGAAAGACAGATGAAATTAGTATTTTAAGCTACCTAAAGCAAACAAATAATTTTTTTTCTACTCAGTGTCTATTGTGCTTTCAATAACTGTAAAAAATTGTTGCCTATTTCTGCGGTTTTTGTAAAAAAAAAAAGATTTTTAAAATTCGTTATAATTTAAAATTTTTAAACTCTCATTACTTTATGTATCAATTCAAATGTGTCTGTAGGAAAGTTGTCCAACACGTGTCCAACGCGTCTAGAACTTTTCAAGTTTCTTAGAAGTTCAGAAAGACAAAATATTGATGTCCAAATGCAATGTTTGACTGAACACCTAAAAAAACAAACCAACAATTTTGAAGACACAAGTTTAGTAAAAAAGTTGTATAGTTTTAAGTCCCAGTTTAAAACTCGATGGTTGAAGGCATGTAGAACTAAAGAATACTTTTTAAGAGACAATAGGACATGGCTCGATTCGTCAATTTCATTTTTCTGTGCTTCAGTAGGGAAAACACGTGGTCGTCCAAGTACTTCCTTTGAAGACAGTTCTGAACGCACGAAGCAGAAAAAAACCAAAACATTGCGAGACTCAATACCACTTGATGTATTGAGCTATGCCACCCAAATGAGTTTACGAGCAACAGGAAATACGGAAGCATCAAAAATGTTGAAGAAAATTACATCTTCCAGTCCTGAAAAAGCTAGTAGATATTCAACTACTTCAACAAAGCCACTTTCATCAAACAATAATGCTTTGACGAGTGAAGATGCTCTTGCAGTGGTTGTGGATGCCAATTTAACTCGACATCAATATCAGGTAATATGTAATAGTGCTCCTGAAAAATTCCCTTCCTACAAAGTTGTTCAGAATGCAAAGAAAGAGGTATATCCTGAAGAACATACTATAAAAATATCGGAAGTCTCAGCAGAAATTTCTTTGCAAGCTCTACTTGATCTCACTGTAAGGCGTTTAGTAGCTTCCCAGACTGACGTATTTGAGTTATTTGGAGATGAAAATATCGACGAGCTTAAATTATATTCCAAATGGGGTTTCGATGGGAGCTCGGGTCATAGCTCCTACAAACAAGTTTTCCACGGTTTTAAATGCACAGATTCAGCTGTATTCATGACTTGCATTGTCCCCCTTCGTCTTCTCTGTGGCACTAAAAAAGTTTGGCAAAATCCAAGGCCGGGTTCTACCAGATATTGTAGACCCTTAAAAATTACATTTCAAAAGGAATGCACAGAAACTTCCATAGCAGAAAAAAATAGTGTTGATGGCAAAATTAAAAAGTTGTTAGCCACGTAGTTGTATCTAGTGGGTGTGCAATTAGTGTTAGCAAGTTTCGTCAATTTGGTGAAGATACCGCCAGATACTTTGTTGATAAGTATCCCTGGTACAATATGTCCCCAACACTCCACAAATTTTTTATTCACAGGCATGAAATAATTTCAACTGCCCCGTTACCGATAGGCCAGCTGCTGAAGAGGCCCAAGAAGCCCGTAATAAAGACTTCAAAAGATTTAGAGAACATCACTCTAGAGAAACTAGTCGCGAAGAAACCATTAGAGAAGTTCTGAATTGTTTTTTGCTAAGCTCAGACCCACTAATAACTAGCAAGAGAAAATTACCTAAAAAGAACAAAAAACGGTTTCCAAAAGAAGTTCTTGAATTGTTACAATCCTCTTCTGGGCCGCAGGGTTGTTACGCCGATGTAGAAGACGAAGATATAACGGATGACGACGATGATACTGCCTATTATGAAATTGATGACGAGTGGTTGTGCCATACTGATTGAAGCACTATAGAGGCTAAACAAAAGTGGCACCACACCCTGAAGTAATGCAAGAAGCAATCCCAGGGTTGGGTTGCCTGAAGATGGAGAGGGTTTAGTCGGTAGACACACCAGGGAATCATGGCCGACCCTGATGGTGCATCAAGCATTCCCTCTTCATTACAAAAAAAAAATACACATATTTTTAAAATATTTGAATTCGAATTTTAAATATTATAATTTTTGTAATGTTACAAAAAAAAAATAAACATGCAGATAGAATTAAAATAAAAAAGTAAAACGGATGATTTTCGAAAATTGGAAGAAATTTTTTTAATTTCTTTATGGTTTTATTATTTCATTTCCCCTATGTAAATTTACGCATAACAACTATAATACAATCTTTCAACTGTGGTGCAAATTTCATGATAATCGGTCGAATATTTTATTTGATACGCACTTTGAGGGCTTCTTGCCAAACTGTGCGCCGTATGCCTGCCCCATATATTCATCAGAGTATCCTCTATCTTTGTTAGTCAATTCTTTATCAGATGGCAGCTTACAGTTCGAAATTCTATTGGCTCGAATTGTTCCTAAGGAGTATATCCCCCTCGCTCGTAAATATACCAACAAAGGCAGCGATGTGTATATATTGTCGAAATATAGAATATGATTGGCAAAGTCAGAAACCATCTGCATCAGTCTAACTACAACATTGGAAGTGCTTAAAAGATCTGGCATACCTGGGAGAATAACATTATCGCCAGCTCCACTATAAACTTCAAACCGATGCCTTATTTTCTGCTCATCGACGCATAAACGAGGAGTTTTCGGAATGGAATCGAACCGTTCATTCAGCATGTCCGAAGTCTTTCTTATTCTATACAAGCTATCGTGTCCTGGCTGACCTTGGTTGGTTGGTTGGTTTGACAGGGTGAGCTTATGCTCTTCACTTAGGCCTCCATTGGGCCCGTTGTGTTCCCCTCATCGGCGTAACTGTAAGGAATAGTGATGTGTTTTGGGAATTATGTATTGAGAGGATTTAGGTCTAGGGATCATGGGTAGTATCAACTATATCGTATAGTGATAGGGGAATCGTAGTGTTCGTCTGGCGAACTCCAGTATATCCCCGATTCCTTTCTTATTGAGGTGTGTAATATCCGGAATCCTTGGAGATCCCAGAATTTTCAGCCTTAGCCTCGCTGTAGCGGGGCAGTGACAGAGGAAGTGTTCTATATCTTCCTCCTCCTCTTCACAGTTGGCACAGATTGCTGTATCAGCTATCCCGAGTCTGAACGAATGTTTGTTGAGATTGATGTGCCCTGTTAAAAGTCCCACCATCAATCTCAATTGTGTTCTGCTTGAGTTAAGAGCTCTTTTTGCTGTGTTGTTACTCGGATTGGTTATTACAGATCTAGCCACTTTGCACGTGTCTAGATTCGTCCAGTAGTTATTGAACTCCTGTCGTATCTTATCATTGATTATTGTTTTAATAGTTGTCAGAGGGACCCCTATTGTACTATCCGGGTTCAGTTCTGTATTGCCTGCTCCTTTCCTTGCTAGTTCGTCTGCCTTTTCGTTGCCCGGTACACCCTCGTGCCCCGGTACCCATGTGAGACGGACTCTATTGCGTCTGGCAAGTAAGTTCAATTTAGTTTTGCACCCCTTACTAGTAGTGATTTCGACATGGGGTTTGTGATCGCGCTAATTGCTGCTTTGCTGTCCGAGCAGATGTCAATTTGCCTTTCTTCGCTGGTGTCTTCTGCGAGCATTTCGGTTGCCTTCATAATTGCATAGACTTCTGCTTGGAACACCGATACAAATGGTTCTAGGTGAATAGCAAGTTCAATCGGTGGGTTAGCACTAAAGATGCCAGCCCCTGATTCCCCTGATATGTTAGAGCCATCTGTATAAACCAATATCCCATTGGAGTTTCTTGTCGTTCTTTCATATGTCCAATATTCTCTTGCGGGAAAAATTGTTTCGAAGTTGTTGGAGAATGTGTACGATTTCCCAACAACATCACTGGGGCAATCGATGAGTGGTGTCATTACTCTTATCATTTCGGTGATTATTCGATGTCCCGTATTTGCACCACCGGTGAAATGGCCGATAGTTTTAAGCCGTGAGGCTGAAATACCGGCAATCTTTTTCGCTTCGAGGTGCACTGGTAGAATGTTAAGTATCGCTTCCATGGCCGCGGTTGGTGTTGAGGATTGTGCTCCGGTAATACCCAGGCAGACCATACGCTGCACCTTAGTTAGCAAGTCTCTTGCATAATTTTTGCTCATCACTGGCCACCATACAACTACTCCGTAGAAGATGATGGGTTTTATTACGCATTCGTATATCCAGTGGACCTGTTTCGGTTTCAAGCCCCATGTCTTCCCGATGGCCCTCCTGCATATCCAATATGCTCTCTTTGCTTTGGTGACTCTTTCTTCCAGGTTCTTTCTCCAGGTCAGTTTCCTGTCTAGTATAATGCCCAGATACTTGACGCTGTCGCGGAGTTGTAGTGATACTCCTCCGAGTTGTGGAATGTGAAAGTCACTAGTTTTGGTTTTCTTTGTAAAGAGAACCATTTCCGTTTTATTTGGATTTATTTCTAATCCACTCTCCTCCGACCATTCTTTTATGATTCGAAGGGTGTTTTGCATAAGCTCTCCTATGATGTTCAGGTGCTTACCTCTTATCAGAACGGCTAGGTCATCTGCGTACGCTACACATTTCGCACAGGTTCCATCCAGTGCTTTTAAAAGGTTGTCCATTGTGAGCACCCACAGAAAAAGAGATATTATCCCCCCCTGTGGTGTTCCCGTACGAACTGTTCCCCTTCTTGTGTCGTCTCCCAGTGAAGCTGTGATAATGCGGTTTGTAAGCATGTGTTCTAGCCAATTGTTTATTATTTGGTTATTACAGTATATCGAGAGTGCCTCCACAATTTTTTGAGTTTTCACATTGTTAAATGCCCCTTCGATATCTAGAAAAACGCCTGCGACTGATTCCTTGGTTTCAAAAGCATCTTCTATTGTGGATACAACCTGGTGTAGTGCCGTCTCAACTGATTTTCCTTTGAGATATGCATGTTGATTAGGACACAGCCGCGGAATTGTAATCTGTGTTCTGATGTAGTTATCACAGATTCTCTCCATTGATTTTAGTAAAAAGGACGTTAGGCTAATAGGTCTGTAGCCCTTTGCTGTCGACAAATCTTTCCCGGGTTTCGGTAGGAACACCACCCTCACCTCTTGCCATTGTGTTGGTGTGTATCCATGATATAGACATCCCCTGAAGATATTGACCAGGGTTTTCTTTAGGGTGTCTAATTCTATCCCTTTTTGCAAGAAGATGGGAAGTATTCCGTCCAAGCCCGGTGATTTGTATGGCGCAAATGAGTTAATAGCCCAGGTCACTTTATCTGCATCAACTAGGTTCTCAGTGTCTTCCCATTTTGTATCAGTTCGAGTGACCCCACGCTTGGAAGGTGCAGCTGCCTCGCTGAAACAGTTTGGGAAGTGTACACACATCAGCGTCTCCAAGGTATCAGCTGCGGTTACCAAGTTATTGCCCGCCTGTAGAAGTTGATAACTTGGTGGTTATTTGGACAGGATCTTCTTTAATCGCGCTGCTCCATTATTATCGCATATGTTGGTGCAGAAAGTTTTCCATGATTCCCTTTTAGCAGCCCTGGTGAGCTTCTTGAAGCCTCTTTTACTTTCTTTATAGGATTCCCAGTCTGCTTCTTCGTTGGTTCTTAAAGCTTTATTTAGGCGTTGTCTAGCAACCTTCCTTATTTCATGGAGGTCGCCGTTCCACCATTTTTGCTTTGCCCTTCTAGGTACCGGTTTTAGAGGACAGGTGGCCTCAAAAGATTCTATAATACACTTCTGTACTTTGAGGACTTCATTGTTTAATTGGTTAATTTCAGTGTAGCTGTTATCCTGAGTTGGTGTCAGCTTTCCCTGAAGATTACTTACAAAGATGGACCAGTCAGTTTTCTTAGGATTCCTAATCATTATTTTGGATTTGTGATCAATTCCAATATCAAAACTCAACCACCTGTGGTCCGAAAAGGAGATCTCATTACTGATCCTCCAGTTCGACACCAAGTGTATAGACCTAACGTCGCATAAGGTTATATCTAATACCTCCCTTCTAATTTTATTTATGAAGGTTGGTGTACAGCCCTCATTCAAGGTAAACAAGTTTTCAATATTTAAATAGTCGGCTAAAAACTCACCTCTTTTGTTGATGTTCGTACTACCCCGGTTAGTGTGGTGGGCGTTAGAGTCCATACCCACTATGAGGCTCTTCTGTTGGGACCTCGTCCAGGTGACACACCTCTTTAACTCATCGCTAGGTGGAGGTTGCGGGGAGTCATAGGGGAGATAGCAAGAGGCCAAAATAATTTGGTTGGTCTCGCTATTTCTTGCCCTATATTCGAGACTTGTGACTGTGAGGTCGCCTGTGCTGATCTGTGGAATAGAGAAAATATTAATATCCTTACGTGCCACAATACAGGCCCTACACTTACTGTTTCCGTTGTTTGCAATCACTTTCAGTTTATTCCCCCATCCTGTTACCTTATTATACAGACAATAAGGTTCCTGGATGAGGGCGATATCCGCTTTCCTGCTAAGAGGTAAGCACAGAGGTTGGCAGTTGCCGCCCTACTGTGCTGAAGGTTTGCTTGGATTACCTTCATTAATTCTTTCGTGGAATGAAGGGATTACAAAGCTGACCTGGTGAAAGCCGCATAATGCTTTACCCCCTTGTAGGACTAGTAACCCCAGCGATTCTTCGTCAATCCCTACCACGATTAGTTGGCGTTTGCCTGCCTGCTCCTTTGCGTGGTAGAGTTTCCACTTTTCTGTCTTAAGGTCCTTGTTTTGCAGCTTCATTCGTGGAAATAGCGTTGCAGGTTCCTCGATTACCCCTGGGATCCAAACGGACACCCTCGTTAATCTGGGAATCTTTTCCGCCGGGAGAACCACTAGGTTGGTTCCTTCGGTATCTTCCCATCCTCGTCGTTTCTGTTGTAGACCACCATCTCCAGGAGGTTGGCTGCTACATCCCTATACGACCTCGTGTGACGAGATTTTATGGGTGTGGCTGCCTGTCTCCTTGAAGTTGACGGCCTAATCGGGTTTTTGGATTTTGGTTGTGCGACAGTACTTCCCTCGCTCCTCCCTGGGTGAGCGTTAGCCCGCCCTGGTGGAATAGAGGTAAGCCTAGATTGTGGATGGTCTTTAGCAACTCGACTTCTTTTTCTCTGCGGTGGTTCAGCATGGGGGCGCATCCTCCTCTTGCCATCAGAGTTTGCCGAGGCATCCTCTGGTGATAGAGTAGGGTGTTCCATCCGTTCCCCGGTCAGTGTCTGTTCACTGCTTGCTTTTTGACCACGCGGGGAGACGACTTTTGGTGTTGAAGCCAGGCAGTTTGGGTTTGAAACCAAATTTCCTTGCTTCTCCATCTCCAGTCGTCTTCTTTCTTTGGCCCTTTTTCGTTGTTGGGCTCCAGAGATTTTGCGTTTTTTTCGGGTCGCTGACTCGTCCTCTTTATGAGCGGTCAATGTCGATGTTGTTGCACCCTCTTCGATTTTATCTGTTGCAGTGAAGAGGTGCTGCAGCCCGAAGTTGTTTTTATTTTTGTTCGTGTGCGTGTCTTGGTTAAGAGTATTTGTTGCCACTGGCGACTTATCCCCTTTCGGGGCCAAGCCCTCGCCGGCAGCCGTGGCCTCTGCCGACTTTTGGATGTATATCCCCATCCGAGTTTCTTCTCTTTTAGCTGTACTCTCCATGTTTTTTTTTGTGTTTTTACTACTTCACTGTAGGTTCTTTTTGTTTACCTTTTAGTTTCTTGACCTCCACCCTGACCTTCCCTGGATCTATTCCAAGTATAGCTCAAGAGTATCATCGGTCCTTACTCAGCCCCTCCACCACGACAAGGTAGGCAAACGACGGAGGGGCTGACCTTTATTTATTCGCTGCTTCTCATAGGCGTAACATAAATACCGCTTAATAGTTTCGAATTGTCTGTAAATCATTGTGCTTCTGATTGGTTTGAAGGTATTTGGACTCCAATAACTTTCCAGCCGTGTGCACTGTTATATAGTCCTTTTAGGTGATTTTAATATTGATATTTTGTCCAATTCATTTGATGCTGATATTTTCCTTGCTGTTTTATCCTCCCTTGGCTTTTCCTCTTTGGTAAACAAACCAACCAAAGGACCTTCGTGTTTGGACCATATTTTTTTAAAGTTACATAGAAATAATAGTTTGAATTATAAAGCAGATGTATTTGATTTTAAAATAACCGATCACTGTTTAACAAGCCTTCAATTTGACTCAAAACAGTGCTATTCGAAAAAAAATTCGAAAAATCAATGTCCCTGCACTAAAATCTGCTTTAACGTTTAAATTTTGGGATGATGTTTATAGTGCTGAGGATCCATCAGTTGCTTTCGACCTATTTCTGAGCAAACTTCAATTATTAATTTCGAACAACAGTCAACTTTTAAGTACAAGCGATAAACATCTAACATGTGTAAAACCGTGGATGAATTTACCACTTCTAAGAAAAATAATTAAAAAGAAAAAGCTTTTGTCTGTGTTAAAAAACATCCAAGTAACACAAGGCTTAAAAGACCATTTGAAAAACTTTGTGATGAACTCAAAACTGATATTCCTCTCTGTCGAGACACTTACTTCAAAAATAAACTCTCTGAAAATTTAGGAACTTCGAAAAAAGAATGTCAATGAAATTTCAAATAAGACTAAATCAAATTTAAATATCGTTATTTAAATTGATGGCACGATTGTATCTGAGTCCCTTAAAGTTGATAATTTAATTAATGATTATTTCTCAAGCATTAGTCAAAACTTGATTGATTTTACACCTCTAAACCGGATTTGCATAACTCATTTATTGAGGATACATTTCTCCCCAACAGTTTTTTTTTTAAAAATTTTACTCCATTGGAAATACATAAAATTATAATGTCCTTAAAATCCTCGAACTCAACACCTAAGGATATGATTTCTAGTATAGTTCTAAAACACATCTCTTTTTATATTTCTGATGTATATAAGATAACATATCTTTTTAATCTCAGCTTGGTAAAAGATTTCCAGAATCACTGAAGCTCGCAGTAGTTATTCCACTACATAAAAAAGGTGCAACTACGTATTTGAACAATTATCGTCCCATATCCCTCCGTTCAGTTTTTTCAAAAGTTTTTGAGAGAGGCATGAAGTCCAGAATGATTAGCTTTATAAATAAATCAAACTTTTTCAGCGTTTACCAATGTGGTTTCAGGAGTGGTAGATCCACTGAGGTTGCGGTTTCAAAAGTCTGTGGTGAAATTTATAATAGCTTGAATGATTGGGAGGTACCTGCTGCTCTGTTCATTGATATAACAAAGGCTTTTGATATGGTGGATCATGTTTTGCTGCTTGATAAGCTGTTTAAAGCGGGTTTCAGAGGTATAGTCAATGATTAGTTTGCGTCTTATTTAAAGAACAGAAAACAAAAGGTTAAAATTCAGGATATTTTAAGTACAGAAAGGTGTATAAATATAGGTTTTCCACAAGGTTCTGTTTTGGGACATATCTTATTCTTAGTTTTTGTAAACTCGCTTTTAGCCAACCCTTTAAGGGCAAAATAACAGCCTTTGCTGATGATACTGCACTTACATATTCTTCGAAAAATAATTTCCTTTTATTTACTGATGTGAATCAAAGTTTTCCGCCCCTCTGGTCCTGACGATGAGACAGGGGAAATTGATGGCACCGACAAGTTGTTGGAGGAAATGGTTGTCGACGCCATCACCATCTCCACCATTCCGAATGTTGAAGATCGCACAGATTAATCTGCACCACTCGTAGAGTTCGTCAGATAATCTGCGTGTTTTTCTAGGCGAGAAAGACATCGACATTTGCCTTATTCAGGAGCCCTGGGTGGAAGGTTCAGTCGTTAAAGGGCTGAAGGACAACCGGTACAACATCTTCTACAATACCATTAACCAGGTTAGTAATAAACCTAGGACCTGCATCCTAGCTAAAAAACATATAAATGTATTTCTATGTCCTAATTTTAGCTCTGCCGATTTAACTGTATTTAAATTGGAGGTTGCAACTGACACTCTATTTATTTCCTCGGCTTATATGGATCGAAACAGACCATCACCGCCTGAGGAGGTACAACAGCTGACATCAGCGATAGCGGAGAAAAATGGCTAATTGATTCTAGGCTGCGATACGAATGCCAGACATACGCTATGGGGCAGCTCAAAAATCAACAAACGCGGTGAGTCTTTATTCGATTTCCTTGTGATGTCCAACGTTTCTGTTTGTAATGTGGGTAACAAACCAACTTTTGTCTTTCTGAGTTCGGATAATTTCAGAGGTTGGGATTAAGACTTGGACATTACTTAAGACCAATATTGACAACCTTAGAGTAACTAATTGGCGGGTATCCGATCGTCCATCTTTGTCTGACCATAAATGGATTATCTTTAATGTTAGCCTCGAGGTCGAGGCACCTAAGCCATTTAGAAACCCTAAGAGAATTGATTGGAGCAAATTTGGTCAGTTTATCAAATCTAAACTTCACAGAACACCCGGCACGAAAATCGATTCAGTCAAGGAACTTGACGACAAGATTACAACCCTAGAAAAAGCCATCTTTTTAGGTTTCGCGCCCTATTAAATTCATTAAAAAAAAAAAATATCCCTCATGGTGGAACGAAGATCGTTCTAATCTTAGGAAGATTACCCGAGAAATCTTCAATGTCTGCTACCGGCACAAGTTTTGGCAACCATTTCCTAAAAAAATATAAGAAATCCATTAAAAGGGCCAAGTCTCTGGCTTGGATGGGCTATTTTCAGTCCATTGAAACCATTAAGGACTCTGCCAGACTGAGTAAGATCCTATCCAAGGAACACTCCAGTTCGTTCTTTATCAAAAGGCCAGGCGAGACTTGGACGGATTCTTCTAGCGAGTCTCTGGAGCTTTTAATGCAAACTCACTTTCCAGGGTGCAAAAATGAGATTGCTCACTCAATTTGTCCTCAAGATGTACAATCCTCATCTTGGAATGACATTAAGACAACAATTACAGAGGCTTATACCTCTTGGGCCATTTCCAGCTTCTCTCCCTATAAATCGGCTGGACTTGACGGCATACTCCCGGTAATGCTGCAAAAAACACTGGATCAGGTGGTCCCTTGGGTAGTTCCGATCTATAAAAGCTGTATTCTTCTAAACCACGTCCCCCTGAGTTGGAGGCGTGTTAGTGTTGTATTTATTCCGAGAGCGGGGAAGGGGGGGCATGAATCTGCAAAGGATTTCAGACCCATCAGCTTGTCATCTTTCCTCCTTAAGACGTTGGAACGTATAGTAGACATGCACATCCGTAATACAATAGATACATTCCTTCTATCAAAATCTCAGCATGCGTACACTAAGGAGCGATCGAGTGAGACGGCGCTCCATGAGATTGTGCGTACGATAGAAAAGACAATATACTACAATTAATTTACTCTTGCCACCTTTTTAGATGTTATGGTGCTTTCAATAACGTTAGTACTGAATCGATTCAGGAAGCTCTGTCCCAACTGGGTGTAGGGGACTTTATTAGCAAGTGGATAGTGACTATGCTAAAAACCACAATCATTCAATCGACACTCGGTAATAGTGTTTTCACCATATCCGTTCTAAGGGGGACTCCTCAGGGTGGGGTTATCTCTCCTCTTCTCTGGCTTATGCTAATCAACAAAACTCTGTGTAGGCTTGACCGAGACGGAGTCAAGGTTATCGCGTATGCGGATGATGTGGTAGTGTTGGTATCGGGGATGTTTCCTTCTGTGATCAGTGAGATTATGGAAGGTGCCTTGGATAAGATTAGCACATGGGCCACTGGATGTGGACTTAGCGTCAATCCTAGCAAAACTGAACTGATGCTTTTTACCACAAAAACCAAAATACCGGCTTTCGTGCCTCCACGGCTTAATAACCAATTACTCTCTTTATCATCTAGTGCTAGGTACCTAGGTGTGGTACTCGACCCTAAATTAAGCTGGAAGCTTAACATTGAATAGCGGGTAAAGAAAGCCTGTGTTATGCTTGTAGCAAAACATTCGGTAAGAAATGGGGACTCCGTCCGAAGATGGTCATTTGGATGTATACTGCGGTGATGCGCCCTGTTCTTTGCTATGGATCGCTAGTTTGGTGGCCGGCGGTTAAGAAAGCATACATTAAGTACAAAGGACTGCGGTCTAGGTGCTATGGGTCGATGAGAACATGCCCAACTGAAGCCTTGAACGTAATCCTTCACCTTGTACCACTCGACCTTCATATAAAGTACATATCAGCATATAGTGCGGTCAGATTAAGAGAAACAGGTAGCTGGTGCGATAGTCTTTACGGCCACAACAGCATCCTTAATCTGCTACCTCGGGAGTTGGCGGCAAACCCGACCGACTACATAATTCCCAGGGTGAACTTTCGCAATGATGTCACTGTGAGATTCCCTTCCAGGGCGCAATGGAAATGTGGCGCAGTGACTAACGAGTTTAAAACAACAATTTTCACTGACGGCTCGAAAATGGACTGCTGAGTAGGGGCGGGAATCTTTTCTGAATCCCTCAATATCTCTAGTTTATTCCGTCTACCCAATTCATGCAGCGGAAGTTGTTGCTGAACGAGAGGCGTAACACCATAGCCATTTTCCTTGATAGCCATGCCGTTATCAAAGCCATCGTATCTGCGGCTTCCTCCTACAAACTTGTTAAACAATGCAAGGAGGAGCTTGCAGCACCCGGTCATCGGTCTAGGATCAGCCTCATCTGGGTGCCTGGTCATAGTAACATTGACGAAAACGAAAGGGCTGATGAATTTTCGAGGCAGGGATCTGCCCTTGACTGCTCCCGTGCGGAGGATATCAACATTCCATTAGCGGCTCTTAAGGGTAGAATCTTTGCTCATTTCCTTGCAGACGCTGGTAATAGATGGCGAGGGTTGCAAAACTGTGTCATATCCAGGCAGATGTGGCCCAAGTATAACTGGCGCAGAACACAAGAGCTATTAAACAGAAACCGGGCAGATTTTGCTAGAGTTCTGGCAATTACCACTGGGCATTGGCTACGCAGCCAGACTGGTCTGAGCTTAGGCTACTGTGAGAGTCAGCAGATGGCGGATCGCTGAACGGCCTGTTATGTACAGGTTAGCTGCGAATAACAAATAAGCAGCCCCTGACAAAAGCGGCAGAGAAGGGAAGGTGAGACTGAAAACGGCTCAGAAACCCTATGAACTCTCTGTGACAGGACGAGTCGGCGCCGTCCACAAATAGGTGCCCCCCACTTTAAGGAGTTGGGGAACCATCCAGACACAATTGAATACGTGAAGCACTGCATATTAAGCCTATATGATAGGCATTAAGACCGAGCCCGATAAGGTCTTAATTACGGTATACCGGACCACGGAGTGGACTTTATTGCTGTGGGCTGACGGTTGTAGTTTTCTGTTACCTTAGTAAGTTAGAGTGAAATCTGAGTGAAACGGCTCTCAGGCTAATGCTGCAACCGCCTCCGTCCTGTTAAAACCTTGGCAGGCCTCAAAGTACGTTCTCCATCACGTCGCCGTTAAGTTGGTGGTGTATGTTCAGATGTAGCATTCCTGATTAGCACCAATCTGGCTCTGGCATAGGCACCCATAAGGTCCTGTGTCAACCCTCGCAAGGCCTCCCTGCCTGCATAGGTAACCATGGGATCACATAGGTGAATACACATCCGGACGGATAGCGGCTTTGAGTCGGGACCCACGAGAAATGAGTACAAAATCAAATACAAACAATCAAAACAAGCAAAACAAACAAAATGCAGGTGATACACCTGAAAAAAAATAAAAAAAAAAATAGTAACACTGAAGAAAACGGATGGAGAGCGATTTATTAACCCCGCAAAATCCATTCCGGAGGAGCTCTGTACTTTTGCGATCGCCATCAAAGGTGATCTCAGAGGAGAAGTCACCGTACTCGAAGCCAATTGAGAAAGGCGACCAAAAGCCAGAAGGAAAGGAACATACACCCAGTGGAGAAGAAAGAAAAACAGCAGATCCCAACGAAGAAAATTGAAGACCTGATGAATTTCTATAAGGGCGAAAACAATGTTCATCATGAGATCAGGAGACTGACAAGTCTGATACGTTCAGCGTATAATAAGATAGTTGACGCAGGCTATCCAAGACCTACACGAGAGGAAAGCGGGCGTACTCCCATGACCGCAACAAAAACAACCCAAACAGCAGGGGAGTTAGGTACTCGAGTATTTTGCCTGACCAATACTGCGACAGCAAAACGCTCCATAAGCCATCAGGGGGAAATATGCGACACACCTAAAAGAAAGAGGGACACAACACCTAAGAATGCGCCCCGTGCGAATATGTTGGTCAAACAGCTCCCACCATCAAAAAAGAAGAAGGCGTCTGTGGAAATAGGTGCCACGGAAGAAAAACCCCAGAAGGCGGAGGAAATATCAACCCAGTCGCTGACGGAAGCCAAACAAATTGAGCTTGAGTGGATCAAACATAAGCCACGAATAAAAGTTCGGAGAAAACCAACTCGCCCCGACGTGTTAGTTCTAAGAACAAAGGGCAATCTGAAGTACGCAGATATGCTGCGAAAGGTCAAGAACAACCCTGAACTCAAAGAACTTGGCGAAAATGTGAACCGCATTAAAAAAGGCGCTGAAAGGAGACCTTCTCAAAAGATCTACTAGCTTGCAGACCGCGAAATTCGAGGGAAAAATTAAAAGTATCTTTGTAGAACAAACGGATGTGAAAATCCTAACACACGAGACATTGGTAGAGGTAAAAGATCTTGATGAGGTCACAACGAAAGAAGACGTATTTAACGCGCTAGCAGAGAACTTGGCGAATACCAGTGTCATGAAAGCACTGGCAATTAAGTCACTTAGGAAAGCCTACAGTGGTACCCAGATGGCAACCTTGAGTTTACCTGCAGAAGCAGCCAAGCAGCTCATCGAAATAGGCAAGGTACGTATAGGATGGGTTGTGTGCCGAAAATAAACCCAACCAAATGCTACAAATGCATGGATTTCGGGCACATAGCCAAAACTTGCAAAAGCTCAAGTGACTGGTCCAAACATTGCTTACGGTGTGGTAAAAGTTATAAACATAGCGAAGTTATGCAACGAGGAGCCAAAATGCCTACTCTGCCAAGGCAAGGAGGGTATCGATAACAACCACCTTACGCTACGCCATAGATCTCCATCGCACCAACGTGCATGGAGAGAGCTGCTGCTGAAGCGGCTCAAGCCCTCTTAACACAATCAATTCATGAACTAGGTATAGACGTCGCAATCCTAAGCGAACCGTATCGGAATTATGATAACACCGTATGGACAGCGGACGCAACAGGCGCAGCCGCAATATGGACTTGCGGCAAAAGACCCTTACAAGAAACAGAGGTGAACCCTGACACATTCTTCGTTAGGGCCAAAATCGATGGCCCCGAGTGTTATTCCTTCGCTCAGTCGTTCACAGACTTTCACAGTGTGGAGACGTGTTTCGGCTTCTCCTTTAAATCTGTAGTGCTTTGAAGTAGATTAATAGACAGTGTGGCGAGCTAGCCTATAGGTAGTGGTGGTGAACCATCAACCCAGGGTCTTGGGTTCAATTTCCAACCAGAGAAAATTTCATTACAGACTTTTTTTATAATTTATACCAAAACAGTTATAAAAGCTAATAATTAATAAGAAACAGGCAATGGAAAGTGAGCGGTCCGCGCTCCCATTAGCGGGACCAGCTGATAAAAGAGTGTCAGCCGATGGAGGCAGTTACATCTAGTCACCCAGTAACAATGGCAACTGAAAGTGTGGGAAAAAGGAGAAGAAAATTAAAACCTTCTCCCAACCTGGTAAAGCGTGCCTCTAAGCTGAACAGCTGCCAAGTGGAGTGAGAGAAGGGGCGCTGAGTACAACAATTGCAGCAGCAGCAGATAAGAAGCGGATGACTCTGTCGCGTTAGCGTAGATCTCCGACGGTGGGGAAGGCCGCTAATTTGGAGATGAAGATAATTGCTTCGCGGTTCTGGCATCCGCTGAATCGGATGACGAAGAGGACGAAGTCCAAAGTCTGACTAGCAGCATCAGGCAGTTAGAGCAAAGGGTGCTTGCCATTAAAGCCAAACAAATGACAAGAAGAGAAAGGGAGCGGCAGCTAGAGCTCCAGCGCGCTCAAAAACAACAGAATCAGCCAGAAGGCCAGCTGCAACAACAACAAATGCAGCAGCAGAAGCAGCAGCAAGAACAACAGCAGCAGAACACGCAGCAACAACAACAGCAGCAGAAAACGCTACAACAACCCAGCAGCAGCAGAAAAAGCAGCAACAACCGCAGCAGCAGCAACAGAAACAACAGTAACAAAAACAGCAACAGCAACCGCAGCAACAACCACAACAGAAGACGACTACGAAGACTAGGGTGCCGCCAATTAATACCTACAAGGTGGAGTTAAAGAACACAACTGAACTATGTAAGTCGGCCATAGGCAATCATTTTGTTACTAAAAGATTAAACGAACATATTATTAAAAGATTAAACGAAAATAGACATGCTATCCACTGTAATACAGTGGAAGAATATAAAAAAATTAAAGAATTACTTAGGGATACGACGACGGAGTTCTTCTCCTTCATCCCGAAGGGGGAAAAGCGGCAAACTATGCTGCTGAGGGGGATAGATCCGTATACTAATCCGGAGACGCTCTTTGCGCTGCTTAAAGAGAAAGAGTGCAACGAGTTCAAATTCGTAGGGGTCAAGCCATTCACCACAGCTAAGGCAAAAAGGGAGAAGCGGAAACTGCCATTCTTCCTAGTTCAGCTTTCACCCAACAGCAAACTGGATGGTCTAAGGAGTATTAAAGTCCTAGACCACCAGGTTGTCGCATGGGAAAAATTAAGATGCCAAAGGTTCGGGCACGCCTCGTCGAAATGCGAAATGCAGACTCAATGTATTAAGTGTGGAAAGAACCACAAAGCAGAAGAATGCACTCTGGGTAAGAATGGAGTAGCAGACAAAAGCCAGGTCTCGTGTGCTTTATGCAGGAACTCGGGACACACCGCAAACTATCGGGGTTGTCCTAAGTTCCAGTATATTAAGAAAGCAAATCTGGCTCGTCAGGAGAAGGTCGTAGCGAAATGTCCACCTGCTCCAATTCAAACACAATCCGTGACTCGCCAAGTGGGAAACGCGGAACAGAAAAGACCGAAGGTTGCTTCTCAGGCCCAAGCACCTAGAGCACTGGAGACTCAAACTGACTTGCTGGCCATCTTGCCCTCTATCCAAGGGCAGATGGAGCAGCTTCAGTGTCAGGTACAGGAGCATTCGAAGCGGGTGGATCAGATCTACGCACTTCTGCCGGGCCTAACGCACCTCCAGTCGTAATGCGTACGAACATGGAGGAGCAACCCTTGAAGATCCTTGCGGTGAATGTGAATTCATTGATTAGGATCTAGCGAAGAGCCGTATTGTTTAAGTTGCTAGAAGAAAAAAACCCTTGATGTGCTTAAAGTTAGCGAAACAAAGCTATCCTCGAAGCCCAAATTGGGGCACTATAAATACAATATTGTCAGAAGAGACCGACCCAACTTCACAAAAAGAGGAGGTGTTGCGATCTTCATACGCAAACAACTGCAATTTAAAGTAATGTACAGCAGTGAAGTGCGAAGGTTCCAGGAGCTGGAAGCGTGTATCGTGTGCTTCCCTCTCCGTAGTGGAAAAAGGATGTAGTTGGTCGCACTCTATGCACCTGAAGCTACTCAATCTACTTTATTTATTTCAGAGCTCGAGACACTTTATCGATGCCTAAGGCTGGAGTCAGAGGAGAATTATTTCATCATGGCCGGAGATCTTAGCGAAAAACATAGAGATTGGGGAAGTAACACACCTAATCCTAGAGGGAACTTACTATTCAATTGGGGGGGGGTCGGCACAGTGTCGGGTATAAACTCGATTTGAAAGCTACAGATAGTCCGTCGTTTCCTAGAAGCGGCTCCTATCTGGATCTTATGCGGTTCGACGTACGGTTACAACTAACCGACATGGACAGACAAACTATAAACTGCCTGCACACATTTGTGTATGACAGTGACCATTGTGGGCTCAGTGCCGTAATAACGATTCCCAATGAAATTGCGGACTTGGAGGACTTTGTCCAAATGTACTCCCACTATTCTAGTAGGACGCATTGGACTAGCTTCTCAAGAACTTTGACAAGAGCACTCTCCTCAAATTCGCTCTACCCACCGTCCAATAGGAATCTGTCAAAAGGGCAGATTAACTGCTATCTCAAACAAATGGACGAAACAATTAAACGAACTATGGACAATACGATACCTCGGTATCAACATACTGACAACGCAGACATATTCCGCAATGCAACAATTGACGCTCTACACCAACACAAAAGTAGACAGTTGTCGAGACTAAAAACCTTGTACAGACAGTTTACTGACAGACAAAACTCGGAGGTTAGGACGCTGAAGTCGTTGATTAAAAACCTATAGAATTTAATTAGAGAAAATTACAAACTTTCTGTAAATCTGCATTGGAACAACAAAATTCGGGCTGTAAAATCCAACAAGCCGAGTATGTTCCCGCAGATAAAGAAAATATTTCGGAGGAATAATCAAAACTACCTTCCATGTCTTAAGATCCCCTGAACGACGAACAATGGACGAATACTGATAACAGCAGGTATAGATCCAGATAACGAAGTAGAGGATGACAACAAGGTGAAAACTTCTTTGTGATCGAAGATCCGCAGGAGAAAGTAGAGGCTATAGGAGCAACTTTCCAGGAAGTGAACAAGGTGAATGATACCATTTGCCCGAACTACGGCCTGGAAAATCGCGTCCTTGTGTACAACTTCTACCTTCGTAATGATATAGAGCACTGGCGATCCGAGAACAGAGGTTTTACCGAGTTCAATGACGATAACATGGCAAATAATGTGATCGCCGTTGAAAGGGTACATCCCCCGTACATAACGAAGGTGGAGCTCCAAGCGATCTTCGACTCATTGAGGGGAAAAAAATCTGTAGGAATCGACGGAGTGTCGAACATTGTACTTCGGCATCTCCCTCTACAAACGGTGGACGTTTAAACCACTCTGTTTAACAATGCGCTGAATAATGCACATTATCCAGCGCATTGGAAAACAGCAGTGATACAACCCATCCCCAAAAGGGTAAGGACACCTTAAATCCGGCAGATCTCTGGTCGGTAAGTCTCATTCCGAACAACAGCAAGGTATTCGAGAAAGTGATCAATAGAGCCCTGCTTAAGTGGACTGAGAACAGTAATATATTGTATGTAGTAGTAGTAATATATAATTCTGGATAACCAATTCGGTTTTAAGGCGGGGCATGATACAATACATGCCGCGTCTAAACTGGTATCGGATATCCAATGGAAAAACAGCAAGAACCAATGCACGGGTGCCTGCCTGATTGACTTGAAGAAAGCCTTCTACACCGACTTTTTTATTAATTTTTTTTTTTATTTTTTATTTCATTCATTTCAATTTTTTTCTTTAGGCCCAGGATTACTTATTATTATTTCCCTAGATGTCTGCTGAGCGCTCTCCATTAACATTTCGGGGTAGCCGCTGTCCCTCGGAAGGTTCGTGTGAATCCTTTTTAGTCATTAATGCGTTAATATTCGCAGCGACCTACTAATGGTACGAGGATCTTCACCACGAGTGATTAAAATGAATTAATTCTCAGAGAACCAGACCCTTTTACCGTGAGAGTTGGCCCCTAGACATAATTAATTCAGTTACTTTAGTATCCTGGGCTTTTGGAAATGGTTTATTTTACAGTGTTAATTAATTCTTAATTCTTCATTTCATTGAGTATGTGAGCTTTGGGAATTCTCTTGCCGCTTGCAGTCGTTCCTGTGACACGTTTGTCTCTAGCGATAATTACTTTTTTATATAAAGGTTTATTCTTACCATTTATACACTTCACAGGCTTTAATTTCTCCGAAAGGGATCGGATAGCTTGACTGGGATTGCTCTGTTCAATTTGGGTAATGCGGCCCTCTATACCCTTAAGACAAAACACGAACAATAACGACAGAAACGACTAATGTGTTATCTAATACAAAGTAAATGAATCTTTCGTATGATTAAAACTGTTAAAAGTTTTTTTTCTTAATTTCGATTTTGTATTACTATTTGTTCTTTTTGTTTTCTATCTATATATTCATATTACTTTTTTTTTCAAATTAATTGTTTCAAACATTTAAATTTTAATCAATTCAATTTCACTTATAGCTACTTGTCTTACATAAAAAACGTTATCATAGACCAGCGTGTCATTGCCTCTTTATCTGGTTCCCTCGTTGAAGTGTCCTGTATTATGGTGGATGTAACGTAAAGTAGTTTTCCTTCCTGTAGTGTTTGAGTTCTTATCGGCAGCGTTTGAGCCGCAGAGTTTTATATTTTATTTTTATGTATTTTTATCACACACACAGGATTTTTTCTTTTGTATTACTTATTTTTTGAATTTAATTCCTGTTTTCTATTTTGTCACACACACAGGATATTAATTTAATTACTTCTCTTTGAATTTAACTTCGCAATGCAACGAACATCGCTCTTTTCATTTCTTTGTTTGAGCCGTAAGAGATTTATTCAAATTGAATTGATTTACCGTCACTTCACTATTTTATATGTATGATTACTTTACACGGTTTTCCGCACATTAAATTTTCTTTTTTTTTTCTAACACCCTATTATTATCATTTTTTCACTCGCGATGATGAGGGTGTCCCTGCTCGGGCGCCAGTTACAAATTTGCTTTCCAAATGATCTAAAAAAAATCCAACCAGCACGACCTTATGCGTGCACCACCGGTTTATAGATAAAAAAAACAAGTATTTCAATGTGAATACAAGGCGATCTTTATTACTCGACGCTACAGATAAGATTAAGTTCACAATTATTTTATGATTGAAATCTAAGCTTGCCCTGGCCGACCATGATCATGTCATTCCCACGATGATTCGAACACGTCCGCGCATGCAAAGCAAAAAGTGCAAGCGATGCGTCTATGCCTGAATCCGATACCGTCTTGGGTTACATCCGGAGGTTGAGCGTGTGAATATGACTGCGCGTGTGGATAACCGCCCGTGTTAACTTCGAGTTTCATTATCAACCCCAAGTTAGAATTCCATGGTAAAAACATAGGTCCTTCGAGCCGGATAATTCGTGTATGCTAAAATAAAAAAAAAAATATAGAAAAAATCAGAAACTTAAAACTTTAAGAAACACAAGCGAGATTCATACTATAAACTTTTTACGGACATTTGTCGAAGTGCAAGTGCAATTCCTTTGACTTTCTTTGTTTCACGAAAGACAGTAAATTCCAAGTGTGCAAATCGAGATTCCCGCGTCGCGTAATTTCGCTGCTGCAGACATCCACTTAAGGCACAACACGTAAACACGTAAGTCCTTACTATTTTATTTCCTTTTTGTACCTTTTTATATAAAAAAGTGTAAAATGTCCTTTGGAGAGCTCCAAAGTCAGCTATTGGCTCAAATTAAACGTGACTTAGTCAATTTTATGAAGACAGGTGATGCATGCCGGTCAAATAATTATTTATCGACTCGCCTTTCGTTGTTAGAAGACAATCTGGTAGCTTCTCGGCGTTATCACGAAGAGGTTATGAGTGGTGTTGAGATGCAAAAGGGATATTCAAAAGAGTGTTTAGTAGCATTCTTTGGGGAAATTCAGGAGACTTACCGATGTGAGTTGCTGGATGCTTTCGACAAGTGCACAGTTACCAGTAAGCTTCTTCCAGCTGCGACGACGGCTGCTTCCTCAGTTGCTATTAGCGAGATTAGCAAAGATCTTCGTTTCCCTAAGATTCACATCCCAGAGTTTGCTGGATCGTACACCAAATAGAGGTCTTTTCATGAATATTTTTTTTTAATGCATTTTTATTAAAATTCAATTTATTTTGACTTACTTGCTAGACAAAAAACGCTTAAAACTAGCTTAACTAACTTAACTATGTTATTTTAACTTACTGGAACTATACGGGCGCTCTAAGCTAAACGTAATGCTTAAAACTATGTCTTTTGACGTAATCTAACTGAAATTCTTTATTAATTAATTTTTTATTTTTTTTTAACTATACTAATTACTAACAAAAAATTAGAAAACTTAGCACATGAAGTGTTTTTTTTTTTTTTTATTTTTATTTTTAAATTCAAGTGATTGGTGTTTTTTTTCCAAAAACTACCTAAACCTAAGCAATGTAAACCGGCCATAGGAAAACTGCCAACTTTAAACGGGTTATCCCGGATTGTGAGGGAGCGACGAAGGAGTTCCCCCTGTTTGGGCTAGCCACCAGAATTGTCCCGTCAGTTCGGACAAATCGTGACTTGATACCGCCCTACTAAACCAGAGGCGCTCCACACTACTGTGTGCAACGTCTCTGTCGTAGTTGAGTCGCCTATCCGCAACTGTCCGAGCACCGCCAATCTGTCTTGCATCAGACCTTTCTCATCGAGATAGAGGAATGTCTCTGAGGGAACAAAGCCGTTAAGGCGCACCCTCTCGTGGTACCTGTAATTGAGGTAATAAGCAGCAGAGATCAGGTTATTCATGGAGCTCATTGGTCTTGAAATGTGCCTTCGAATCAGCTTGATAACGAAATTATCCACTCTTATTAGGTTAGCTCTGTTGTACAGGACCTCATTGGGATAGAATTTTATGTACTGGGACTCTGGTGTTCTGTATAAATGAAGGCAAGCCCTCTCAAACACCCGAATCTATTCCAACAAGCTTGCTCCCAAGTTGAACCACACGGGACATCCATGTACGAACATGGGGAGGATAAGGGCCGTGTAGCAGATTACCTTTACCCTTGCATCGAGTTGCTTGCTATAAAAAAGTTTCTTTGTTGGGGCAAAAACACGTTTGGCTCTGGCCAGAGCAGCATCTATATGTTTGTTAAAATATAGATATTATTGTCTAACCAGAGCTCCAGGTATCTGACTACACTTCGACTCGCAAGTGGCTGTCTGTGTGGTCCCACGATTGAGTACTTTCGCCAATTCTTAGTGGTATCCCTATAGGAACCAGACAACGGCGTCCTAAAAAGCATGGTTTCCGATTTCTGGAAGTTGATCTTCAACTTCCAGTCATCGCAATATCGCTGAATCTTATCGAAGTCACGTTGCAAGAGAATTGCAATGACCTCGATTTTTGGCCCTGATCCGTACGCGATCAAGTTGTCTGCATACGCTATGGCATGGTGAAGTGATCCTATGAGATCGCTCGTGTAAATGTTGAAAAGGATCGGTGAATTAACCGCACCTTGTTGCAGACTGTTTTTAATTAGAAATGTTCAAGCAGAAGTCACATTGCCATTTTTGACGATGAACTGTCTACTGGTGAGCATGTTATGAATTATGTACAGCAGTGGTTTGCTTATGCCCAGCCTGCTTAGCTTGTAGAAGAGTTCCTCTAACCATACGGTATCGAAGGCATTTTCCAAGTCAATCAGGCAGGCACCCGTGCACTGCTTCTTGTTTTTCTTCCATTGGATATCCGATACCAGTTTAGACGCGGCATGTGTTGCATGCCCCGCCTTAAAACCGAATTGGTTATCCGGAATTATATTACTGTCCTCAGTCCATTTAAGCAGGGCTCTATTGATCACTTTTTCGAATACCTTGCTGATGTTCGGAAGGATATCGACCGGACATTTGCCGAATTGGAAGTGCGCTTACCCCTTTTGGGGATGGGTTGCATCACTGCTGTTTTTCAATGCGCTGGATAATGTGCATTATTCAGTCGAAGATCGCTTTTTAGCTCCACCTTCGATATGTACGGGGGATGTACCCTTTCATCGGCGATGACATTATTTGCCTTGTTTCTGTCATTGAACTCGGCAAAACCTATGTTCTCGGATCCCCCGTGCTCTATATCATTTCGGAGGTAGAAGTTGTACACAAAGACGCGATTATCCAGGTCGTGGTTCGGGCAAATTGTATCATTCACCTTGCTGTCATCCTCTACTGCGTCATCTGGATCTATACCTGCTGTTATCAGTATTCGTCCATTGTTCGTCGTTCGGGGGATCTTAAGACACGGAAGGTCATTTTGATTGTTCCCCCGAAATATTTTCTTTATCTGCGGGAACATACTCGGATTGTTGGATTTTACAGCCCGAATTTTGTTGTTCCAATGCAGATTTACAGAAAGTCTGTAATTTTCTCTAATTAATTTCTGAAGGTTTTTAATCAACGACTTCAGCGTCCTAACCTCCGGGTTGCGTCTGTCAGTAAACTGTCTGTACAAGGTTTTTCGCCTCGACAGCAATCTACTTTTGTGTTGGTGTAATGCGTCAATTGTTGCACTGCGGAATATGTCTGCGTTGTTAGTATGTTGATACCGAGGTATCGTATTGTCCATAGTTCGTTTAATTGTCTCGTCCATTTATATTAGGTACCAGTCAATCTCCTCGTTTGACAGATTCCTATTGGACGGTAGGTAGAGCGAATTCGAGGAGCTCATGTCAAAACTCTAGAGAAGCTAACGCGTCCTACTATAATTGTTGGAGTACGTTTGGACAAACTCCTCCAACTCCGCAATTTCGTTGGGAATCTTTATTATGGCACTGAGTCCGCAATGGTCACTGTCATACACAAATGTGTGCAGGCAGTTTATAGTTTGTCGGTCCGTGTTGGTCAGTTGTAACCGTACGTCGAACAACACAAGATCCAGATAGGAGCCGCTTCTAGGAAACGACGGACTATCTGTAGCTTTCAAATCGAGTTTGTACCCGACCCCACCAATTGAATAGTAGGTTCCCTCTAGGACTAAGTGCGTTATTTCTCCAATCTCTATGTTTGGCATTTAGATCTCCGGCCATGATGAAATGATTCCCCTGCGACTCCAGCCTTAGACATCGAAAAAGTGTCTCGTGCTCTGAAATAAATAAAGTAGATTGAGAAGCTGCAGGTGCATAGAGTGCGACCAAGTACATCCTTTTTCCACTACCGAGAGGGGTGCACACGATGCAAGCTTCCAGCTCCTGGAACCTTCGCACTTCACTGCTGTATATTACTTTAAATTGCAGTTGTTTGCGTATGAAGATCGCAACACCTCCTCCTTGTGTGGAGTTGGGTCGGTCTCTTCTGACAATATTGTACTTATTTTGCCCCAGTTTGTGCTCCTGGGATAGCTTTGTTTCGCTAACCTTAACCATATCAGGAGTTTGGTCTTCAAGCAACTTAAACAATACGGCTCTTCGCTCGATCCTAATCAATGAATTCACATTCACCGCAAGGATCTTCAATGGTTGCTCCTCCATGTTCGTACCGATTACGACTGGAGGTGCGATAGGCTCGGCAGAAGTGCGTAGATCTAGTCCACCCACTTCGTCTGCTCCTGTACCTGACGTTGAAGCTGCTCCGTCTGCCTCTTTGAGCCTCCAGTGCTCTAGGCGCTAGAGCCTGAGAAGCAACCTTCGGTCTTTTCTGTTCCGCGTTTCCCCGACGTGCCGCCATTTGGGCGTAGGTCGCATGGGGAGTCACAGATTGTATTTGAATTGGAGCAGGTAAACGTTTCACTACGACCTTCTGCTGACGAACCAGATTTGCTTTCTTAATATACTGGAACTTAGGACAACCCCGATTGTTTGCGGTTTTCGTGTTCCTGCATAATGCACACGAGAGCTGGCTCTTATCTGCCACTTCATCCTTACCTAGAGTGCATTCTTCTGCTTTGAGGTTCTTTCCACACTTAACATATCGAGGCTACATTTCGCAGTTCGAAGCGGCGTGCCCGAACCTTTGGCAGCGAACACATTGTAAAATGTTTTCAAACCAGCTGAACCAGGAAGAACGGTAGTCTCCGCTACTTTTTTTTGCCCTTGCTGTGGTGAATGGTTTGACCAGTTTACGGAGCATCTCCGGATCGGTAGACGGTTCTATCCCCCTCAGCAGCATAGTTTGCAGCTTTTCCCCCTTCGGGTTGTAGGAGAAGAACTCCGTCGTCGATTCCTTTAGTAAATCTTTGATTTTATAATACTGTTCCAGTATGTTACAATTTATAGCATGTCTATCTTCATTTAATCTCTTAACATAAAAATTATTACCTATGGCCGACTTACATAGCTCAATGGTATCCTTTAACTCGATCTTGAAGGTGTTGATCGGTGGCACCCTGGTTTTTGTAGTCTTCTTCTGCGGTTGTTGTTGTTGCTGTTTCAGCTGGTGTTGTTGCTCCTGCGGTTTCTGCAGCCGTTGCTGCTTTTTCAGTTGTTGTTGTTGTTGCTGCTGCTTTGGCAGCTGCTGTTGTTTGTAGCTGCTTTGGCAGCTGCTGTTGTTGTTGCTGCTTTGTCTGCCGTTCTTGTTGTAGCTGCTGTTTCTTCAGCTGTTGTTGTTGTTGTTGTTGTTTTTGTTGTTGCTGCTGATGCTGCTTCTGCTGCTGTAGTTGCGGATTCTTTTGTGTTTGCAGCTGGCTTTCTGACGATTTCGGTTGTTCTTGTTGCTGAGCGTGCTGGATCTCTTGCTGCCGGTCTTTTTCCCTTCTGGCCATTTGTTTGGCCTTAATAGCACGCACCCTTTGTTGCAGCTGTCTAATTCTGCTATTCAGGTTTTCTACTTTCTCGTCATCGTCTTCGGACTCGGAAGCGGCCAGAAAAGCAAAACTGTTGGTGTCCCCCATATAATCACCTTCCCCACCGTCGGAGACGTATGGGTATTGGTCGTCGTCATATGACGACCTTGGGCGTTTTTTTTCTGCTGCTACTGCTATACCAGGCGCCCCTTTCAGTCCACCTGACAGCTTTTCAGTTGAAGCTGTTGTGGAGGGGCGCTTTACGGTGTTGGGAGACGATTTCAGCTTCCTCCTTCTCATCCCAGTACTATATGTTGCTACTGTTGTTGAGTGGGCTGAGTTTACTTCATTATCGGCTAATACGGTCGTTCCATCAGCAGGTCCCGCTTTTCGGAGCGCGGACCGCTCGCTGTCGTTTATCGCCTGATTTCTGCTATCGTCACTTCTTCTTAAGAAGAATACTATATTATTTTCTCTGCTTGGGAATTGAACCCAGGTCCCTGGGTTGGCGGTCACCTACCACATTTTTTTTTCATTTTAATGCATTTTTATTAATTAATTCATTATAACTTACATGATTAACTAGCTTAACTAACTTAACTATTCTTATTCTAACTTACTGGCACTATGTGGTCGCTCTAAGTTAAACCTAATACTTAAAACTATGTCTTTCGACGTAACGAACTTCAAAATTGTTTGTTTATTTATTTTTTTTTAATTTTAAGTGTTACTAAGAAAATTAGGCAAAAACTTAGTACACGAGCTTTTTCTTCTATTCATCTTATAAATAAAACTTACAAATCTACCTTAAAATAAATCTTAAACTACCTTATTCTAAATTAGCCTACCTTACTCTACCTTACGTATTTTGCTACGTAAATTTTTTTTTTATCGAGTGCTGTTTTTATATTTTATTTTTTTTTGTATTTTTGTATTTTTTGTGTTGTTTTTTTTCGTATTTTTTCATCCGAGTGCTGTGGACATTTTTTTTTTTTTTTTTTTTATAATTATTACCTACAACCTAAACTATGTAAGTTGGCCATGATCAAAAACAGCCAACTTTAAACCTCAAACAGGCTACCCTGGATTAGGAGGAAATGACGAAGGAGTTTCCTCTCTTTCGACTAGCCACCAGAATGACCGTACTGCCGTTGTACGTTCTCAACATCGCGATCCGATACTGACCTACTAAACCGGAGACGCTCCATACTGCCGTGAGCAACGTCTCTGTCGTAGTTGAATCGCCTATCCACAACTGTCCGAGCAACGTGGAAGATTAGCGGCACCGCCAATCTGTACTGGATCAGACCTTTCTTGTCAAAGTAGAGGAACGCCTCTGGGGGAACAAAGCCGTTAAGGAGCAATCTCTCATGATACTCGTAATTGGGGTAATAAGCCCCGGAGATCAGGTTGTTCGTCAAGTTCATTGCTCTTGCAATGTGCCTTTGAATCAGCTTGATAACGAAATTATCCACTCTTATTAGGTTAGCCCTGTTGTATAGGACCTCATTGGGATAGAATTTTATGTACTGGGACTCTGGTGTTCTGTACAAATGAAGGCAAGCCCAAATGCAAGCCCTCTCAAACACCCGAATCTTTTCCAACAAGCTTGCTCCCACGTTGAACCACACGGGGCATCTTCAACTTCCAGTCATCGCAATATCGCTGAATCTTATCGAAGTCACGTTGCAAGAGAATTGCAATGACCTCGATTTTTGGTCCTGATCTGTACGCGATCAAGTCGTCTGTGTACGCTATGGCATGGTGAAGTGATCCTATGAGATCGCTCGTGTAAATGTTGAAAAGGATCGGTGAATTAACCGCACCTTGTTGCAGACTGTTTTTAATTAGAAATGTTCAAGCAGAAGTCACATTGCCATTTTTGACGATGAACTGTCTACTGGTGAGCATGTTATGAAGTATGTACAGCAGTAGTTTGCTTATGCCCAGCCTGCTTAGCTTGTAGAAGAGTCCCTCTAACCATACGGTATCGAAGGCCTTCTCCAAGTCAATAAGGCAGGCACCCGTGCACTGCTTCTTGCTTTTCTTCCATTGGATATCCGATACCAGTTTAGACGCGGCATGTATTGCATGCCCCGCCTTAAAACCGAATTGGTTATCCGGAATTATATTACTGTCCTCAGTCCATTTAAGCAGGGCTCTATTGATCGCATTTTTTAATACCTTGCTGATGTTCGGAAGGAGACTTATCGACCGGAGATTTGCCGGATTGGAGGTGTCCTTACAACTTTTGGGGATGGGTTGTATCACTGCTGTTTTCCACTATGAAAGTCTGTGAACGACTTCGGTCACCTACCACTAGCACTAGGCTAACTCGCCTCTTAAATAACCGAATTCTAATTCTCTACTTGAATTCACTCTGAATTTAAAGGAGAAGCCGAAACACGTCTATACACTATGAAAGTTTGTGAACGACTGACTTCATGACATTTTCGTATCTCTGATTCACAGCAATAATTCACTAAGTGAGATTCAAAAATTACATTATCTAAAGTCCTGTTTAACTGGAGAAGCAGCATGACTTCTTCAACACTTATCAATCCAGGCTAGGAATTACGCTACAGCGTGGAAACTTTTGACGTCGAGGTTTGGTCACAAACGTGTGTTAGTCAATGCCCAATTTAAGGTTCTTTTCGCTCAATGTGTGTTAGGAATAGAGTCTGCAGAGGCGTTAAAGTCCATTTTATCGACCGAAGATTTGCCGGATTGGAGGTGTCCTTACCCCTTTTGGGGATGGGTTGTATCACTGCTGTTTTCCAATGCGCTGGATAATGTGCATTATTCAGTATATTGTTAAACAGAGTGGTGTAAATATCCACCGCTTGTAGAGGGAGATGTCGAAGCACAATGCTTGGCACTCCGTCGATTCCTACAGACTTTTTTCTCCTCAATGAGTCGAAGATCGTTTGGAGCTCCACATTCGATATGTGCGGGGGACGTACAATTTCCTCGGCGATGACATTATTTGCTATGTTATCGTCATTGAACTCGGTAAAACCTATGTTCTCGGATCGCCAGTGCTCTATATCATGTCGAAGGTAGAAGTTGTGCACAAGGACGCGATTTTCCAGGTACACTTCCTGGAAAGTCGATCCTATAGCCTCTACTTACTCCTGCGGATCTTCGATCACAAAAAATTGTCATCCTCTGCTGCGTTATCTGGATCTATACCTGCTGTTATAAGTATTCGTCCATTGTTCGTTGTTCGGGGGATCTTAACACACGGTAGATCGTTTTGATTATTCCTCCGAAATATTTTCTTTATCTGCGGGAACATACTCAAATTGTTGGATTTTGCAGCCCGAATTTTGTTGTTCCAATGCAGATTTACAGAAAGTCTGTAATTTTCTCTAATTAATTCCTGGAGGTTTTTAATCAACGACTTCAGCGTCCTAAGCTCCGATTTGCGTCTGTCAGTAAACTGTCTGTACAAGGTTTTTAGTCTCGACAGCAGTCTACTTTTGTGTTGGTGTAGTGCGTCAATTGTTGCATTGCGGAATATGTCTGCGTTGTCAGTATGTTAATATCGAGGTATCGTATTGTCCAGAGTACGTTTAATTGTCTCGTCCATTTGTTTGAGATGCCAGTTAATCTTCTCGTTTGATAGATTCCTATTGGACGGTGGGTAGAGCGAATTCGAGGAGAGTGCTCTTGTCAAAGTTTTTGAGAAGCGAGTCCAATGCGTTCTACTATAATTGTAGGAGTACGTTTGGACAAACTCCTCCAACTCCGCAATTTCGTTGGGAATCATTATTACGGCACTGAGTCCGCAATGGTCACTGTCATATACAAATGTGTGCAGGCAGTTTATAGTTTGTCGGTCCATGTCGGTTAGTTGTAACCGTACGTCGAACCGCATAAGATCCAGATAGGAGTCGCTTCTAGGAAACGACGGACTATCTGTAGCTTTCGAATCGAGTTTATACTCGACAGTGTGCCGACCCCACCAATTGAATAATAGGTTCCCTCTAGGATTAGGTGTGTTATTTCCCAATCTCTATGTTTGGCGTTAAGATCTCCTGACATGAAGAAATAGTTCTCCTTCGACTCCAGCCTTAGGCATCGAAAAAGTGTCTCGAGCTCGAGAATAAAGTAGATTGAGTAGCTTCAAGTGCATAGAGTGCGACCAAGTACATCCTCTTTCCACTACGGAGAGGAATGCACACGATACACGCTTCCAGCTCCTGGAAGCTTCACCGTTGTACGTTACTTTAAATTGCAATTGTTTGCGTATGAAAATCGCAGCACCTCCTCTTTGTGTGAAGTTGGGTCGGTCTCTTCTTACAATATTGTATTTATTGTGCCCCAACTGGGCTGGGCTTCTCGGATAGCTTTGTTTCGCTAACTTTAAGCACATCAGGGGTTTGGTCTTCTAGCAACTTAAACAGTACGGCTCTTCGCTCGATCCTAATCAATGAATTCACATTCATTCCTCCATGTTCGTACCCCCTACGACTTTAGGTGCGTTAGGCCCGGCAGAAGTGCGTAGATCTGAACCACCCGCTTCGCCTGCTCCTGTACCTGACGCTGAAGCTGCTCCAGCTTCCCTTGGATAGAGAGCAAGATGGCCAGCAAGTCAGTTTGAGCCTCCGCTGCTCTAGGCGCTGGGACCTGAGAAGCAACCTTCGGTCTTTTCTGTTCCGCGTTTCCCACTTGGTCACGGATTGTGTTTGAATTGGAGCAAGTGTTTCACTACGACCTTCTCCTGACGAAACAGATTTGCTTTCTTAATATACTTTAACTTAAGACAACCCCGATAGTTTGCGGTGTGTCCTGAGTTCCTACATAAAGCACACGAGATCTGGCTCTTATCTGCCACTCCATCTTTACCCAGAGTGCATTCCTCTGCTTTGTGGTTCTTTCCACACTTGATACATCGAGGCTGCATTTCGCATTTCGACGCGGCGTGCCCGAACCTTTGGCAGCGAACACATAGTAAAATGTTTTCGCTCCTTCTTAATTTTTCCCATGCGACAACCTGGTGGTCTAGGATTTTAATAGTGAAAGCTGAACTAGGAAGAATGGCAGTTTCTGCTTCTCCCTTTTTGCCTTAGCTGTGGTGAATGGCTTGACCCCCACGAATTCGAGCTCGTTGCACTCTTTCTCTTTAAGCAGCGCAAAGAGCGTCTCCGGATCAGTATACGGATCTATCCCCCTCAGCAGCATTGTTTGCCGCTTTTCCCCCTTCGGGGTGAAGGAGAAGAACTCCGTCGTCATATCCCTAAGTAATTCTTTAACTTTTTTATATTCTTCCAGTGTGTTATAGTGGATAGCATGTCTATTTTCATTTAATCTTTTAATAGAAAAATTACTGCCTATGGCCGACTTACATAGTTCGATGGTATCATTCAGCTCATTTTTGTACTTATTAATTAGAGGCACCTTTGTCTTTGCAGTCATCTTCTGTTGCGGTTATTGCTGCGGTTGCTGTTGCTGTTGTTTCTGCTGCTGCTGCTGTATCTGCTGCTGCTGTTTCTGCTGCTTCTGCAGTTGCTGCTTTTCCTGCTGCTGCTGCGGTTGTTGCTGCATTGTTTGCTACTGTATTTGTTGTTGCATTTTCTGCTGCTGTTTTTGCTGCTGTATTTGCGTTTGCCTTTGTTGTTGTTGCAGCTGGCCTTCTTTCTGCTTCTGTTGTTGTTGTGAAGCGTGCTGGAGCTCCAGCTGCCACTCCCTCGCTCTTCTGGCCATTTGTTTGGCCTTTATAGCACGCACCCTTTGTTCCAGCTGTTTAATGCTAGAAGTCAGGCTCTCGACTTCTTCATCTTCGTCCTCTGATTCGAAGGACGCCAAAACGGGCGAGTCATCTGACCTCTGCCGCTTCTTTTCTGCTGCTACTGTTATTACTGTGCTCGGCGCCCCTTTCCTCACTCCACCAGACAGCTGTTCAGCTGAAGCTGATATGGAGGGACGCTTTACGAGGTTAGGAGTAGGCTTAAGTTTCCTTCTCCTTTTGCCCTTACTTTCGCTCACCACTGTTACTGGGTGGCCTGACTGAACTGCGTCATCGACTGACGCAGTCATTCCACTCGCTGGTCCCGCTAATGGGAGCGCGGACCACTTGCTTTCCATCACGTGTTTTTTTTTTATATTTTAATTTCATTTTGTTTTCTTTTTTTTTAAATGAAAAAAAAAAGTCTGTAATTTTATTTTCCCTGGCCGGGAATTGAACCGCGGTCTCTGGCTTGATAGAACAGCACCACTACCACTAGGCTAACTCGCCACTTAAAATCACACTGTCTAATTATTTAGTTGAAGTTACTGGCAATTTCACTCAAAGCCGAAACACGTCTATACACTATGAAAGTCTGTGAACGACTGACTTCATGACATTTTCGTATCTCTGATTCACAGCAATAATTCACTAAGTGAGATTCAAAAATTACATTATCTAAAGTCCTGTTTAACTGGAGAAGCAGCATGACCTCTTCAACACTTATCAATCCAGGCTAGGAATTACGCTACAGCGTGGAAACTTTTGACGTCGAGGTTTGATCACAAACGAGTGTTAGTCAATGCCCAATTTAAGGTTCTTTTCGCTCAATGTGTGTTAGGAATAGAGTCTGCAGAGAGGTTAAAGTACATTTTAGACGTTTCTTCTGAAAGCACTCATGCTTTGGAGAACTTAGGGTTGCCAGTCAAGGAATGGAATGTAATTCTGCTTTATATTCTTGTTCAAAAGTTACCCAGTCTAACGCAGCAATTGTGGGAAGAGAAGTTGGGCAGCAGTACGGACCTATCAACGATGAACAGTTCAGTGAGTTTTTGGAAACCCGTTTTTGTACGTTGGAAGCTGTAGCGCAGCAGTGCTCTTCTCGGTCTATCGCTAAGCCATGGTCAAAATCGGACTCGCCCCCTAAGGTTTTTCACGTTTCGACAAAAACGAAGCAATTTCAATGCAAGGTATGTAACCATGGGCAACATTCCTTAAGAAAATGTAACCGATTTTTGGGCATGAACGTGACGCATAGACAACAGTCGGTTCAACAAGTTAAGGTTTGCGAAAATTGTCGCGCCTATAGCCATCCAACATGAGATTGTCCCAGTAGCAAGAGCTGCTATTTTTGTCAACAACATCATCACTCATTTTTACACCCACGTACTCACGCACACGTATTATCATCCCACACGCACACAACACCACGGAGTCAACACTATAATGATAGTGCTCAAACGGAGCAGGTGACTGTGAACCCCAACGCACCAACATTTCATCCAATGAGTGACAACCAACCCAATGGTAGCTTGTGTAGTGCATTTTTTGCATCGCACCATATCAACAGAAGCGTCTTACTAGCTACAGCTGTTGTCAAGGTTAGGTCAACTTATGGGAGACTCGTAAGTTTACGGACATTAATTGACCCAGAGTCTGAGGTAACGTTCATCTCCGAATCAGCTGTGCAGCAACTTAAACTTGTTAGACATCACACTCACATTCAGGTATCAGGGCTAGGGAAAGCCAGTAACGGCACCAGCCAACACTATGTCGACGTGACGTTTGCGTCGAGGGTTTCGACGTTTGAATCTCTGCCAAAGCTTTCGTTTCTAAGTCGTTAACTGGGTTCCTTCCGTCCAAAGCAACGATACCTGATACCTCGAACCACATACATGGTTTGGAGTTAGCTGACCCAGACTTTCACGCACCACCAAAAATCGATCTGCTCTTAGGAATCGATGTCTACACCCAGGTCATCCTTCCGGAAATCATTAGGAGTGATGACGTCAAGGCGCCAATAGCCCAAAAGACCAAATTGGGATGGGTCGTCGTACGTAAGGTTCCTGAGGAGACACCACAGTCAGTTAAGAGTTTCGTGCAGTTGACTGATCGCGATGCACAGTTGTGGAAATTTTCTCGGCTGTCGAAAGCAGTTCGAATTTTGCCATTCTGTTTACGATTCATTACAAATTGTAAAAGTCGAATCAGTTTCAGGAAGATGAGGGCACTTGAATCGGAGGAGGTACAAACAGCAACACACATTGCCATTCCAGCAGCTCAAAAGGAGATGTTCTCTTCGGCATTCCAGAGATTCATTTCACGAAGAGGTACTTGCAGTCAAGTCTACATCAATTGCGGCATCAATTTTGTTGGAGCTAGTGCAGAACTCGACCGCATCCTCGAATCGTTTCATACTGTACCACAAGGAGACACTTCAGCCGCAAACGAAAGTTATATTGACAGATGGAAACGAACTCAATGTTTTATCGACGGCTTTTGGCGTAATTGGTACAGTGAGTATCTTTCGCGTTTGCAACAGAGGCCAAAGTGGCTTAAAACGGAGCAGTCACCGAAGATTGGGGATGAAGTAATCCTTAAGGAAGAACGATTAACACCATCTCAATTGATGCTTGCACGCATTAAAGAAGTTCACCCTGGAGCCGACAGCCTAATTCGCATTGTGACACTAAAAGTCAAAACCGGAGAACTCAAACGTCCAATAAGAAAAATCTCCTACGTACCATCAAACAAAAATAAAGAAAACAACACATTTATTTGATAAATTTTCTGTATTTAAATCCACAAAAACTTAAATCCTATTACAATTTGATCAATAAAACTTAAATACTATTACATCGTGCACTGATAAATTTAAAACAACAGAATACAAAATTTTACGTTCTCTATACACACAAACACATAATGTATGGGCATCCACAGCTGTTTTGCCAACGAAACGGCAAGTTATGGGTGATGATCAGCTGTGCGAGTGTCGAGCACAGTTGATCATCACCCATAACCACCTACTACGATTCTTCAGCCATCGAACCGCGCCGTTATCCGTTAACCAAAATAAAAAACCACACTTACAAAACGCATGAAAATCAAAACAATCACATGCGATGCATGTCAACACGACGCGTACCAACGTATTAGATCGTATTTACACACACTCGAAATTTATTGGCACTGCACTTTATACAAAATTACACACACACATTTCTTTTCTATGGAAAACTTGTTTTATGTATTTTACTATAATACATAAAACATAATATACATATGAATAATAATAAACAAACTCACCTGGATATATGGAATCCTCCCAAAACATTGATAAAAAAAAAATACACCGCACTACACGACACAATGAATGAACTACAATTACTACAGTTTACAAATTAAAACAACTCCGGCGGGAACAAGAAAGATGTATTATGAAAATCGCATAAGGCAGTGGAAGTAAGTGAAGGACACATAAGGGTACATATCATCCGACTGATCATCATCAGTAATCAACGACATCGACCATCAATGTGTTTTGTCTTTTCACTCCTTATATGTCCCCTATTATTGTGTTGTTGTGTCACGTTTCAATTCCATTTTAGTAATCGCCTTTGTCTTTGCATGTACCCTTTGCAATCAACACGAAGTAGATCAGCTCAACCACAAGGGCCTACAGGGTGGTCCGTAATTGAAGGATGAATTATGCAAGTTTGTGGACAAAAATTTGCGTTCACAGCCGGGGAGTATGTTGGCGATTAAAACATTGAAGAACAGAGTGATGACATCAAGTGACAGTTGTTCTATAACAACAATATGATTATAAAACAAACAACACTAAATACCCTTCGGGTAGGGGACAGAATATACCCGAGGTAGGCATGCCTGTCGTAAGAGGCTACTAAAATCCACAAAGCGGAGATGAAAACTTCGAAAAATTGGCAAACAAAAAAACAAATGACCCGGTCCTCCTGGCAGGGGGTTTATGAGTAGAAATAACTGTACTACCCAATAAAACTGATACGGTTACAAAATATGGCAATGAATAAAACAAAAGATACAAATATCCCAGGCGGCAGACCAGGTAAACTGAAAAATCCACCCTCCTCGGAGGTCGGTCCCATGGATTCCGGAGGGGACCATTTATTGCTTCTCCAACAAAACACCAGAAGGAGTTCACTCACGCCGAAAGCGATAGCGCAGAAAAGCCTTTCAGCCAAAGATAGCGCTATAATTGTAAGTATTCCGAAGATACAAAAAACAGAAATCTGGAACTGAAACCAGTAAAGTTGGAAGTGAACATAAAACTGATTCACAAGCGAAAATCCTACCACCTACATCGAATATCTCTGGGAAAAGTAGTCCGCCGGCTAACCAGGACTCAATGAAAACGAAATGCTTCGTAAAAGAGAACAAGGAACTACGAGCTAAACTTAATGAAATGGAGCGACTCTTCCACGAGCTTAAAAAGGAAGTAGATGTTCTGCGAAAAGAAAACGAGGATCTCAAGAACATTCATGTACAGAAAGATTCCGATACAACGCCAAACCGTCCAGCAAGTGAATATTTTACGGAGGAGGAGGAACTTGCCCACGAAACCAATCCGGCCTCCAAAAAAAGGCCTAGCAAAAACGTAAGGCCGTTACTTCACCCGAAGTTTCACAAAAGGAAGATAAGCCCGCCGTATCAAACAAGGCAAAGACAAATGCGAAAAATCGCCCACCACCCACAATAAATGTCGTCGGGACTATGGAAAACTTCATAATCTTCTCAAAAGTACGCTGAGGACAAAACACAATATAACCTCGCGCCGAAACAACGAGTGGAAAATCAACGTAGATGACCCAGACTCCTACCCAGCACTGTCTCTAAAATTAAACACCGAGAAAATCCAATGGTATACTTACGAGAATAATTACGAAAAACCACTGCGAGTCTTTGTTAGGGGACTTCACCCATCGTGCGCAAAAGAAGACGTTATGGAAGACGTGAAAAGCCAAGGCTTGAAAATTCTTGACGCCGTCAATATTATCAAGAAGGAAAAGCAACGTACGGAAGGAGACAAAGATAATGTCATCAAACGCGGTCTCCCAATTTTAATGCTTACCTTTGATAGGACCGAGAATGTGGACGAAATCTTCAAAATGAAAACCATTCTAAACATCAAAATAAAAGTCGAGCCCATGCGTAAGGGCAAGAGGTCGATACCTCAGTGTAAGCTATGCCAAGGCTTTAACCATACGCAGACATACTGCCAGAAAGAAACACGTTGCGTAAAATGTACCGGTACACATCTCTCGGAAGAGTGCAACATAACCAAGCAGGTCCCAGCGGTCTGCGCGAATTGCATGGAAAATCACCCAGCGAACTATCGAGGTTGCAAAATCGCCAAGGAACTTCAAAAAACACGCGATACTCTAAAAAAAAACCGCTACACCCGGAACCAAACTTAAAAGATCCTAAAATCGATAAGCCTAAGACCGTTAAGCCAGTCAAAAGGACGAGACCGATAAAGGAAAATATTGAAACATAATGTAGCATAATAACTACGCCCTCGAACAGGCAGCAAATTCCGAAGTGTCTTTTCATTTGAGGTTCGTGTCTGAAATTAGTCACCACAGCTCGGATAATATCACGGATAAAAGAGAACAAGAGAGAATTATAACTGCACGAAATGATTGTCATCTTGGAATTATTACATCAGAATTTTTCTTGTTCCAGTGGTCGAAGAATTTGCTAGAAGTTTCTGGCTATCAGAAACTTCTGCTATATAAGGACAGATGGCGATCAAAAAGGCGCAGTAGTTTCTAAACTGTGGCGAAGAGATTAGAAAAGTGATAATGGGCGAAGTTGTAATTTTGTGATAAATTGAAAGTTGAGATTTAACAAGAAGAAGTAATTAGTTTGGATTTGTGAATTAAGTAATTGAAACGAGATAAAGTGATTTGAGGGGAAAGAGACATTGTAAGAAAAGAATTGCGAAGAATAGTATAGTGTGAACCTGAATTGTTCTAAAGACTAGAAAATAAAGAAATAAATTTCACAGAATATCGTTTTATCTACTCGAGCCGTAGCTCGCATACTACATTGGTGTCAGAAGCGGGATAAAACTTATTCTACTTATTCTGTGAATAACTATTTCCGTGGTGTGAAATTTCACAGAAAAAAAAAAAAAAAAGAAAAGAAAAAAAAAAGAAAAAAAAAAAAACCATTTCTGTGTTGAGTTAATTAGTTGTGCAAAATGGGTCGCAAATTGGGAAAACTAACTATAACTCAACTAAAGGCAGAACTCAGTAAGCGGAACCTCGACATGATTCGTCTGGAAGAAGCAGTAACGCAGGAAGGTGAAAATCCGCACGTCGTAGAGTTTGACGTGGAAGAGGAACCAGCAAGTACAGCAGCCGACCCGGGTATAACAAGTCTGCTCCTGCAACTTAAATTAGTCATGGACGAACAAAAGAAAGCAATAGAAGATCAAAGGAATTCTCTAGAACTTAAGCTGGACGAACAAAAGAATTCTCTAGAACTTAAGCTGGATGAACAAAAGAAAGCAATGGACGAACAAAAGAATTCTCTAGATGCTCTGGAAAGTAAACTTGATGAGCAAAACAAGAACTTGGAATCCAAATTCGAAGTGATCGAAGAGAAAATCGAGAAGGTCGAGACGCAACTCGAAAAAGTCGAAACTAGATTCGATGAAAGTTTTGAGAAACATGAAACTCAGTTCGGGAAGATAGAGACTCAGTTTGGAAAAGTGGATACGCAATTCGAGATAGTAGGAAAGCAAGTCGAAAACCTTGCTAAGGAGCTCAGCAACGTGAAGAGACAGAAAGCACGGGAATATTCCACTGGCGGTCTGAGAAGAAAGGAGATGCAGCCTCCTATCTTCGATGGTCAAACATCATGGCCAATTTATAAGAGGCAATTCGAAGCGGCCGCAATGACCAATAGCTGGGACGATGAAGAGAAGTCTATTGCACTCACACTTGCACTGAGGGGTCCAGCTGCGGAGCTCTTGCAGACCATCCCGGAAGACAAACAGCAGAACTACGACTCTCTGGTTCAGGCTATCGAGATGTGGTTTGGGGATGAACACATGCATCAGGTGTACAGGGTTCAGCTGCGTAGTCGAGTACAGAAAAGGGGGGAAACGCTCCAACAGTTGCAAGCGGATATAGAGCGACTAGCCCATCTTTCATACCCTAAAGCCGGTGAGGGGACTATCAACGAAATGGCGGTGGAAGCTTTTATTTAGGCCATAGAGGACAGACAACTGCAAATGGCTGTAAGGATGGCTGAAAAGCGAACACTCCTCGAGGCATTGGCATTCGCTTTGTCAATGAAGGCTGCGGACCAAGCATACCAGGGAATACACCGTGTCAGGGAAATGTCCGTCGTGGAATGCTCATGCCAGAGAACAGCCGTCATGGATGAAGACAAAGCTCGCGGAAGTCAAACCCGTTGCTGGAATTGCAACCAAACCGGACACCTACAGCGGCAGTGCAGAAGTGCACCTAGACGAGGAAATTGTCCACATTGCGGAAGTAGGAGAAGCAGAGAGGAAGCATCTGGCTGTCAGTCAGACTTACCAAAACCAGCAGTCGGGAAATGCGTAAGGACCAACTTCGCGGGGCAGAAGTTGGTTACTGGAATCGAGGCCCCCAGGACCACCATTCAAGTTTCGCAAACCAAACGGGGTAACGAGAGCCTGGCAGTGGAGGCACTAATCAACAAGAAGAAGTGCGTAGCCACCATCGACACAGGCGCCACCGCCTCCATTGTAAGAAGAGATATCGTCAGAAGCTCATGGCTGCACAACACCAACAGCTAATGCCTGAAGACTGCAACAGGGGAAATGGCGAAGGTGTTTGGAGAAGTTCGTCTTACGATTACTCTGGCGGGACTGACGTTCTCCCATGCGTTTCTGGTGGCAAATATATGCGACGAGTGCATCATCGGAACAGACTTCATGAAAGCAAATGAAGTAATCTTAGACATCGGGATGCAAGTACTGAGGTATCGAAATGTGGAGATTTCGATGGTGTACGGAAACGAGAATGCCGTAACTCTCAGGACAGTCATCAGCAAAGACGAAGTTTTGCCGCCGTCTTCAGAGACAATCATTTGGACGAAGCTGGAAGGTGATCTTGGGAGCCACCGATTCTACATAGTAGAACCAGACTCAGAGAAGAATTCTCAAGACTACATCGTGGGAAAGGCATTTGTCGAGCCAAAGAACACCATGGTTCCAGTGAGGGTTTTGAACGCAAGACCACACACTGTCAAACTAAGGCGAGGGGAGGTGACTGGAAAATGCACGCCGATTACCGCCGTCGCAACAATATCTGAACGTGATGCTCCAAAACCTTTCCCATCACTGTGGACAGCGGAAACGAGAGAGACGATTCTCCAGTCCAGTGAGCTGAATCAGGAGCAGCGAACTATGGCAGAGAATCTTATCAATGAGTAGGCTGATGTATTTGCCTCACAGGACGGAGAATACGGCCGAACACACCTGGTACAACATCGAATAGACACTGGTGATACTAGACCAATTCGTCAGCCTGCTAGGCGCCTTCCATTGGCAAAACAGACAGAAGTTGCAGAGATGGTGTCGGCAATGGAGAAAGAAGGTCTGATTGAAAGTTCCAAAAGTCCGTGGGCATCACCGGTTGTACTGGTTAAGAAGAAAGATGGCAGCACGCGGTTCTGCGTGGACTATCGGCAGCTCAATTACGTCACCAAGAAAGACAGCTACCCTCTGCCACGGATTGACGACACGCTAGACACACTATCAGGAGCCCGATGGTTTTCCACTCTCGACTTGAAGAGTGGCTACTGGCAGGTACAGATCCATCCAGAAGACCGGGAGAAAACCGCCTTCACCGCAGGAAATGGGCTATGGCAATTCACGGTAATGCCATTCTGGCTGTGCAATGCTCCGGCGACTTTCGAGCGATTGATGGAATGTGTCCTGCAAGGGTTAACATGGAAAACCTGTTTGGTATACTTAGATGATGTCATTGTCGTTGGAAAAACGTTTGCGCAACACCGAGACAATCTAAGGGATGTGTTTCAAAGGCTTCGAAGTGCCCACCTGAAGCTCAACCCCAAGAAGTGCGCCCTGTTCAGAGCGGAAGTCAAGTACCTGGGACACATAATTTCAGCGAAAGGAGTGAGAACCGATCCAGAGAAGGTCGAAGCGGTGAAAAACTGGCCAGTCCCCAAAGACAAACACCAACTAAGGAGCTTCCTGGGCCTAGCTACCTACTACAGACGGTTCGTGAAGGATTTTGCCGGGATCGCAAAGAGCCTGCACCAATTGACGGAAAAGGGAAAACAATTCAAATGGTCAATTGAGTGCGAGAAGAGCTTCAAGGCACTTAAACAACGGCTATGCGATGCCCCGATTCTAGCCTACCCCACTCCCGGGGAAACGTTCATTGTGGATGCAGATGCTAGTAATGTCGGGATAGGAGCCGTACTCTCCCAGGTGCATGATGGCCAAGAGAAGGTGGTTGCGTACTTCAGCAAGGTGCTCTCTAAGCCAAAAAGGAACTACTGCGTGACAAGGCGGGAACATCTAGCTTTGATCTTGGCTACGAAGCATTTTCACAAATACCTCTATGGGAGGAAGTTCGTTCTTCGCACAGACCATGCAGCCTTAAAGTGGCTATTACAGTTCAAGAGTCCTGAGGGTCAGGTCGCAAGGTGGATCGAAGGGCTGCAAATCTACGACTACGAAATACAGCATCGTAAAGGAAAACTCCACTCTAATGCGGATGCACTGTCCCGGAGACCATGCAGAACGGATTGTAAACATTGTGCGCGTCAGAAAGAACGGGAGCTGGTTTCCATCCAAAGAATGAGAGCCGAACCTATCGCCGGCTGGAGCGCAGATGAGATCCGGAACGCTCAGAAGGAAGACCCGGCTATCGACCCGATTCTGGCCTGGAAGGAGAACATGGAGAAACCGGATCATCAGGACATCTCTCACAGAAGCCCGACCTTAAAGGCATATTTTGCGCAGTGGGACTCCCTCCATATCCAAGAAGGTGTTCTGAGAAGAAAATGGGAATCCTCCGACGGAAAGTCGTTTGTAATGCAGCTTGTCGTACCGCGGACGAGGGTCAAGGAGGTGTTACAGGAAATGCATGGCGGGGCGACCGGAGGCCACTTGGGAGTGAATAAGACGCTAGAAAAGGTACGAGAACGTTTTTATTGGTTAAAAGCGAAGGAAGATATCGAAGACTGGTGTAGAAAATGCGACGTGTGTGCAGCTAGCAAGGGTCCGAGAATCAAAATTCGAGGTAAGATGCACCAATACAACGTGGGAGCACCTTTCGAACGAATCGCCATTGACATCGCAGGGCCCTTTCCGGAAACCGACAATGGTAATCGGTATATACTCGTAGTGATGGACTACTTCAGTAAGTGGCCGGAAGCGTTTCCGATCCCTAACCAGGAAGCCAGAACCGTGGCGGAGCAGATCGTCTACAATTGGGTTAGCAGATTCGGTGTGCCCTTGGAATTGCATTCTGACCAAGGGCGGAACTTCGAGTCAAGAATCTTCCAAGAGATGTGTCAACTACTCGGAATCAAAAAGACAAGGACAACCCGGCTTCATCCACAGTCGGACGGTATGGAGGAGCGTTTCAATAGGACTTTGGACGAACATCTCTCGAAGGTCGTAGGTGACTACCAACGGGATTGGGACCGACAGATTCCCTTGTTTTTGATGGCCTATAGAAGTGCCGTGCATAGCACTACTCGACATACGCCGCTCGAAATCTTATTTGGTGGAATAACTCGTTTACCCAGTGAGGTGAAATTTGGATCTCCTACCAATGAGCCCAGAAATGAAGAAGAGTACGTGGCGGACCTTAGGGAAAGGCTTAGGGACATACACCAAAGGACCAGAAGCCAGATTAAGATAACGAGCGACCGCATGAAGACTAGGTATAACTAGGTTGTATAATCCCCATCGCCAAAAGGGGAAATCACCTAAGTTGCAGCAGAACTGGGAGGGTCCCTACAGAATAATAACCCGCGTCAACGATATTGTCTACCGCATCCAGCGAGGACCGAGGGCCAAAATGAAAGTGGTTCATGTGGACCGACTGAGTCGATACAATGGCCGAAATGAGGACACACTTGTTCGGGACGAACAAGTCTAAGAGGAGGGCAGTGTAACATAATGTAGCATAATAACTACGCCCTCGAACAGGCAACAAATTCCGAAGTGTCTTTTCATTTGAGGTTCGTGTCTGAAATTAGTCACCACAGCTCGGATAATATCACGGATAAAAGAGAACAAGAGAGAATTATAACTGCCCGAAATGATTGTCATGTTGGAATTACTACATCAGAATTTTTCTTGTTCCAGTGGTCGAAGAATTTGCTAGAAGTTTCTGGCTATCAGAAACTTCTGCTATATAAGGACAGATGGCGATCAAAAAGGCGCAGTAGTTTCTAAACTGTGGCGAAGAGATTAGAAAAGTGATAATGGGCGAAGTTGTAATTTTAGGATAAATTGAAAGTTGAGATTTAACAAGAAGAAGTAATTAGTTTGGATTTGTGAATTAAGTAATTGAAAGGAGATAAAGTGATTTGAGAGGAAAGAGGCATTGTAAGAAAAGAATTGCGAAGAATAGTATAGTGTGAACCTGAATTGTTCTAAAGACTAGAAAATAAAGAAATAAATTTCACAGAATATCGTTTTATCTACTCGAGCCGTAGCTCGCATACTACAATATAAAAAAAAAAGAGAACGTCGCTGGTCCAAGTCCAACGGAAAAACTGCCACTGGCTGGAAGTACGAAATCGTAGGCGCAAGTCGCATCAAGGTCAGCCACAACAGATCCCGTCTGCCAAATGCTAGCTGTGATATTGGAAAAACTTGAGGAGCAAACCAAGGTTAATCAAGTTATTTTCGACAAATTGAGCAAGCTCGAGTTCAAGCCTCGCAAGACAAACAACAAAACATGAATATGAAACAGCTGCTAAAGATACTAATACATGCAAACTGCATTCTGGCAAAAATAGACGAATTAGAAATCTTTTTTCAGAAAAACAATACTGATATATGCTTGATATCGGAAACCCACTTAAAAAAAGGACCTGGACCCAGAATAAAAGGCTACAGTGATTATCACGCGCATCATCCTTCAGAAAATGCGAGAGGCGGTACATTAAAAAATACATTAAGCACTCCGAAGACATAAAAGTAGAACTGGATTCTATGCAAATAAGCTCAGTTTCCGTAAAAATAAATCATTTAGACTACCAGATCGGATCGTGTTTCTTCCCTCCGGGATATAGGCTGGTGGACGATGACCTCGGTCGCCTCTTTGACTCACTCGGGCCTAATTTTATCATCGGTGGTAACTTTAACTCGAAACACACTTACTGGGGTTCAAGATGTAATTCAACGAAAGGCAGATTATTGTACAAAGCCAGTATGAAACGTGGTGTGGAATTTTTTTCGACGGGAAAGCCAACGTATTTGCCAACTGACAATAATAAAATCCCTGAGTAAAAAAGTTGACACATCTCTTCGTCCACTTCTTTATCGCAAAAGCGCTAACTAAAAATCTAACGGAAGTAGAAGAATGCTATGATTTATGCTCAGACCACTCAGCAGTCACTCTGAAAATCGGTGCAAGTCTAGCAAAAAAAGAAGGACAGCCTAAGTTAACTAGTAACAAAACAAACTGGGACGTTTTCAGAAAAAACTGCAAGGAAAATATTGCTCTAAATATGCCGCTAAAGACACCACTTGAAATAGAAGACGAAATTGACAAGCTCGTGGAAGCCATTCAGTGCGCAGCATGGAAAAATACCCCTTTTCGAAAAACAGCAACACGGAAAAGCAAAGTCAAATACCAGTCTGATATCGAAGACCTCATGCGAGAAAAGAGAAGAGCGCGCAAGAGATGACAACAATCCCGCGCGCCACCGCATAAAACATATCTTAACCACCTTTGTAACAAGCTAAAAAATGTGCTGCGGGACTTAAGAAATCGCGAGACTTCTACTTAGCTCGAGAACTTGACCGCTGATAAGTGTTCAAACTACTCCCTATGGAAAGCCTTGAAGTCCATAAGGAAACCCGTAATGCACTCGCCACCAATAAGGAAAGCTAACGGCGAATTTGCAAAAGGAGACAAAGAGAAAGCGGAATTATTTGCCGAACATTTAGATGAAACGTTCAAGCCATTTGATGGACAACCATTGATCGAAGATCCGAATGCAAATACGGCACCCGACAACTTTTAATTAAAAACTGTATCCCTGTCCGAACTTCGAATGACAATAAGAAAACTGAAAAATAACAAGGCTCCAGGATATGCTTTAATCACTGGCGAAGTTTTGAAGGAGCTACCGAAAAAAGCGTTAGTTAAGTTACTCTACATTATAAATGCTTCATTGAGACTTCTATATGTTCCAAGGCAATATAAAGTCGCCGAAGTAATAATGGTTCCGAAACCGGGGAAATGTGCAAACGACAAGAAATCATATAGACCCATTTTGCTTCTGCCGATAATATCTAAGATCTTTAAGAAACTTCTGCTAAAAAGATTGCACACAGTAATTGAAGAAAGGCGATTGATCCCGGATCATCAATTCGGGTTTCGGGTTAAACATTCCACAACCGATCAGGTGTTTCGAATAACAAATGAAATTGAAAAAAGCTCTAGAAGGGAAAAAGATATGCTTTACCGCTTTTCTCGACGTATCGCAAGCGTTCGACAAGGTATGGCACGAAGGCCTGAGATATAAGCTAAGGGTAATCTTACCAGATAAATTCTACAGAATGTTGGAATCTTATCTTAATAACAGACAATTTCGTATCAATTTCATGAGACAGAATAATCGGAATTCAAAGAAATCCATGCCGGTGTTCCGCAAGGAAGCGTTCGCGGCCCAATCCTGTTCCTGCTCTACACAAGAGATATACCACTAGATGAAGGGACTGTCGTAGCAACGTTCGCAGGCGACATGGCTATCTTCACAATAGATGAGTCAGTCGAATCATCAACTGGGAAATTCCAACGAGCTTTAAACAAAGTATGCGAGTGGGCAAAGACCTGGAGAATCGTCCTTAACGAGACCAAGTCAACGCATGTCAATTTTACGTACAAAAAGGTAAACAACTTACCTATTTCCATTAACTCGATACAAATACCGTACGCAAACGATGCTAAATATCTAGGAATGACACTAGACGCAAAACTTAAGTGGAAGCCACATATTAAAAAGAAGCGCGACGAGCTTGAAATCAGACTTAGAGGAATGTACTGGCTACTCGGGAGATACTCGAAGTTAAGCGAATACAACAAACTGCTTCTGTATAAGCAAGTGCTAAAACCATCTTGGACATACGGTATACAACTTTGGGGTTGTACCAAGCCAAGCAATATGACTGTTCTGCAAACATTCCAAAACAAAACACTAAGATCAATTGTGAATGGTCCATGGTATACATATAAGGAATAGTGATATTCACAGAGATCTAGGAATTGCTACCGTGAGGGATGAAGTAACAAATTTTGCTCACAAACTTCATACTCGCCTTCATGATCATTGCAATAATGAAATAATCCATACTCTGGACGTAACAAACCTCGAGCGCCGACTACAAAGAACAAGATCGTACGATCTGGGGCAGTAAGGGAAAACCGCATGTAATGACGGTATTAGTAGGTGCCTTCGCTGGAAAGCTACCTACCTAACGCGATTAACACTACAGAAGCGTAAACTACTTGTTAAGATAACTTAGTCGTAGTCACCACAAAACGAAAAAATGAGAGTAACGAATTTCCTACTACTATGAGCACGAGCGGCCGGTTCTCATAGTGCCTCTCTGGGGGGTGAGGTTTAGCCCGTAGGCATATACTGGCCGACACTTATCAATCATCAGGTCAGGTATATGAATCGGGCATAACCAATGGTACGGGCCATTGGTATCTTTTGAAGATTCCTGCACCTCCAGGCGCAACCAAAACTGGAGGGTTGTAGGACCCCTCCAATAACATGTCTAATAATGCTGATATCAACAATCAGCAATATCATAAGGGAAGGCAATGCAGAGGATATCCCATTAATTATTATGAAGGAGTTGGTTAAGGCATGCGGCAAGATAGGCGACCATAAGGCGACCAGACCCGACGGCATCCCAAATAAGGCACTAATAGTGGCCATAAATAAGAGACCAGACCTTTTCATAACGACAATTGCAGAAGCATCTCGAAGAAGGAACCTTTCCTGAAAAATCGAAAATACTGCATTTGGTCTTGCTACCAAAATAAAAAAAGCCCCCAAGAGAACCATCGTCTTATCGCCCAATATGCGTATTGGATACCAATGGAAAGATCCTTGAGAAGATAATTTATAATAAATTACTCACAGTAGCAGAAGAGAAAGGAGCTCTCCTAGACCGCCAATTTGGCTTCAGAAAAGGGCGATCTACAGTTGATGCCATAAGAGCGGTAGTTGATATAGCAGAAGGTACCATTGAAGGAAAAAGATGGCTCAACGGCTCGAAGGAGTACTGTGCAGTGGTTAAAAACGAATATAACTCTGCGAACTGGTCGTTGATTAGAAGATCACTCGCCAGGATGGATACGCCATATTAATTGCTACATATGGTGACGAACTATTTCGTAAACAGAAAATTCACGTATAATACCGATGAAGGTGTAAAATACTACAACGTCACTGCGGGAGTCCCACAGGGATCGGTCTTAGGACCGCTACTGTGAAACATCATGTACGAATATACGACGGAGTCGCTACCCGACGGAGTAACGATAATTGGATTCGCTGATGACATTGCCATCGTGGCTGTTGCAAAACAGATCTGTACAGTCGAATCAGCTACAAATGAAGCAATTGCTCGGATAAGATATTGGCTAGTTTCCGCTGAACTAGAACTAACTGACCATAAAACAGAAGTTGTCCTTATAACCAGTTGAAAAACCGTAGAATTCGCGAGTTTTCAGGTTTGTAACCAAACAATCAGGTCCAAAGAAGCAGTTTGTAGTAATGCTGGACAACAAACAGCAGTTCAAAAAGCACGCTGATTATTCTGCTAGAAAAGCACTTCAAATACAGGGAGCTCTCTCGCGTATGCTGCCTAACATCGGTGGACCTGGATACGGTTGTTGCCTAACCTCGGTTTTTTTATATGCCGCCCCAGTCTGGATACAGGCACTAAGAGTGAACATATAGACTCTGCGCGCTATGGACAATCAGCGGCTTCAGACCCATCTCAGACGAGGCCGCCTTTGTTATAGCTGGAATGGTCCCCATCGACATCCTCGCAGACGAGATGTTCAGAATATACAATAGAAGAGCCCTGAACCAATACGATGCCAATGACATCAAGGTAATCAAAATGGAGGAAAAAGCAGCGTCAGCAGCTATGTATGTGGCAAACTCGTTGGACCATTACAACAAAGGGCAGGTGGACATATAAACTAATACCAACAATCCAAGACTGGATAAGCCGAAAGTATGAGGAATGTAACTACCACCTTACACAGTTCCTGTTTGGTCACTGCGGTTACCGCAAATACCTCTACCGATTTGGACACGGAAGTTCACCATCCTGCTCCGAATGCCCAGATGAAGATGAAGATACGGAGCATGCACTTTTTCATTGCACACGCTTCACGGCATGGAGGAAATATGTTGCAGTCGAAAGAGAATTGGATGGCAATATGTAATTTCGTAACAACTCTTCAAAATGAGCTGCGGAGAATAGAAAAGCTAAGTAGAGTAGCAGAAGCAACAGAAGCAACAGAAGCAATGGGAGTATCAGAAGCAGCAATACAAGAAGCATAGCAAGAATTGCTAACCAGCCTCGCGAAGAAATACCTAGCGGCAGTCCCGCGGGGAGAGTGGTAGAAGATTGCTGGGTGTGTGGACTAATACGTAGGCGCATTCCTGGAATCGAGTAATCGGGTCTGCGAATCGTGCATGCTAGTAGGCTACTAGTATCTTAAGAAGATTACTACATCCATTGTCGCATCCATAAAAAAAAAGTCCACTTGCGAAAATACACAAATGCACACTCATCACACACACACAGAACACACAAAATAACACACTCATCACACACACGAAGCACAAAACCCACATCCACACTCATCACACACCCAAAACACAAAATGACACACATGCACACCAACGAGAGCCACATACAAAAAAAAAAAAACCACTGAAACTTTTTTTAAACACTCAACAACGAACTACATTTACTGGGACTGCGGTTGGCCTTCGTAGGTAGCAATAATCAACCACAAAAGGCACACATCTGATATTGGTAAACAATGCACCGGTACCACCCAATGCCGAAGTACGGTATCGTATGTAAAATGATGTACCGATGCTTTTGTCCAATGCTTGTGTAAATTAATTTACTTTATACGAATTTCCATAAAAAAAATTTTTTATTAAAAAGAACCGATCGCCTCACGGCTGCTTAAGAACTAAATTACAAAATAATTTTCTTAAATTAACTTAAACCTACTCATCGTTGGCTGATTCTCATTCCCACGATGCAACGGCTACCAAATGCTGACTTTTCGTCTGGACCATTTGACACCACCTGCATTCCATCACGTACGGTGTCATTACGCTTCACGCAGCGGAAACATGTGGCATATTTTTCTCTTGAACTCAGTTGTCGTTAACTCTTCCGCCCTTAAATTCGAGCGTCCTCGTTCGATGTTATGGATGTTAATAGGTGAGGGATATCTTCGAGCCCTATGGTTGTTGTTGCTGGTTGACTAATGTTTGTGGTAGGTTGTCCTTGGGTGCATTGTTTGTTCTTGTTGCGCTTTCTGAATGCGAGGGAGATGATGATCAATACAGCAATTATCAAAATGATGTTCATTGACAAGTTGATATCACGCTTTGTTTCAAGTAGGCTGATTTCTTCAGTACGGTTGACATAAAGTTCCTTGACCCTTTCGAGAGATAATACTTCTTCTATTTTATTTTGCTTGGAGGATGGTTGAAGTATTGACGGTAGGGGTTGGTATTGGGTAATTTCTTTTGCCGTTATTGCTTTGCCGTTTACCTCAATGGTGGTGTTGAAATGTTTGATAATGAACGTGCCCTTGAGCTTAACAGTTTCGTTGTTGATGAGCACTGGTCCATTAAACTAATTTAGTAGTAGTATTCCTGGCATAACCTCCTCTATTTCACGGATATGTTCGTTGTTTATGATGGTGCAATTAGCTTTCTGGCTTCTTATTCTCCTAATTCTTCTCTTATCTTGGGATGCACGATGAGTTCCTTAAGTCTACGATATTATTACTAATACTACAAATAGGTAAACTATTATATGTCTTACATTTGTTTAATATACCATAAATTTCTTCGTTACATTCTAGGATTGAATCATATTTAATTTTATTTATTACTTTATTAATTTTTACCGCTTTTAATATTGAAAGGTTACATATTTCCGACTTAGTCGTGGGGAAATTTAATATTTAAATTAAATTTTTATTATTTGTGTCAATTTTAATTTCGGCGAATTCTAACGCCTCATCAATATTAATATAAGGTATATCTTCAGCTTTAAAGATACTTTCAATTATATTTATTTCTGTGTTAGAAAGAATATAAGAATTTATTATACTGGCTTTCGCCCAGTGTATGGCATATGCTACGTTAACTAATTCTTCTTTAATTACATCTAATTTATGTTTAATTTCCATAATGATTTCGTTACTATTATTTTCTTTTTCCTTGTATATTCTTAGTATTTTATTTGTTATATTTGTTAACTCATTAATCTTATCTATCGACATTTTATTGTTAATAACTTGTTTATTATTATTCTCCAATACGTTATTCATTTTGTCTGTAATTATTTCATAGTCGTGGTGGTCCGGGTTCCCCGCGATCCACTTCCATGTACTGCCTACAAAATCTAAAGATCTCTTAAATCTATTATTTACCGTCTGCAACAACATTGGCTCTCCCTGGCTTATATTTTAGTTCGTAATTATACTCTTGAAGTATAGGCTTCCAACGCTTCATTTTGTTGTTGGTATTTTTATTGCTTACAGCGTATGTCAGGTCTGTGAAAATTTTAAGCTTAGTTGAACCGTATTAGTAGTTTCGTAGTGAGTTTAAGACCCACACTATGGCCAGCATTTCTTTTTCGTTGCTCTTCCGCCTTGTTGAGAGTTCTCGAAATGAAAGTAATTGGTTTATTGTCTTGTGACAATACGGCACCTATTGTATAATCCGACGCATCAGTCGTCAGATGGAATTCTTTACGAAAATCTGGGAAAGTGAGTATAACGTCTTCTGAGATAAGTGAATTTTTGATTTTGTTAAATGCTTCTATCGTACTATCTGACAAATGTATGGCTTTTTTGCTGAATGTTTCTTTGGACGTCCGTCCATCCTCCCCCCTTAGAAGGGCTGTCAGGGGTTTTGCTAACTTTGCGTAATCTTTTATGAACGATAAAAACCCGACAGACCAAGAAATGATCTTAAGTCTTTTAATGTCTTGGGATAGGGAAATTTGTCAATTGCCGTTACTTTAGCTGGATTTGCCTTTATGCCTTCAGGAGAGATGATAAACCCTAAGAATTCGACTTCAGACTTTAGAAATTCACATTTGTCTAGTTGGACCCTGAGGTTAGCTCCCTGGAGAGTTTTGAAAATTTTTTCTAGGTTTTGTAGGTGGGTTTTACATTTGGATTGATTCAGAGATTTGTTGTTTTAATTTGACTTTTATGTTACTGTTTATTAGCATGTAGTTTTCTTTAGTGAATTTAACGGCGGATAGCTCTTTGAGGCTTTCGTTACCCAAGATTGCGTGAAATGATTTTAGGGACGCTAGAAGGAAAAACTTTAAGTTTTTATTTAGACCAAAAAATTTAGCATGGTGTGGTGGGTTGTTTCCACAGACAGAGCTAGCGCGAAATTTTTTTTATTGGGGACAGCTTTTTGAACAAGATTTGGTTGTACGTAGTTTTTGTTTGACCCCGTATCTACTAAGAATTTAAGAATTTTTTTATCACTTGTCCCGCACTCAAAATATGGTAAGGACGAGTTCGTCATTCTAAAAAATGGACATCGACAAATTCGCTATATACTTCCGTAGGTTCGTAGTTATCTTGTTGACCTGCGTATTCGTCAAATGATTGGTTATCATCATATTGAAGCAACCGCAGTAGGCATTTCTGTTAATTGAGAATCGGCTTGAGGTGGGACCTCTGAAGTGTGTACATGGAAATTCCTTTGTAACTTATTTGGGGGAACGAATTTTTGAGGGGGACCCATTGGGCGTTTGTGGGCAGGCGGCCAATTTTTTAATTGTGGCCTGTTCATGTAATTTACATTATTGGTTCTAATTGTAGTTGTATCCATTGGTTCAGGCATGGGAGCTGGTCTTGGATTTAAAGGATAGGGTGATTGTTGGTTTTGGTGGGAAGTATAAGGATTGAATTGGATGTTTGACCGATAGTTCGGTTGATTATTTGATTGGAATGTTGGTTGTTGAGATCGTTGAAATGGATTGTATTGAGGCCGTGGAGGTAATTGTGGGGACGAACCATTTGCGGATAAAATGGTTGGTTAGAATTTTTCCTAGGATGTAATGGAGGAGCTGTCGGTAGTATGAGGATGTTAGATGATACAGAGCTTCCTGTGGAAGGTTCATACTGTCTATCTTATTTAGAAACAAGGAAAGATGATTATAGACGGATTGATAATAATTTTCTACTGTGTTATTACTCTGGACAAGTGTCGTCATCTGGTACTCCAACGTTCCCAGATCGCGTCTATCGGCATAATGAAGTGTTAAGCACTTCGAAATACATTCCCAATTTAATGGGGTGTTGTATGATTCAAGAATAGCATCTGCATTCCCGACAATTTTGTTTCTGATGGTATTCAGGATACCGAAGTATTTTGGTGTTCCCATACATTGATCGTAGATGTTTAATATTCTTTCGACGCTTTTACGCCAAGGCCTATATTTACTAGGAGTTCCAAATATTCACTAGGAGTTCCAGAGAACTCCCTAAGACTGCGTACTACATCTGGAACTTTGTCCAGATCGCTCAGATTTGCCCTATACTGGTCATCGATTGCCTGGTCGATGCCTCGTTCAAACAATGTATTGGGATTTATAATCGATTGAACCAGGTTTCTACATTCGTTGGTACAAACTCGGTTTACTATGCTAGTGTTTAAACTTTCGAGTCCTGGAGTTGCTACAGGTTGGGATGAAGGTTGAGGATTATTTGTAGGAACAGTATTATCAATGTTTAGTACAGGTGGACGTATTATTGGAGGAATCATATTGGACTTCTGAAGATTTACTTATTATTTGTGTAAATTAACTTGCTAATTCTATGGCTATCTTATTTTTTCCTATATTTTTTCTTAAATTTACTTTATGTCTTGATTACGTTCAATTTAAATTGACTTTTTTTTTTCTCTTTGATTTTATTTAGATTTTCTTTTTTACTCATTGACTTATTTTGCTTATTTAATTTAAATTATTTTGTCCCTTTACGATTTCACTTTTATTATTATTTTTTGCTTATATTTTTTTGAGTAGATGATTAAAAAATTGTAATTTCTTAAAACTAACTTACACTTTATTAAAAAGAACCTATCGCCTTCACGGCTGCTTAAGAACTAAATTACAAAATGATTTTCTTAAATTAACTTAAACCTATTCATCGTCAACTGATTCTCATACCCACGATGCAACGGCTACCAAATATGTGTAGCATATTTTTCTCTTGAACACAGTTGTCGTTAACTTGTATCTTTCGTCACAGTTTCGTTGTTCATTGCCTGTATGTAAACAAATATAATAATTCGTTTCTCCTTTCATGTACTATGGGACGCAAGTAACATATGTAAGTGCAACGCCACAACTCACGGCCCGTCCCCCCAAACCTGCAAGAACTGGGTCATCAACAGCCGCAGCGATTTCCCAAATGTCAATAAACGACAACAATAACAATACAGCGGACTCATCAATATTGGACTATAAAAACGAGCAATTAATGAATGCCAGGCGGCCAATATATCGTCTATAGCCATTAACGATTGCAGCCACGCTGAGGACGGCAGATCGTTATTAGCTTATTAATAAGTAAATTTACGTAGTTAAGTTTTACATTAGAATAAATAAAAAGGTCCCCGTTGACCAGAAGAAAAAAAAGTAAAAGTCTTTTTTTTATATCTCGCGGCCAACGTAAAACATAAGTCGCATGTACATGTAAGTTAAATTTATTTCATTAAAAAAAGATTTAAAAATAATTTTTATTTCAACTCAAAATTAAAGCTGATTTTACATTGATCTTATAATCTACTTAATGACTAAATTAACAGAAGAGAGCATAGCGAACGTGACCTCCCCGCTTAAATTTAAACATCCTCGTTTGATTAATGTTGTTAAAAGAATGGTATTTGATTAATTCTGGTTGGCTTGGATTCTGGTGGTTGGTCATCAGTTTTGTCCATTTGTTTCTTAGGGATGATTGCCATCGGTATTGACGTCGTGGCTGACTCTTCTATTTCTGGATCAAGTGTGCTGGTAACAATTATAGGTTGTTTGCGTTTTGCCAAACAGGATCGCCCTCTGATGATCAGAATGATTATCATTGTTGTTGTTGATAATCCAAAGCTTCTCGTCAGATATGATTTGTTTTTGAAGTAAAATAACTTGATGTTCTCGGTGTTATTGATATGTAATTCTTTCAGCATTTCTAATGATAGTACTTCTTCGAAACTTTCTACGGCTGATGATGGTTGTGCCACTGCTGGTAATGGTTTGTGTACAATTAATGTACAGAGTCACCGTGAAATGCACACGCATTGCACATAATCACTGCAATATAATATAAACAATTCTATGTTTCCCACAGGTAGTTTAGCATAAGCACCTTTTATGTTCTTATCATTTCATATTGTATTTCAGTTACTCTCACCCATATCCAACATAGTTCACGAATGTACTAAGTAAGCAAAAATATTGTATAAATAAGAAATCATTTTAATAATAAATCAGATTAATTTCAAATACGACAGAAGTTGGTCTCATTGAATAGTTATCCCCCCACCAGAGGTAAGGTGGTTGTTCAAATACAATCGCAGGAAAAGTATCCTACAGCTATTGAATAGCTAATCAAAGGCTAGAATCAAACGGTCCCCATTAAACTTGGTTGGAACAATAGCAAACAAACTATTCGGAGTACTAGATGAAGAATTTGCTATAAAATATGAACAACAAATTCAAAAAGTCAACATGAATGAAAACCACTTAATTGCCCTGATCAAAAATCAAACATCAATAGCAGAATCAACAACAAATATAATGCAGAAAAACACAAAAGCCGTAACACATCAATTAGAAGTATTCCAGAACCACTTAGAGACACTAGCAAATAATGCATTGATAGCAAACGACGTATTGGCTACAAAACAAGAGTTTTTTGCGCTATCGACGTACGCCACTCTGTCAATGCTCAACTATCAAAAAACTCAAAACTCGCTACTGGATGTCCTGATTGATCTTAATCATGCAAAAATCAATCCACTTGTATTAACACCAGATCAGCTTCGAGCACAACTGACCATAGTAAGAAACCACTTACCCCCGCAGTTGGCAATCGCAGGAGAGGCAACACGAACGAGTTTGGTAGAACTTTACAGATTATTAACGGCTAAAGGGAGGATAAGAAATAAGAATACCTTTAGCTAATACCGAGGTGTACGAAGTCTTTAAAGTCATACCAGTACCAACAGCTCATCAAAACAAATATGTTTTCATAGAACCATCAGCCGACTACTTAGCTGTAAACTTGCTTCGAGAGTCTTACTACCCGATGACGTCAGAAGAATTAAATAAATGTATACAGAGTAATTATAAGTATATATGTCACCAACAACATCCCATATTCAATCGACGATCAAACATGAGCAGATGTGAATTGGACCTATTAACTCACATAAATAAGTTATCATCACACTGTAGAGTACGGAGCATAGAACCGTCCCCCGTATGGATCCAATTACATACTCCAAACAGTTGGATATACATTCTAGGCAAGAGATACACGTTTAACGTAATTTGCGGAAGAAGAGTTTTCGAGACTACTCTACAAGATGATGGAATACTAACAATAGAGCCAAACTGCTTGATTAAACAGGACACTATGACGCTTTCATCGCAAAACAGCATCTCCAGCCAAATCAACACAGCATTTATTCCCATGTCAAACATCACCGAAATGCTGTCGGACACATCAAATAACACATCCAGGCCACTCATCATCCCCAAAATGTCTCTCAAAACTGACTATACAGACCTTAAGATAGTCAGTCAATGAATAAGGGAGTTAAAGAACCGAGAGGTACTGCTTGATAATTCAGTGCCCCATCACGTGCATCATAATATCATAGCATAATTACACTACTCGCCTGGCGGCATTGTAAGAGATCATCAAACACTCCAGCAGAAGTCGAATTACAACATCATCCAAAACCTGCCAAAAGGAAATACACCATAGCCGATTTCAAAGTGTAATGCGCACGGCAGAATGTACAATTAATGTACAGAGTCACTGTGGAATGCACACGCATTGCACATAATCATTGCACTTCAACTCCAGAAATTATTATTATTTTTGCTAAGTAAACAATTCTATGTTTCCCACAGGTAGTTTAGCATAATCACCTTTTGTATTCTTATCATACCATATTGTATTTCTGTTACTCTCACCCATATCCAACATATCCAAATGTACTAAGTAAGCAAAAATATTGTATAAATAAGAAATCATTTTAATAATAAATCAGATTAATTTCAAATACGACAGAAGTTGGTCTCATTGAATAGCTATCCCCCCATCAGAGGTAAGGTGGCTGTTCAAGTACAATCGCAGGCAAAGTATCCTACAGCTATTGAATAGCTTTCCCCCCACCAGAGGTAAGGTGGCTATTCAAGTTTGCAATCGTAGGAACAATATCCTACCGTTTGTATCTAGAGGTAATGTTTGCTACGTATGTTCTATTATCAATGGTAACTGTTGAATTATCAAATTTTATAAGAAATGTTCCTGATAAGTTGATGGATTCGTTAGTGAAAATTGTTCCATTATATTGATTTAGCAGTATGACTCCTGGTGAGATTTTTTCTACTGTTGGCGTATGTTGGATGTTAATTTTGGTGCAATTTGACGTTATACTCTTAAGAAGGTTCGCTATGCATTTGTGTTCGCTTAAATCTATAAGGTTACTATATGGGCATATGGCCAAACTGTAATAGATTTTACAATTAAATTTAATACCATAAATCTTTTCTGCACATTTTAATATATTTTCGTACTCTATTTTATCAACAAGTTTTCCTTTTTTTATTGGTTTAATTAAAATAGTGTTACATTTTTCTTGTGTAGTACTGGGTAAACTAATAATATATGTATTATTTTTTTTGTTTGTTGCAATTTTTATTTCAGCAAAGTCTAATGCTTCGTCTAAAGTATTATAAAATATATCTTCTTTTTCTAGTATTGTCTTTATTTCATTAATCTCCAACATAGATAATATGAATGAATTTATTATATTATTCTTTCCCCAATGTATAGCATATTCAATATTTAACAGTTCTTCTTTCATTAATCTTAAGCTATACTAAGTACTTAATGCAATGCTATCCTTAATTGTATTCTCTGATTTAAATTTATTCAATATTTCGTTTGTTATATGTATTTGTTATGACGTTAACTCTTTCAAGAATTTGTTTGTTGATAATTACTTGTTTGTTATTATTTTTTTAAAATATTGTTTCTTTTCTCTTTTAATATTCTGAAGTCGTCATGGTCTGGATTTCCAGCAATCCACTTCCTAATTGCGCTTCCTAAAAAAATTATTTACCGTTTGTTTCTCTTTGGTTTTAGTCGAGGTTAGAATATTCTGGATTTGATTTACTTCTTGTAGAAGGAAGGGAAGGGTGGGATAGGGTGTGTTAATATTATTCTGCACTGTTGACGCAATCTCTCTAACCAAATTCTCATAGAGTTCCAAATCTATGTCGTGAATAGCAGAACCAGTTTTTATTGCAACTATCTGGGCACTTGTAAAATCTAATATTTGCACTTCAGCTATGCAAATTGCTATGCAATACCTAGATGGGAGAAAAACAATTGAGAAGTCGTATTAGTTACGAATATGATTTTTGTGCACTACTTTTCCAGATCTTGTTTTTACAGTCGTCTTGAAATTTTCTTGTATTATTTCTTTGCTATAACGATTTGTTAGTTTTGCACCTACTCTCTTATTTATTTTTATGAAAATTTTGTCACCTGGGTTATAATCTTTAATTTCATGTTAACTTTTTTACAATGCCTACAATAGTTTTTTCGTAGTCATCTGGTCCGAAAAGGACTGTCCTACCGAAGAATAGGTCTACCGGTTTCTTCTTCGTAGTAGTATGAAAGGAGTGATTGCACTCGTTAGTTGCTCTCTCCAGCAGTTCTTCGAAATTATTGTTATAAGCGCTTGGTCTAATGCATCTCATGATTTCGGCTAAAGTAGAATGAAATTTTTCTACTTGACCGTTTATTGAGCTTTTATAAGGGGGTGTCGTGAAGACCTGTATATTTAGTTCATCTTTTAGCATGAACATAATACTATCTGAATTAAATGATTTTTCATTGTCTACAATTATGCATTCGGGCACTCCGAACCGAAAGATAATATCACGGAGTGGTTGTCTGTTGGCGTCTCTGCCACAAGAAAAGATTTCAGAAGCAAAATTAACTGTTGACAACAAAGGTTATTTTAACCTAACGCAAATGTAGTATTAATAACTGCAAAAACTGTAATCAAAATAAAACCGTTTTTTCCACATTATAAAAACAGAGTGACTTTATTTTATGTTAGACAGCCTTTTTTATATGCAATTATGCGATTTGTTTTATGTGTATGTATTGATTCATTTTTGTCGTTGACATTTGTTGCAGGGGCGTTGATGACGAAGGTATTATTAAGACCACGAGCCTTCGTGTCTGGTGACGTCACTGTGTTCCAAACATTGTCTGATATCTTCTATTGCTTTGGACTTTATGTAATTGGTAATGGCAAATTTGGTGAATTTATCAATTCCAGTTAACACTAGATGTTTTTCGGTTGAGAAAATGTCAATATGTATTATGTGTCCTGGGTAGTTAGGTATTGGAGTTTTCCCTAATTTTGGGTTATTCGGATGGCGTTCGTATTTACTCTTCTTGCATATTGAACACAATTTGGTGGTCTGATTGATTTTTTTAAACATCTGAGGGAAATAGTAGGCTTGCATAATTTGATTTCTATTTTCTTCGGGGCCTCGGTGGGCTCTGTTGTGAGTTTCTATGATTATTTCATTCTGTCGTTCTTCTGATGGGATGTCTGCGACTTCCACTCGGGTGAACTTGATTTTATAACTATTAAAATAAAGGGGATAAATTTCCTGGATTAAGCCCATGACTTCTTCTTTTGTCATTATTCCGTTACGGATGGCTGGGTTGAAAACTCTTAAAGATTCTGATTAAATTTTCTTTGGTATAACGGGGTTCAATTATGATGTGCTTACTAAATTTTGGAAAAGGTGTTTTGAATTCGTGACTTGACGTATTTCCTGTTTTTAAAATAAGTTGATTTTTAAAGACATTTATTGGCGTTTCGGTCAAATGAATGAGGTTATGTGACGAGCTTTCTCCACTATGTATCCTGGATGTTAACGCAAGAATATTTGAGGGTGAAGTATTTGGTTGCGGAGGACGTGACAAAGCATCCACCACAACATTTGATTTTCCTGGAGTATATTTCAACTCGTAATTATATTCCTCCAGTATTGCCTTCCATCGCTTCATTTTCATATTTGTGTTTTTGTTACTAGGAACATATGTCAACGGCTGATGGTCCGTAAATATAATTATTTTCTTTGATCCGTAAAGGAAGTTGCGAAGTGAACTTAAGGCCCATATTATTGAAAGCATTTCTTTCTCATTTGTGCCGTATATCTCTTCAGTCTTGTTAAGACTTCTGGATAGAAACATAATTTGTTTGCTTTCTTGGCTTAATACCGCTACAAGTGCACAGTTTGAGACATCGGTGGTTAATTCTAAGGGTTTGTTAAAGTCGGGGTAAGCAAGCATGACATCTTTAGAAATGAGGGAATTTTTTATATTTGCAAATACTTGTAGTGCAGCTTCGTTAAGATAAATCTGTTTTATTTTAGACTGGGAATTCGAACTCAGATGTTAGAAATTCGTACTTATCCATTTGAACTTTTACATTGGCTTCTTGTAAAATTTGAAATATAATTTATAATAATTTATACGAAAATGATAATATCATCGATGAACACATAGCACCGAATGCCAATATGTTCTCGTAAGATATCATCGATGGCGCGCTGAAAAATTGATGGGTCATTTTTCAGCCCGAAAGGAGGCCTAGTAAACGCGTATTTTCCATTATTTATGGAAAATGCAGTTTATTCTGTATCTGTCTCTTTTAGAGGTGAAATCCACTCTTTAGATCAATGACTGTGAAAAAATTACAAATGCCCAAATTGTACAGGACATCATTGATTTCCGGAATAGGATACCTGTCTGGGACTGTAACTAAATTTAATTTTCGATAGTCGACAATTAAACGATATTTTTTTTATTCCTGATGCATCCAGTTTTTTCGATGGTCGAATTATTCCGTTTTCTAGAAGATCTTTTATAAGTTTATCTACTTCACCTTTTAATGCCCTTGGTCGTCGGAGGTTGTTCTTATTTCACCTTTTACCGCTGTTATGTTAGGTACATTTTTGTGTGGTTCACTAAAGAAACTAGAAAATGTATGCATGATTTGTTTGACTTGCTTATCTTGGTGTGCATTTAGATGTGAAGTTCGTATATTGATGCTATTGACTGCTTGAGTTTGTAATTGCTTAAGAGGGAAATAGTATTGTTCTTTGAGAATGAAATAATTTTTGTCAAAAGAGTTGAGTCCGTTTAGTGTAAAAAAATTAAATTTTCCTATTTCTGTTCCCATAATTTCAAGATTTGCGCTAACAGAATTTGCAAAAAATGGGTTTTGATTTAATATTGGGTTTCTAACATAACACAAAAATTCTTGTTTGATCCTGTATCTATTAAGAATTTCAAAGATTTTCCACTCTTCGCCTTAAATTCATAATAAGGTAGCGAAGATTGTTTAGTCTAAAAAAATAAGTTCTTCCAAATTTTCACAAATTTCTAGAACCTCTTCAGTTTCCGGTTGAGTATAATCGGTGAGAATTTCGTCAAGGAATGGATCACTTTCTGATACTTGACAATAACTGTTCGTTTCGTCTTGGGTTACATCAATATAATAGTTGCGTTGAGCAATGTTCGATGTGGGAAGCGGTTGTGATCTTTGCGGAAAATGCGTTCTGGTTTGTGAACTTTTGGGTTTGAATTTCACTAGTTTTTTTGTAAAAGGGGGATGTGGTCTTGATTATTTTTAACTTGTGGAACATGTGATTGGTTGTAGGCCAGTGGATTAGATGAGATATTTAAAGTTACAGGAGGTGAATGGTGTGGTTGGGGATTGAATCTATATTGGTACTGAGCAGGTCTTTGGTTATTGTAGTTCAATTGACGATCAAAATTTGGCGGCTGTGATCGGAATGTTGTTTTATTTCCTACTACAATCTGGTGCAATCTGCGTGAAAAAAATTGAGGAGGCAAAGATTGTTGTGCTCTTCTTAGAATACCGGCGTAAAGAGGTGCATTATATGACCCTGATGATGCATCTGCATAACCTATGATTTTATTTCTAACAACGCTAAGTATACCGAAATATCTGGGAGTTCCTTTCAGTGGTTCGTAGATGTGGACTGAATTCTCTCGGATCTCCATCGAAATTTCGAAAATATCTGACCACGTCGGGCATTTTATTCATCTCCGTGAGTTTGTAATTATGTTCTACTGCAATTGTCTGATCTACGCCAGGAAAATTACCACTATCTGGGTTTAATATATTGTAGCATAATAATAACTACGCTCCTATGTCTATGCAGCAAATTCCGAAGTGACTTTCCATTCTGGCAGAATTTTGGTTCGAACTGTCCTTTCATTCGAGGTTCGTGTCTGGGACGAAGTCTCCACAGCTCATGTCAACGAAAGAGACGAATAATATCAGGGATAAAAGGGAATTATAACTGCAAGAATTATTTCTCTTGTTCCAGTGGTCGAAGAATTTGCTAGAAGTTTCTGGCTATCAGAACTTCTGCTATATAAGGACAGATGGCGATCAAAAAAAGACAGAGCTGGTTTAGAACCGTGGCGAAGAGATTGGAAAAGTGATAATGGGCGAAGTTGTAATTTGGTGATAAATTGAAAGTTGAGAGTGAACAAGAAAAAGTAATTAGTTTGGATTTGTGAATTAAGTAATTGAAAGGAGGTAAAGTGATTTGAGAGGAAAGAGACCTTGTAAGAAAAGAATTTGCGAAGAATAGTATAGTGTGAACTTGAATTGTTCTATAGACTAGAAAATAAAGAAATAAATTTCACAGAATATCGTTTTATCTACTCGAGCCGTAGCCAGCATAGTACATTGGTGTCAGAAGCGGGATAAAACTTATTCTGTAAATAACTATTTCCGTGGTGTGAAATTGAAAAAAAAAAAAACCATTTCCGTGTTGAGTTAATTAGTTGCGCAAAATGGGTCGCAAATTGGGAAAACTAACTATAATTCAACTAAAGGCAGAACTCAGTAAGCGGAACCTCGACACAACTGGGGGAAAAGATGCCCTGCTGATTCGTCTGGAAGAAGCAGTAACGCAGGAAGGTAAAAATCCGCACAACGTAGAGTTTGACGTGGAAGAGGAACCAGCAAGTACAGCAGCCGACCCGGGTATAACGAGTCTGCTCCTGCAACTTAAGTTAGTCATGGACGAACAAAAGAAAGCAATAGAAGACCAAAGGAATTCTATAGAACTTAAGCTGGACGAACAAAAGAAAGCAATGGACGAACAAAAGAAAGCAATGGACGACCAGAGGAATTCTCTAGAACTTAAGATGGACGAACAAAAGAAAGCAATGGACGAACAAAAGAATTCTCTAGATGCTCTGGAAAGCAAACTTGATGAGCAAAACAAGAACTCAGAATAAAAATTCGAAGCGATCGAAGAGAAAATCGAGAAGGTCGAGACGCAACTCGGAAAAGTCGAAACTAGATTCGATGAAAATTTTGAGAAACATGAAACTCAGTTCGGGAAAATAGAGACTCAGTTTGAAAAAGTGGATACGCAATTCGAGATAGTAGGGAAGCAAGTCGAAAATCTTGCTAAGGAGCTCAGCGACGTTAAGACACAGTAAGCACGGGAATATTCCACTGACGCTCTGAGAAGAAAGGAGATGCAGCCTCCTATCTTCGATGGTCAAACATCATGGCCAATTTATAAAAGGCAATTCGAAGCGGCCGCAATGACCAATAGCTGGGACAATGAAGAGAAGTCCATTGCACTCACACTTGCACTGAGGGGTCCAGCTGCGGAGCTCTTGCAGACCATCCCGGAAGATAAACAGCAGAACTACGACTCTCTGGTTCAGGCTATCGAGATGCGGTTTGGGGATGAACACATGCAGCAGGTGTACAGGGTTCAGCTGCGTAGTCGAGTCCAGAAAAGGGGGAAAACGCTCCAACAGTTGCAAGCGGATATAGAGCGACTAGCCCATCTTTCATACCCTAAAGCCGGTGAGGAGCTTATCAACGAAATGGCGGTGGAAGCTTTTATTCAGGCCATAGAGGACAGACAACTGCAAATGGCTGTAAGGATGGCTGAAAAGCGAACACTCCCCGAGGCATTGGCATTCGCTTTGTCAATGAAGGCTGCGGACCAAGCATACCAGGGAATACACCGTGTCAGGGAAATGTCCGTCGTGGAATGCTCATGCCAGAGTACAGCCGTCATCGATGAAGACAGAGCTCGCGGAAGTCAAATCCGTTGCTGGAATTGCAACCAAACCGGATACCTACAACGGCAGTGCAGAAGTGCACCTAGACGAGGAAATTGTTCACATTGCGGAAGTAGGAGAAGCAGAGAGGAAGCATCTGGCGGTGATAACATCCATCCTGTCAGTCAGACTTCCCAAAACCAGCAGTCGGGAAATGCGTAAGGACCAACTTCGCGGGGCAGAAGTTGGTTACTGGAATCGAGGCCCCCAGGACCACCATTCAAGTTTCGCAAACCAAACGGGGTAACGAGAGCCTGACAGTGGAGGCACTAATCAACGAGAAGAAGTGCGTAGCCACCATCGACACAGGTGCCACTGCCTCCATTGTAAGAAGAGATATCGTCAAAAGCTCCTGGCTGCACAACACCAACAGCTACTACCTGAAGACTGCAACAGGGGAAATGGCGAAGGTATTTGGAGAAGTTCGCCTTACGATTACTCTGGCAGGACTGACGTTCTCCCATGCGTTTCTGGTGGCAGATATATGCGACGAGTGCATCATCGGAATAGACTTCATGAAAGCAAATGAAGTAATCTTGGACATCGGGATGCAAGTACTGAGGTATCGAAATGTGGAGAATCCGATGGTGTACGGAAATGAGAATGCCGTAACTCTCAGGACAGTCATCAGCAAAGACGAAGTTTTGCCGCCGTCTTCAGAGACAATCATTTGAACGAAGCTGGAAGGTGATCTTGGGAGCCACCGATTCTACATAGTAGAACCAGACCCAGAGAAGAATTCTCAAGACTACATCGTGGGAAAGACTTTAGTCGAGCCAAAGAACACCATGGTTCCAGTGAGGGTTTTGTACGCAAGACCACACACTGTCAAACTAAGGCGAGGGGAGGTGACTGGAAAATGCACGCCGATTACCGCCGTCGCAACAATATCTGAACGTGATGCTCCAAAACCTCTCCCACCACCTTGGACAGCGGAAACGAGAGAGACGATTCTCCAGTCCAGTGAGCTGAATCAGGAGCAGCGAACTATGGCAGAGAATCTTATCAATGAGTACGCTGATGTATTTGCCTCACAGGACGGAGAATACGGCCGAACACACCTGGTACAACATCGAATAGACGCTGGTGATACTAGACCAATTCGGCAGCCTGCTAGGCGCCTTCCATTGGCAAAGCAGACAGAAGTTGCAGAGATGGTGTCGGCAATGGAGAAAGAAGGTGTGATTGAAAGTTCCAAAAGTCCGTGGGCATCACCGGTTGTACTGGTTAAGAAGAAAGATGGCAGCACGCGGTTCTGCGTGGACTATCGGCAGCTCAATTACGTCACCAAGAAGACAGCTACCCTCTGCCACGGATTGACGACACGCTAGACACACTATCAGGAGCCCGATGGTTTTCCACTCTCGACTTGAAGAGTGGCTACTGGCAGGTACAGATCCATCCAGAAGACCGGGAGAAAACCGCCTTCACCGCAGGAAATGGGCTATGGCAATTCACGGTAATGCCGCGATTGATGGAATGTGTCCTGCAAGGGTTAACATGGAAAACCTGTTTGGTATACTTGGATGATGTCATCGTCGTAGGAAAAACGTTTGCGCAACACCGAGACAATCTAAGGGATGTGTTTCAAAGGCTTCGAAGTGCCCACCTGAAGCTCAACCCCAAGAAGTGCGCCCTGTTTAGAGCGGAAGTCAAGTACCTGGGACACATAATTTCAGCGAAAGGAGTGAGAACCGATCCGGAGAAGGTCGAAGCGGTGAAAAACTGGCCAGTCCCCAAAGACAAACACCAACTAAGGAGCTTCCTGGGCCTAGCCACCTACTACAGACGGTTCGTGAAGGATTTTGCCGGGATCGCAAAGAACCTGCACCAGTTGACGGAAAAGGGAAAACAATTCAAATGGTCAATTGAGTGCGAGAAGTGCTTCAAGGCACTTAAACAACGGCTATGCGATGCCCCGATACTGGCTTACCCCACTCCCGGGGAAACGTTCGTTGTGGATGCAGATGCTAGTAATGTCGGGGTAGGAGCCGTACTCTCCCAGGTGCATGACGGCCAAGAGAAGGTGGTTGCGTACTTCAGCAAGGTGCTCTCTAAGCCAGAAAGGAACTACTGCGTGACAAGGCGGGAACTTCTAGCTTTGATCTTGGCTACGAAGCATTTTCACAAATACCTCTATGGGAGGAAGTTCGTTCTTCGCACAGACCATGCAGCCTTAAAATGGCTATTACAGTTCAAGAGTCCTGAGGGTCAGGTCGCAAGATGGATCGAAAGGCTGCAAATCTACGACTACGAAATACAGCATCGTAAAGGAAAACTCCACTCTAATGCGGATGCACTGTCCCGGAGACCATGCAGAACGGATTGTAAACATTGTGCGCGTCAGGAAGAACGGGAGCTGGTTTCCATCCAAAGAATGAGAGCCGAACCTATCGCCGGCTGGAGCGTAGATGAGATCCGGAACGCTCAGAAGGAAGACCCGGATATCGAGCCGATTCTGGCCTGGAAGGAGAACATGGAGAAACCGGATCATCAGGACATCTCTCACAGAAGCCCGACCTTAAAGGCATATTTTGCGCAGTGGGACTCCCTCCATGTCCAAGAAGGTGTTCTGAGAAGAAAATGGGAATCCTCCGACGGAAAGTCGTTTGTAATGCAGCTTGTCGTACCGCGGACGAGGGTCAAGGAGGTGTTACAGGAAATGCATGGCGGGGCGTCCAGAGGCCACTTGGGAGTGAATAAGACGCTAGAAAAGGTACGAGAACGTTTTTATTGGTTAAAAGCGAAGGAAGATATCGAAGACTGGTGCAGAAAATGCGACGTGTGTGCAGCTAGCAAGGGTCCGAGAATCAAAACTCGAGGTAAGATGCACCAATACAACGTGGGAGCACCTTTCGAATGAATCGCCATTGACATCGCAGGGCACTTTCCGGAAACCGACAATGGTAATCGGTATATACTCGTAGTGATGGACTACTTCAGTAAGTGGCCGGAAGCGTTTCCGATCCCTAACCAGGAAGCCAGAACCGTGGCCGAGCAGATCGTCTACAATTGGGTTAGCAGATTCGGTGTGCCCTTGGAATTGCATTCTGACCAAGGGCGGAACTTCGAGTCAAGAATCTTCCAAGAGATGTGTCAACTACTCGGAATCAAAAAGACAAGGACAACCCCGCTTCATGCTCCACAGTCGGACGGTATGGTGGAGCGTTTCAATAGGATTTTGGACGAACATCTCTCGAAGGTCGTAGGTGACTACCAACGGGATTGGGACCGGCAGATTCCCTTGTTTTTGATGGCCTATAGAAGTGCCGTGCATAGCACTACTCGACATACGCCGTTCGAAATCTTATTTGGTGGAATAGCTCGTTTACCCAGTGAGGTGAAATTTGGATCTCCTACCAATGAGCCCAGAAATGAAGAAGAGTACGTGGCGGACCTTAGGGAAAGGCTTAGGGACATACACCAAAGGACCAGAAGCCAGATTAAGATGTCGAGCGACCGCATGAAGACCAGGTATGATACCAAGGCAACAACGTCAGGATTCCAGGAAGGAGATCTGGTGTGGCTGTATAATCCCCATCGCCAAAAGGGGAAATCACCTAAATTACAGCGGAACTGGGAAGGTCCCTACAGAATAGTAACCCGCATCAACGATGTTGTCTACCGCATCCAGCGAGGACCGAGGGCCAAAATGAAAGTGGTTCATGTGGACCGACTGAGTCGATACAATGGCCGAAATGAGGATGCACTTGTTCGGGACGAACACGTCTAAGAGGGGGGAAGTGTAGCATAATAATAACTACGCTCCTATGTCTATGCAGCAAATTCCGAAGTGACTTTCCATTCTGGCAGAATTTTGGTTCGAACTGTCCTTTCATTCGAGGTTCGTGTCTGGGACGAAGTCTCCACAGCTCATGTCAACGAAAGAGACGAATAATATCAGGGATAAAAGGGAATTATAACTGCAAGAATTATTTCTCTTGTTCCAGTGGTCGAAGAATTTGCTAGAAGTTTCTGGCTATCAGAAACTTCTGCTATATAAGGACAGATGGCGATTGAGAAAGCAGCAGTAGTTTTTAAACTGTGGCGAAGAGATTAGAAAAGTGATAATGGGCGAAGTTGTAATTTGGTGATAAATTGAAAGTTGAGAGTGAACAAGAAAAAGTAATTAGTTTGGATTTGTGAATTAAGTAATTGAAAGCAGATAAAGTGATTTGAGAGGAAAGAGACCTCGTAAGAAAAGAATTGGCTAAGAATAGTATAGTGTGAACTTGAATTGTTCTATAGACTAGAAAATAAAGAAATAAATTTCACAGAATATCGTTTTATCTACTCGAGCCGTAGCCAGCATAGTACAATATTTTCAATCAAGTTTTTTCCTTGCACTTCGAAAACTCGACATACAATAGCAGAAATAAGAGATTCCAGTTCAGGGGTTGCTCTAACATTTTGATGTTGTTCAGAATTGGAAGCACTTAGAGGAAAGAACTGTTTGGATTGTCGCTTGATTGGCCGTTTGTGGCAGGATTGTTAGAAATATTAGAACGAGATGGGGAGGTGCAGGGGATTCGGTAGACACGCCTGAACAAAGGTCGGGCATAATGTGTAAATTGATTAAGTTAATCTGCTGTATAAATTTTATATAACATATTGTAATATGCGAGCTACGGCTCGAGTAGATAAAACGTTATTCTGTGAGATTATTTCTTTATTTTCTAGTCTATAGAACAACTCAAGTTCACACTATACTGTTATCCGCAAATTCTTTCCTTACAAAGTCTCTTTCTTTTCAAATCACTTTATCTCATTTCAATTACTTAATTCACAAATCCAAACTAATTACTTCTTCTTGTTAACTAATTTATCACAAAATTACAACTTCGCCTATTACCACTTTTCCAATCTCTTCGTGCGGTTTGAAACCCAACTGCCCTGCCTCGATCGCCATCTATCCTTATATAGTCGCATATCTGATAGCCAGAAACTTCTAGCAAATTCTTCGACCACTGGAACGAGAAAATTCTGATGTAATAATTTCAAGATGTCAGCTGCAGCCAATAATCTCTTGTGGTTACAATTCTCTCTTAATTCCGCGACGTCGTCTTAGACATAATCCGTCTCTTACCGTGGACACGATCCTCGAATTAAAAGACACTTCGAAATGTGTTGCCTCTTTTAGGGCGTAGTTATTATGCCACATTATCTTACAATATTTATAATTTGGTTTTAACCCAAACTTCTTAATGAGTTTTGACTTATATATTTATTATTTCTTATATATTATTTTTTTTTGATTCCGTATTTCTACTCGTAAATATTGTTATCTCATTTAATCTCTTTTTTTTCACTGTATTTATTGTTTCTTATATATTTAATTTTTTATTTAAAAATAGAAAAATGTTCTTACAATATTATTTTCCCTTGCTGGCGTCGTGGATTGCTCCTGTTTTTACTGTGGCAATACTTGGAATCTAACGGTGCGCACAACTACTAGGGCTGTTTTGTGCGTTTCTACGGCGAACAAAACACTGCACTTTTCGTTTTATTTTTATTTATTTATTTATTTTTTTTTTTTTTTCTTTTGTTCCTTCGCTTTCTTAGAGAAATGATCAATTATTCTATGCACTTTTATTTCTATTGCTTTCTTAGGGCAATGATCAATTATACTATGCACCTTTATTTCTATTGTTTTCTTAGGGCAATGAATAATTATACTATGCACTTTTATTTCTATTGCTTTCTTAGGGCAATGAACAATTTCACTATACACTTTTGTTCTGTTGCTTTTTTAGGGCAGTGTACACATACAGTACAATGGGACAGTGAAACGGAAAAGGTTTACCTTGTCTGAACGCAATGTGTTAAATACGGAGACTTTCTCAGGATCACTTCCTTTTCCGATTCAAAAGAAAAAAAGGGTCAAGAGAAGAAAAAAAACACGACTTTCTTAGGATCACTGTTTTTTAATTCACTTTTTTTTCACACGCGCTTTCACTGTCCCTGCTCGGGCGCCAGTTAAATTTATCTCATTAAAAAAAGACTTAAAAATAATTTTTAGGAGGACAACCACCGCTTTATTTCAACTCAAAATTACAACTGATTTTACATTGACCAGATTATAAGGTCTTACTTAATGACTAACTTAACTGAAGAGAGCATAGCGAACGTGACGGAATGCTGGCGGTGGCCAGTTCTCTCTAGACGCAATGTCAGCAGCATGAATCTGAAGCATGATGAAAATGTGCAGGTGTCGAATAAGATGCTGAAGTGTGGTCTGAGTGTGGGCGTGCAGGATGAACCAATGTTTCTACTTGAGATGTTGACGTGTGGATTGAGTATGAGTATGCATTATGGGAATGCACTGAGGATGTTGAAGAAATTTGATGTCTGTTTTTAACTTGTATATACGCAGGAAGATAAGACGATAAGAAGGCAGCAGAAGGAAAAGAGAAGTTAGAAGAAGCATCCTTGATACGAACCCCACTCCTGCACTAACGAACGAACAAAGTTAGCGAAAACGTCATCTGTCAATATAAGGCGGTCATTTCGATGCATTTCGATCTCCGCCGCCCAACCTATAACACGTGTCATATGTGAACTTGAATTATTACTAAATCTATTAAATTTTGTCCAAACTGTAATCCTACAATAGTATTATTAAAGTAAAAGCTAATTATATACTGTATATTAAAAATTGAATACTCAACAATTGGCGACGAGGAAAATTGGTTTTCGTGGCAAACAAACCTAACCTCAACGTATGTAATTGGCAGGAGGCGACTTTGATATATTAAACAATGAATTCTTATCGAGATGGCGGAGCTGGAAACCCTAATGAAAGCACTTCTCAAATCACAGCAAGAATACTTGCACGTAAATTACGGAGAGTGGTGGTACGAGTACAGGAACAGGAGCGGTGCCTCAATTTCATCAATTTTCACCAGACAGGAACACGTGGGACGTGTATATGCAGCAGTTGGAGCAACATTTCTTGGCGTATAAAGTGGTAAGTGCTGATGATAAAAAAGCATATTTCTTATCGTGGCTTGGTCCAGACGTGTACAATTTGCTTCGGAACCTTTTGGGGAGTGAGAAGATGGCAGATAAAAAGTACAGCGAATTTCCGATAAGCTAACAGAACATTTTAAGGAGAAGGTTCACATTTCTATGGCACGCTACAAGTTTTGGAAGTGCCGCATGCAGACCGGTCAAATCTATTCAGAATAGGTGGCTGACCTAAGGGGTTTGGCGCGTACGTGTGGATTCAATTGCAAAAAGGCGAGTTGTGAAACTGAATTTGCAGACGAAATGGTTAGGAATAATTTTACATACACCGCATGAAGTAGTACGCACCGCATCATTGCAAAAAAAAACCCTACATTGGATGATGTTTTTTCTATTGTGGAGGCATTTGAGACAACACAAAAATCGCTTAGAGTTATCAGAGCTGATGGTATGGAACCCCTCGAAGTAAATCAAATGAAGGCATATAGTCAACAAGGTACTAGAGGAAGGAGTAGTAGCAGACGTCAGGACAGAGTTCAGTTTCATGGTGGTATTATTCTAAAGGTAAAGTCGTGTCCAGGTTGTTGGAGTGCACATAGTAGGTAATCGTGCAAGTTTGCAAGTGCACAATTGCGCTAATGTGAAGAAGATCGTAACGTCACACTTTTTTTCAACAGAAGGATGTGCTTATCAGAGTACCAAGGGCTAATTTTACTCCAAAGTAAGCACCTTCGAGTAGTAATCCCGCAGTCATTACAGAAGCGGATTACAAATATGTTGCACGAAGGGCAAGCCCGAATGAAGCAGCTTGCACGGAGGAATTGCTGGTGGCCACAAATCGACCACGCAATCGAAACTAGGGCTGCTATTTGTAAAGTGTGCCAGGCATTCGCATCGGATCCTCCCAATGCATCGAGCTTCTGACCAGCACCGGAACGTCCTTGGCAACGAGTCCACATTGACTATGCCGGCCCATTTGTAGGGGAAATGTGGCTCATCTGCATCGACGCCTATTCCAAGTTTCCATTCGTTGTACCTATGAAGAATGCCACCACCACTGCTGCGACGATCCGAGCCTTGAGAAGGATATTTACACTAGAAGGACTACCAGAAATAATAGTGTCGGTCCCCAATTCACCGCCTCAGCGTTTGCTGACTTTTGTACACACAACGGAATAGAACACTTACGCACAGCACCTTTTCATCCTGCTTCCAACGGCGAAATAGAATGATTCGTCCGCACTTTTAAGACTAACCTGAAGAAAATTCTGTAGGAAAATCCGAACCTAGATGCAGCATCCCAATGCTTATCCACTTATCGTACGACTCCAAATCCCATTTCTGGAAAATCACCAGCTGAAATACTGCATGGTAGAGAGCTTGGCAGCTTGATATCACAACACTTCCGGACTACCGTAAAGCCATAACTTCAACAAAAAAAACAATTGGGAAAATTATATGTGAACCAGTCGGTCTACGCCAGGAACTACGCCAAGGGTCCTCGTTGGATTGAAGCCATTATTTTAAAGCCAGTAGGTGTCAAGATGTCTCTGCTTAGCAAAAATCGTGGTCTGTGAAAGCGCTATCAAGACCGACTTAGTATCTAACCCTTCCAGTCAGTCAAGTAGTCATTTATCTATTACTAATACTGTTAGCAATTGCAGTTCGGATCTTCCATCGAAGCCTTCTTTGAGGACGCCATTTCCAGACATTAACAGCCCGAGGCGTTCAACCCGAGATCGAAGACTTGTAGTCCGTTTTCAACCATAACAACGACGGAGATTTGAATTGGTGGGGAGGAACGATACGAACCCCAATCCTGCACTAACGAACGAACAAAGCTAGCGAAAACGTCATCTGTTAATATTCGGCGGTCATTTCGATGCATTTCGATCTCCGCCGCCCAACCTACAACACGTATGATAAGTAAACTTGAATTATTACTAAATCCGTTAAATTTTGTACAAAGTGTAATCCTAAAATAGTATTATTAAAGTAAAAACTAAATATATATTGTATATTAAAAAGTCAATATTTAACAATCCTGATGAGCTTCGCTCATCGGTGGGGAGAAAATATTTACGTTACGTACAACAATAGCAGAGTGACACCAGCGTGATATAGAAGGCGGAAACGCCCACGCTTGAAAATTTACTTTATTTCTTTGGAGATCGTGGTCAATCAAATGTTAGAATAGAGAAGAGTTGTAATGTCCTTTGAAACACATCCCGTGTGGTGTCACTTTGGCAGCCCCGATTCCGTCGAGATCGACCATTATGATAATAGAGTTCGCGGCATTTTTGGACGGTGATTTCCGAAAAAATAATAATTTTAGTTTATAATATATACGGTCTTTTGAAAGCTGAAAAACGATGATCTACGAGAGGAAAACGGTACAGCAGATATATACATATAAGTCCAAGGCGAGCTACGATACGGAACGGAAGAAAGCTTAACATAATGCGAGAGGGAAATTGCTAAAAGAGGTAAACGAAAACTTCTAAAGAGGACAAGAGAAGAATGGTACAACGAGATGACGAATACAGACTATTTGATCGAGCAGCAAAGGGAAAGGCGAAGTGGATAAAGAAGGTATCAGAGAAATTTACTGGGAAGCCCAAGATACGGAGAACCAAACAGTTCGTACAGGAATGGTTGAGTGAAATTAGCTTACACTGCGAAAGAGTTCAAAAAGGGAGATGAGGAAATACGTGGACAAGAGGATTAAGATAAAAACCACTCATACATAAAGGCGAAATATTACGAGCAAGTGGAAGTAATCGTAGTAGCGGTACGAAAGAAGTTAGAGGCAAAATTGGACAAAATCCGTGAAGACGAATAGCAGAAAAAGGCCGAAGAAGTGGCTCCAAAACCAAAACCAAGAAGCCCATCAGACAACTCCAAAAAAGAAAACAAGAATCCATTGGAGTCAAACAACAAAGAACTGAAAGAAACACAAACTACGTACTCGAAAGACGAGAGTGATGAAATCGACTAAGAACAGAAATGAAGACTAAAACACCTACAAACGCAGAAGCAGTAATTTTTTAGATCATTGGATAGAATGGAACAAGCTAGGTCCACTTCGAAAGCATATTACCTTCACAAGCAGCAGCTTATGCACAACCAATGGGCAGTAATAACTGCAATGCATAAAGATATAGTTGAACACTCTGAGATGAGTATGGTCAATGCCTACCTCACTGAGCATGAACAACGGGAGGAAATATATGAAAGTGCAGGAAAAAACTAGAACAATTTGTAATTAAACAAACCCAGCAAGATGGAGCGACTGCATATACATAGCAGGAGTTAAAATTGCTAGTATTTAAGCTTGCAACATTCACTGACGAATACAGACAATGGAAATATTTCATCGATCTATTTTAGCAAGCCATACACAAAAGTGAGAAATTGGGGAATGCTCAAAAAATTGATTACCTGAAAGCACGAGTGACAGGAGACGCCGCAAAAATAATACAACACTTGCAAAAAATCGACAGCAACTATGAGACTACATTGGTGAACAGATATGAAAATTCACTTGTGAATGCACATACAGGCATTGATGAACTAAAAAAAAAACTGCCTGAGAAGGCTACGTGATACAACAACGGAATGAGTGAACTGTTTAAAAGGACTAAACATAGAGATAGATCCAATGATACTCTATATTGTTTTCCAAAACCTGGACAATGAGGCAATAAAAGCATGTGAGCAGTCATTGAAAAATCCGAAAAACCTGCAGCCTCTGTACGAATTCCTTAAATTTCTAGAGAACAAATTCCATGCTATAGATAATGAAGAAGGAATAAGAGAGAGCAAAACCGGGAAACACCAGGAAAGGCTTCTATAAAAATTACCACCTAACAGTAAGTCCATGTTGAAAGCGATGCAATGGTTCACACTGGTTACACAACTGCCAGAGGTACCATCAAATACCAGAAATACTACGGAATGAATTGATTCGGAGGGAGAGGCTCTGTAAAAATTGTTTCAAGGAAACTCACGGAACATCAAGATGTCCTTCCTACAAAACATGTCAAATGTATGAAAAAAAAAAAAACGACACCATACCTTAATTCATGTTAGTGACAGGAATCGGCATTTGGAGCAAGCACTAACGAATTTTTCATCCAACACACAGCATAACAAAATACTGCTAGCAACAGCAATAGTCAAAACAAACTGGAAAGGATGCGATTATTATCTACGAGCACTAGTTGACCAAGGATCTCAAACCTCCTTCATTACCGAAGATGTAGTACAAAGCAGGGACGTCAAGTTGAGCTCAATATTGCTTCAATCTATACACCTGAATTTCGAGAATGGGGAACATTCCTATTACTGAATAAAGTAATACAAGTTTTACCGGACGAATCCGGTGAATGAATGAATGGGATCAACTAAAATATTTTCCCTTAGCCGACCATACAACAAACAAGTAAACGTGGTCATACTGAAAGGAGTGATAAAGGGTAATCGTGGCATTGCAATGGCATAAAACACGAAGCTGGGATGAATACTATTCGGAAGTTTCAAACACAATATGTCGACAAGTGAATGAACAGTGTGTTTCATATCCAACGTGGAGTTGAGTGAACAATTGAAGTTATTTTGGGAGACAGAAGAGGTCCGAGATCAAAGAAGTCTTTCGGAAGAAAAATCACGTTGCGAAGAGAGGACGAAACACAGGAGGGATAAAACAGGAAAATATATTGTGCGACTTCAATTTCACTTTCATCGTCCATTCAATACGCAGAACCACGGATACACTCAGTCATTCACAGACCTTAGTGGAGATCACACGTGTTTCGGCTTCTCTTGAAATTTTCGCGTAATTTCAAATAAAAAATTAGACAGTGGTTCATCAATTGTCGCGGTAGCGCAGAGCTAGTGTTAGCGACCAGTGACCTGAGTCGTTCGGGTTCAATTCCAACCGGAATACAAATTCTTTTTTTTTTACATAAAAAATAATACAAGTGAGGTACCGAATGAAAAAAAGTGAACGGTCCCTGCTTCCCATAGTGGGAGCAGTGGACACAAAAACATCGGCCGATGAGGCCGACAGTGAAAGCCACTTGGCAACTGTAGAAAGTGGAACTACAGTAAAGAGGAGGAGGAAGCAGAAGCTGACTCCCTAAGAAGGCAAGCGCCCCTCCCTATCAGCTTCGACTGAAAAACTGCCGGGAGAAGTGAGGGTGGGGGCGCCGTCAACAACAACAGCAGCAGCAGTAGCAGACAAACGTACATTCGGCTCGGACGGTGGAGAAAATTGCTACAAAGGTGGTAGCAATAGCTTCGCCATGTTAGCGGCCTCCGAGTCCGAGGATGAGGACGAAGAGATGGAGTCCATCAACGAGAGCATACGGCAGCTCCAGCAGAGGGTGCTGACCATAAAGGCTAAACAGACAGCTAGAAGAGCGGAAGATAGCCAGTCACTGAAAACAAAACAACAAGAAAAACAGCTGCCTGATACACAGAAGCAACAACAACTGCCTGCAAAGCGACAGCAACAAAACCAGCTGCCACCAAAGCAGCAACAACAATATCAATAGCTGCCAACAAAGCAGCCACAACAAAAACAGTTGCCAGCTAAGCAGCAGCAGCAACAACAACAACCGCAAAAACGGAATCAGCAGCAACAACAACAGCAACAGAAAGACCAGCAACAACAACAACATCAGCAGCAGAAGAGTGCAAAGGAGAAGGTGCCACCAATCAACGCCTTCAAGATGGAATTAAAAGACACCATTGAGCTATGTAAGTCGGCCATAGGCAATAACTTAGATAGGCATACTATCCACTGTAATACAGTGGAGCAGTATAAAAAAAATAAAAGGTTTATTAAAGGAAACGACGACGGAGTTCTTCTCCTTCACACGAAGGGGGAAAAGTTGCAAACGATGCTACTGAGGGGGATAGATCCATCTATCGAACCGGGAGAGCTCCTTAGGATGCTGAAAGAGAAGGAGTGCGACGGTCTTGCGTTCGTAGGAGTCAAGCCGTCCACCACAGCAAGGGCCAAAAGGGAGAAGCGGAAATTACCGTTCTTCCTTGTTCAGATAACTCCCAACAGCAAACTGGATGGTCTAAGGAGTATTAATGTCTTAGACTACCAGGTTGTCAAATGGGAAAAGTAAAGAGTGTGGAAAGAACCACAAAGCAGAGGAATGTTCCTTGGGTAAGGATGGGGCGGCAGATAAAGACCAACTCTCGTGTGCATTATGTGGGAACTCGGGACACACTGCAATATATCAGGGTTGTCCTAAGTTCCAGTACATGAAAAAAGTAAACCTGGTTCGTCAGCAGAAAGCCGAAGTCAAACGTCCACCTGTTTCTAGTCAAACACCAGCCGTTACTCCCCAATGGACCCACGCCCAAATGGCGTCAGCCCGGAGAAACACGGTACAACAACAACCGAAGGTTGCCGCACAGGCCCCATTGCCTAAAACACCTGAGGCTCAGTCTGATTTACTTACTATTTTGCTCTCTATTCAAGGGCAAATGAACCAGCTTCAGCGTGAGTTAGAAGAGCAGGCGAAACGGGTGGATCAGATCTACGCATTTTTGATGGGCCTAGCGCACCTTCAGTCGTAATGGATACGAAGGCGGTGAATGTGAATTCACTGATAAGGATCGAGCGAAGAACCGTACTTTTTAAGTTGTTAGAAGATCAAAGCCCTGATGTGCTTTTGGTTAGCGAAACTAAGCTATCCCAGAAACACAAACTGAGCCATAATAAATACAATATTATAAGAAGAGACCGACCCAACTCTACTCAAGGTGGAGGTGTTGCGGTCTTCATTCACAAAGACTTGCGATATAAGGCCGTGTACAGCGGTGAAGTGCGGAGATTCCAGGAGCTGGAAGCATGGATTGTGTGCATTGCTCTCCGTAGTGGAAAGAGGATGTACATGCTCGCGGTCTACGCATCTGGTTCTACTCAAACTATTTCATTTATTATAGAGCTCGAGACACGTTTTTTATGTCCAAGGCTGGAGTCGGAGGAGAATTATTTCCTCATGGCCGGAGATTTAAACGCCAAACATAGCGATTGGGGAAATAACATACCAAATTCTAGGGGTAACCTACTATTCAATTGGTGGGGTCAACACAATGTCGAGTATAGACTTGATTTGATAGCTACAGATAGCCCTTTGTATCTTAGATGCGGCTCCTATCTGGTTCTTATGCTATTCGACGTACGATTACAACTGACCAACACGAACCGACAAACAAGAAACTGCCTACACACTTTTGTGTATGACAGTGACCATTGCGGATTCAGTGCCGAAATTACAATTCCCAACGAAATTGCGGAATTGGAATAGTTTGTTCAAACGTACCCCTACAATTACAGTAGGATGCGTTGGACACGCTTCTCCAAAGCTATGACGAGAGCACTCTCCTTGAATTCGGTCCACCCACCGTCCAATAGGAACCTGTCAAATGAGGAAATCGACAGGTACCTAAGACAAATGGACGAGACAATCAAACGAACGATGGACAGTACGATACCTCGTTATCAACACACTGACAACGCAGACATATTCCGCAATGCAGCAATCGGCGCACTACACCAACAAAAAAGTAGACTTCAGTCAAGACTCAGAACCTTGTACCGACAGTTTACGGACAGACAAAACTCGGAGGTTAGGACACTGAAGTCGTTGATTAAACATCTCCAACAGTTAATTAGAGAAAATTACAGACTCTCTGTAAATTTGCATTGGAACAACAAAATTCGGGCTGTAAAATCCAACAACCGGAGTACGTTCCGCAAATAAATAAAATTTTTCGGAAGAATAATCAAAACAACCTGCCGTGTCTTAAGATCCCTCGAACGACGAAAAAATACTAATAACAGCAGGCATAGATCCCGTGAACACTGTCGATGATGACAACTTTTTCATGATCGAAGATCCGCAGGAGAAAGTAGAAGCTATAGGAGCGACTTTCCAGGAAATGTACAAGGTGAATGATAGCATTTGTCCGAACCACGACCTGGAAAATCGAGTCCGTGTGCACAACGTCTACCTTCGAAATGATTTACAGCACTGGCAAGAGGTAAAGATACATCCAATCCAGCGAATCTCCGGTCGATATGCCTCCTTCCGAACATCAGCAAGGTATTCGAAAAAGTGGTCAATAGATCCCTGACTAAGTGGGTTGAGGACATGCATTTAGTTCCGGATTCAAGGCGAGTCATGAGAGTGTACATGCCGCATCGAAACTGGTATCTGATATCCAAGGGAACAAAAGTAAGAAACAATGCATGGGTGCTTGCCTCGTTTACTTGGAGAAGTCGTTCGATACCGTATGGCTAAAAGGACTCTTCTACAAGTTGAGCAGGCTGGGTATAAGTAAACCACTGCTGTACATGCTCTGTAATATGCTCACCAGTAGAGAGTTCATTGTGAAAAATGGCAATGTGACTTCTGCTGGGACGTACGAAATCAAAAACGGGCTACAACAAGGTGCGGTTAATTCGCCGATCCTCTTTAACATTTACACGGATGATCTCGTAGAATCTCTTCGCCATGCTATTGCGTATGCAGCCGACTTGATCGCGTATAGGTCAGGACCAAAGATCGAGGTCATTGCAATACTCTTGCAGCTTGATTTCGATAAGATCAGGATATACTGCGACGACTGGAAGCTGAAGATCAACTTCCAGAAGACAGAGACTATTCTGTTTAGAACGTCATTATCTGGGGCCTCCAGGGATACCAGAAAGAATTGGCGAAAGTTATCAATCATGGGACAGCACGGGCAGCCACTCGCGAGTCGAAGTGTGGTTAGATACCTTGGGATCTGGCTAGATCAATATCTATATTTTAACAAAAATGTAGGTGCTGCTCTGGCCAGAGCCAGAGGTGCTTTTGCCCTTACAAAGAGACTGTTTTATAGCAGTCAACTCAATGCAACGGTGAAGGTAATCTGCTACATGGCCCCTATTCGGCCCATGCTCGTATATGGATGTCCCGTGTGGTTCAACGTGGGAGCAAGCTGGATGGAAAAGATTCGGGTGTTTGAGAGGGCTTGAGTTAGGGCTTGTCTTCAGATGTACAGAACACCAGAGTCCCAGTACATAAAATGCTAGTCTAATGAGGTCCTGTATAACAGGGCGAACATAAACAGAATGGATAATTTCCTTATCAATATGATTCGAAGGCACACTGTAAGAGCAATGTCCTCGATGAATAACCTGATCTCTAGGGCATACTACCCCAATGATTTGTATCACGAGAGCGTTCGTCTTAACAGCTTCATCCCCCCAGAGGCGTTCCCATATTTAGATAGAGAATGTCTGATACAGGATAGGGTAGCCGCTAATCTATCATGTTGCTCGAAAGGCTGCGGACAGGGGACTTAACTACGACCGACACCTCGCACATAGCACCACGGAGCGTCTCCGGTTTAGTAGAGCGGTATCAAGCTGTGATATTTCAGATGCAGTAAGACAGCACCAGAAATTCTGGTGGCTCGGGGACGGAGAGGGAACTCCCTCGTCGTTTAATTTTGATTCGGGGTAGCCTCACAAGCGGCAAAGTCGGTGTACATAGTTCTAAGGTCGGTTTAAGTTTTAAGCTTTAAAAAAAAACCTTATACATGTGTATATATGTATGTATACTATATGTATTATGAAGGTATACAATATATATATATATATATATGTATATATATATGTACATCAAAAAAAAAGTCGCGTGTTTAATCACGTACCTTAGAATAAGTAGCTTTTAGGTAGTTTGTAAGTTTTATATATAGATAAAAAATTCAGTTCATATACTAAGTTTTTGCTTCAAAATTTGTTCTTAGTTTCTCAATATTTGTAAGTATAGATTTAATAAATATTTTAGGTTATGTTACGTCGAAAGATATAGTTTAAGCGTTAGGTTTAGTTTAGAGCGCCCGCATATTGCCATTAAGTTAGTATATAACATAGTTAAGTTAGTTAAGCTAGTTTTAAGAGTTTTTTGTGTCTAGCTGTTAAGATTCATGAATTCCAAAAATAAAAAATGCATTAAAAACGTAAAAAACCACGGATACACGACCCAGACCTGGACGCAGAGTTTATAGTAGGAGATATAAGGGAGGTTCTAAAAAAAATCCAAATTGAAAAAAGCAGCAGTTACAGATCGGATCTTCTATGAAATGTACATAAATGCTCCTGGAATCTTCCTCAAGCTACTAGCAAGGACATACTCCAAAATGTTAGAGAATGGTACAGTGGATAAGAGCTTTCTTGAAACAGTTTTATTTCCTATCCGCAAGAAAAACCACCCGAATGTGTTTGTAACAGAACGCCCACTTACCGACCACTTTATCGAATCTTCAATTAAACAGAACTTATCTTTGTCACGAGAGAACATCTTTGTTACCCTCTATGGGTAAATTCATTTTCGTTGTATAGAAAGTATTGGAGAGTATATTTATACCACTCTACCCTCAGTTTGCACTCCGCATTTATTATCGCGCCTTTCAATTTGGTAAGCCATTTTGCGGTAAGTTTTTCAAATCTATTATAATACAATTTGTTAGACAAATTTTTTCTAAAAACCGAGATGTGCCCTCACATACAGTGGAGTTATTTTCGAACTTCTCTTTTCATATTCAACAACAGTGGTACAAAATTACGGTGGAATATCTTTTATGGATTGCATTGTAAAAATATTGGCTGGAATAATGCAAAACCGATTCAGTGAATGGGAAAGAAAACAAAAGGTTCTGAATGAATTTCAATCAGGATTTCGAAAGGTTTATTCGACTGTAGATAACATCTATAGCCTAACAAGTGTAATTAAAATTTAGAAGATGGGAAAAAAAGACAGTGTAGGGCTTTTTTGGGGACTTCAAGGCTGCATTTGATTGTATTGATAGGAAGTCGCTATTCTACAAACTAAGTAACGTGGGTATTTCAACAAAGTTCCTCAATTTGCTAAAAGAGATGTACACCAAAACTAAAGCGACAGTGTGGGACGGCGAGGAAATATCAGAACAGTTTCATACTAGGATGAGTGTAAAGCAAATATGCCTTCTCAGTCCATTGCTATTTTCACTTTTCTTAAACGACCTTCACGATTTTATAGGAGGCTTGTACATCGACGAAATCCTCATACGAGTCTTAAAGTATGCAGATGTTATTATTATTTTGGCAGATGAAATATAAACTCTTCAAGGAATGGCAGACAGACTGGAGGAATACTGAAAACTCTGGAATCTCACGATCAAAGTGGAAAAATCAAAAATAATGATATTTAATAAATCTGGCAAAAGGGCTAGCGTAGAAAAATGGCGACTTGGCGACGAAGAAATTGAAATGGTAGCAAAGTATAAATATATGCGAATTACATTGACACCTAGACTATTATTAACAAGTCATCTTAAAGAAAGAGAAGGAATTGCCAAAAGTAGTCTTAATACAACATGGAAGTATTTTATTGGTAAAAAGAACATTAACGTCTCAGCAAAATTCAATAGCTTTAGAACCGTAACTCAAGCCAACTATTGTTATGCTGCACAAGTCTGGGGAGTTGGTAACTTGAAGGAAGTAGATAAAATTCAGAGATATTTTATTAAAAGACTCTTCAACTTAACAGAGTTTACACCAAGTTATGCTAATAATTTAGAAACGGGAATACCAGATCGCCATCTATTCTCACTAAAACTGCACATGGAATATATACAAAAAATCATCTTTCGATAAGAAAAGAATCGACTCCCTTACCTGTCCGTCTAGCTACTGGGGTATGCAGACGATATCGACATCATCGGTCGCTCCCAGCGTGCCGTGATAGGGGCTTTTACGGTGATTGAAGAACAGGCGAAATTTGTTGGCCTTGTAGTAAATGAGGATACGACTAAGTACATGCTATCAACAAACAAACAAGCATCTGTCCACCACCTAAGACAGAACGTCACTATTGATAGCAACAATTTCGAGGTAGTTAAGGAGTTTATCTACCTCGGAGTAAACATGAACTCCACAAATGACATCCTAGTGGAGAACCGGCGAAGAATTACCCTAGGAAACCGCTGCTACTTTGGTTTGGCAAAACAATTGGGTTCAAAGCTCCTAACTCGAAGGACAAAATGTATGCTCTACAGAACCCTTATCAGTTCTGCTTTATGGCGCCGAGTGCTGGACGATAAGCAGGAAGGGAGAGCTGATACTGGGCTCCTTCGAAAGAAAAATTCTTCGGCGGATTGGTCCTGTGTGCGAGGAGGGCGAATGGAGGAGAAGATAAAACGCGAACCCTATGAGCTGTACCAAGATGTGGATGTAGTCCAAAAGTCAAAATACGTTGACTACAATGGCTCGGACACATCGAGCGAATGGACAATAATGCTCCAGCTAAGAGGATCTTCGAATCCCAGCCGCCAGGTTCGAGACGACAAGGAAGACCGAACCTCCGTTTCAAAGACCAAGACATGGTCTGGATAACTGGAAGCAACGTGCCCGAGATCGCAGAGGATGGAAGGCTACAGTGTCTCAGGCGGAGACTCTTAACGGGTCGGGAGCCCGTTAAAAAAAAAACAAAAACAAAAAAAAAACAAAAAAAACGAAGGCTATATGGATCGGCACTATTAATAAGGATATGAGAGCCGAAAATGTATCCAATGTGACAACTCAGGACAGAAGATTTTATAGGTTCAGGATAAGGAGAGCCCACCCCAACCAATTGGTACCTAAGGCTAGGAAGAAAAAGAGGGGAAGGAGGTTGAAGTAGGCCATTCATTTCGCTACAGCAAAAAAAAAAAATAGAACAAATTGAAAAATTTCCAAGAGTGTATTTATATAGCTAAGATCACTGGATAGTTAACAATAACTTTATATATTTTCAGTGTTTCGACTTTCAGTTTGCTTTCGTACCATATGACCGCGAATCAAATACAACAGATAACCCATTGCGCATGCTCGCCTTCTTGCACAACTCAAGCTGACGTCACATGCACGTAAGACTTGATCGAGAGCAGTTGTGTTGATAGAAAGTAAAGGACTTAGTTCAATAATATTATTATTAACATGGGTGTTTGTGCTATGTGTGAGTGTAGAAATAACACAGAAAATACAATATCAACAAATACGGGTTTCCACGCATTTCCCAAAGATAAAAAATTGTTAAAACAGTGGATACATTTTTGTAAACGACAAGATTAATTCAATCCCAAAAATGCAAAGATTTGCAGTCTGCATTTCATAAAAGAGGATTTTGAAAACAATTTGAAATATGAAATGGGTTAGCAAACAATTATTTATTATTTTATGTTAACACTTAATAATATATGTATATCTTAGGATTTGTTCAAAGCCGAAAAATAAAGGAAGGATCTGTGCCCACTTTACGCGTGAATCCACTAGAAACTGGTGTTCTAGAATCTAGTCGAGCAAACAGGAGCATCAATAAACAATGCAAAGAAATTGTTACTTCTTTGTTGAAGGAATCTAATGTCACAGGCACCACTTTTGAGCTTTGCTATAGAAAGCCTAATCGAAGAACCTTGTGATAAGGAAGATGAGTTGCACGACGAGCAGAATTCGCAACGTAAGCTTGAATTTGAAAATTTAGCTAAAGGAATTAATGTTATGAAGAAAAAAATGTTAATGGCATATTGTTGTGATAATTTATGTGAACTTGATTTTGAATTAGGTTTTAATCTGCATATATTTTGTTTCTAGTTCCGATTTAGAAAAAGAAAATTTTATTCTGAAGAATGCGGAACAAGGTTTTAAGAAACAAATACAATCGTTAAAACTGAAACTAAGAAAAAGCAAGTACGAGAACAATAACATCGAGGAGAATTTAAAGGAGATTTTCACTTCTGGACAAATCAGAAAATTGAAGAATGGCATAAATAGGTTAACTTGGACAGAGGAGGCCAAATCAATTACTCTTTACTCCGCAAGCTCTCGTGCATATAAATTGCTAAAAAAAAAATTTCCTCTATCTCTCCTGGCATTTTGGAACCGGCCATAAAGATTATACCGACCCTCAAAACCGGTAAATAAGGAAAAGTCGAAAACTGCTGCAAGAAAGGTGACTAGAGACAACCGAGCCGACCCTGGCGCGCTTACGTACGCTCAAGCTGCGACATCAAACACCGATCAAATTCCACACCGGGTTAAGGTAAAAGCGCCTAAAGAAAAGCCATTAGATTCTGACACGCAGACGCGTGCTCAAGCATCAATATCAACAAAAACGAACACTGATAATTCGGAAAACCCCGTATCTCACGTCTTTTCCATTATCCTTGCGAGGCTTGAGGAGCAAACAAAAACAAACATGCTAATTGACGAAAGGTTGGAGAAGCTTGAATATAAGCTTAACAATAGGAGCATTTCAAAACGAACATGACGAAACTTCTTAAAATTGTTGCATGGAACGCCAACGGTCTCATACAAAGACTAGAAGAGCTAGAAATATTTCTACGGGAAAATGACATTGACATATGTTTGATATGTGAAACTCACCTAACGAAACTATCGCGTGTAAACATTACTGGATACAGTACCTATCACGCTTATCACCCGTCGGAAAGAGCCAGAGGCGGATCGTCTTTAATCATAAAAGATTGCATCGAACACTCTGAAGAGATTATGATAGAGCTTGAAACAATGCAAGTGAGCACTGTACGCGTGAAAAATGGACATTACTCTTTCAATGTCTCGTCTATTTATTGTCCACTGCGTTGCAGGCTTGAAAAAAATGATTTTACAAATATTTTCAACTCGTTTGGACCGAATTTTATTATTGGCGGTGATTTTAATGCAAAACACACCTTCTGGGGTTCAAGATGTGTCTCACAAAAAGGCAGAGCACTTTACAACGCCTGCATGCAACACAGATGCGACTTTCACTCGACTGGTAAACCAACATATTGGCCGACTGATAACAACAAAATACCCGATCTGATCGATTTCTTTGTTGTAAAAGGATACCAGACAAATGTATTAAAATTGATGAAAGTTTTGATCTCTCTTCCGATCATTCCCCTATCATTCTAACGATGAGCGAACGCCTAATTAAAAAAGATGTACCTGCTAGACTAACTAGCAGAAAAACTAATTTTCTTTAAAAAAGACGTTGAAGAACATATCGAACTGAGAGTATCACTTAGGACGTCTTCTGAACTCGAAATCGAATCGAATCGAAAAATACTCCCTATCAAAGGAAAACGCCAATCAATCATGCCCAAAAATATCCACCGGAAATAAAAGAAATGGTAAGGGAGAAGAGAAAAGCGCGTAAAAAATGGCAACAAACTCGTGCTCCGCAACATAAATCGCATTTGAATCGCTTGTGTAACTTGCTAAAAAAGGCCATTATTGATTTTAAAAACCGGACAATACAAACCAGCATTGAAAGCTTAACAGCGGACAAAGATTCCAATTATTCGGTCTGGAAAGCTATAAAAGGCATTAAAAAACCGAAAATACAAGCGGCCCCAATCAAGAAAAATGACAACGAATGGGCCAAGAATGATTTAATTGAAAAAGCTTACGAAGAAAAAAAGATTTGCTCGAGCGTATTCCTTGATGTTTCTCAAGCTTTTGACAAGGTCTGGCATGAAGGCTTGAAATATAAATTACGACAAGTTCTGCCGGAACACTTATATAATATTCTAGAAAAATACTTGACGAATCGACTTTTCCTAGTCAAACACGGAAACAAATATTCGGAATGTAAAGAAATAAGGGCTGGGGTGCCGCAGGGAAGCGTTCTTGGACGCTCGCGACATACCGCAAGAAGAAGGCACCGTATTAGCTGCATTTGCCGACGACACTGCCATCCTGGCAACGGGTAATCGAAGAATCGACTGAAAAATTGCAAGAAGCATTGAATAAAGTAAATGAATGGACAAAGATTTGGCGACTAGGTTTAAACGAAAACAAATCTGTTCATGTCAATTTTACTTATAAGAAAATAAATAATTTGCCCATCTTTTCAAACTCGGTTCAAATTCCGTTTGCAAACGAGGCTAAGTATCTTGGAATGACACTTGATGATAAGCTGAAGTGGAAATCGCACGTGGAGGAAAAACGTAAAGAACTCGAAACCAAATACAGAGAAATGTACTGGTTACTTGGAAAACATTCCAAGCTTAATATGGAGAACAAACTGCTTTTTTACAAGCAAGTGCTAAAGCCGATATGGACATATGGAATACAACTCTGGGGTTGTACCAAAATAAGTAATGTCAATATTTTACAAACTTTTGAAAATAAAGTGCTAAGATCAATAGTTAATGAACCGTGGTTTATTAGAAATAGCGATATCCATAGAGATTTAGGAATTGCGACAGTCGAATATGAAATCAAAAACTTCGCGCGTAAGCATAAAGACAGATTACAAGGACACGTTAACAATGAAGTCCTTCGAATTCTAGATGAGCGGAATCTACTGCGTCGTCTACAAAGGACTAAACCTTTCGACTTAACGCTATAGCAAGAAATCGCGCCTAATTTGCGGAACAAGCAGGAACTTTCAATGGAAAGGGACCTGCCAAACGATCTCAATACGTGAAAGAAAAACTGCTGGATAAGTCAAAACTTAGTTGTAGTATGTAATCAAAGAAATTTATCACGAAGGGAGGTTTTTTTAGTGAGTAAAAATCTCACACTACTATACGCACGCGCTATCGATCCATTCATGAAGATTTTGTACCTACCCTCGGAAAAAAAAGAAAAAAAAAAAAAAAAAAAAGATTATGAAAGCTGCAACCCACCTTTCTGCAGAACAAAAGATATGTGTTCTCAGCTCTGATGAGATGAAGGTCAGCATCAATATCATCATCAAATCATCAGATACAACATTAAAACGGTCTCTTATGTGCAAGTGGCGATGTTAAGAGGTAATTTTAAAATATTTTTCATAATTTTAACAATTTGAAGTTCATATTTAATGAATAGGATTGGTTGGGAAATGGAAGCAGCCAATTTTTTATGACTTTGATTGCAAGATCATTCATTCATCAGCAAGTGCGGTTGTGCTCTGTGTGTTTAGTGAAAAAAGTGAGGGGTTTCTACCTGCGCTGGTAATTTGGTTTTATCCAATCATTAAAAAAATTAAAAAAAAAAGTTTTAAATTCAAAATTTATGATAGTGCATCCTGTCGTAAATATAATTAATTAATAAATAGAGGCAAGGGTTTCTACCTGCGCTGTTCATTTAATTATTTTAGGACAAAGAAAAAGACTTTTCTAACCCGAGCATAGATGTCGAGTCGATGTATTGCCAATCACGGGTAGGAGTTCCTTGCTTAGCTGCATGAAAAACTTGCAGGCATTAATCAACTATACGAGGAGGAGGATGCTAACTTAGTACCCGACAATCAAATGGAAATCGAAACTGAGCAGGATGAGGACTCTGCTACCGACATAACGAACAACAAAGAAACACCTTTCTACCAGCTTGCAGACAATGCCTATTACCGGGGATAGTTTTCTGAATAATATCCTTTCATTCTTAACAAAAAAATTGCCAAATATATTCTCTTATATAAAATATTCATGTAAAAGATTAAGTAGCCATTAATATAGGTTTTTTTTTAAAGCGTTAGCAAACTAGCCATTAGATATATGTACGTTGGGCCCCTATTGTTGAGCCAACATTAAATTTATAGTTATAAGTCTAGTTTTAGTATATAGAACGACTAAATAATAAAAAATTCTTAAATCTGAATCTTATTTGAATTTGTTTTTCTCCTTTTTTTCAAATTATAGTGCATATTTCAGCGAACAATTACCATTTAAAAAAGAAGACATAGTGAAATCAAACGATTTCCATACACCCTTCATATTCTCTTCGCGCATGTGACGTCATGTGCAGAAGGGAACAAAAAACGAACGCGGGATGCCATAATCTTTTATGTTTGATTCATGCCATATGACCACAGATAATAAACTACCCAGATGTCGCACGCCCATATAAAAATATTAGGCATATTTTTATCCTGGCAGACAACGTGGTAGCAGACAAAGAACTTTCAGAATAAGATAACAACAAATAAAGCTTTTTCTTTTACCTCACTCCATTCGCTCGTGTGGGAAAAGTTCCTTTTTTTCATCGTGTGTTGTGACATGAAAACGAACGAGGTGTGGAAGTGTAAAGGGTTATGCGGGAAGGGGCATGAAGATGCATGACGGTGTGACTTCTATATCTCCGCAACAAAAGAATAAATTTTCATGAATTTAATTTTTGCAAACGCGTATGCGTTGTATATGAAGAGAAGGTTTGAGAGATTTTGCCCGAATATCAATCATTTAGATTTTCAGGTTAATTACTAACATACAGTTAAAGCTATTTAACACTCGACAAGAAAAAAATATATTTTTTCTGGACGACTGTCCAAGTTTGACTTTATTTATTAAAGATTCACAATAAACAGCCTCGAGCTGGATAAGTCAAAACTTAGTTGTAGTATGTAATCAAAGAAATTTATCACGAAGGGAGGTTTTTTTAGTGAGTAAAAATCTCACACTACTATACGCACGCGCTATCGATCCATTCATGAAGATTTTGTACCTACCCTCGGAAAAAAAAGAAAAAAAAAAAAAAAAAAAAGATTATGAAAGCTGCAACCCACCTTTCTGCAGAACAAAAGATATGTGTTCTCAGCTCTGATGAGATGAAGGTCAGCATCAATATCATCATCAAATCATCAGATACAACATTAAAACGGTCTCTTATGTGCAAGTGGCGATGTTAAGAGGTAATTTTAAAATATTTTTCATAATTTTAACAATTTGAAGTTCATATTTAATGAATAGGATTGGTTGGGAAATGGAAGCAGCCAATTTTTTATGACTTTGATTGCAAGATCATTCATTCATCAGCAAGTGCGGTTGTGCTCTGTGTGTTTAGTGAAAAAAGTGAGGGGTTTCTACCTGCGCTGGTAATTTGGTTTTATCCAATCATTAAAAAAATTAAAAAAAAAAGTTTTAAATTCAAAATTTATGATAGTGCATCCTGTCGTAAATATAATTAATTAATAAATAGAGGCAAGGGTTTCTACCTGCGCTGTTCATTTAATTATTTTAGGACAAAGAAAAAGACTTTTCTAACCCGAGCATAGATGTCGAGTCGATGTATTGCCAATCACGGGTAGGAGTTCCTTGCTTAGCTGCATGAAAAACTTGCAGGCATTAATCAACTATACGAGGAGGAGGATGCTAACTTAGTACCCGACAATCAAATGGAAATCGAAACTGAGCAGGATGAGGACTCTGCTACCGACATAACGAACAACAAAGAAACACCTTTCTACCAGCTTGCAGACAATGCCTATTACCGGGGATAGTTTTCTGAATAATATCCTTTCATTCTTAACAAAAAAATTGCCAAATATATTCTCTTATATAAAATATTCATGTAAAAGATTAAGTAGCCATTAATATAGGTTTTTTTTTAAAGCGTTAGCAAACTAGCCATTAGATATATGTACGTTGGGCCCCTATTGTTGAGCCAACATTAAATTTATAGTTATAAGTCTAGTTTTAGTATATAGAACGACTAAATAATAAAAAATTCTTAAATCTGAATCTTATTTGAATTTGTTTTTCTCCTTTTTTTCAAATTATAGTGCATATTTCAGCGAACAATTACCATTTAAAAAAGAAGACATAGTGAAATCAAACGATTTCCATACACCCTTCATATTCTCTTCGCGCATGTGACGTCATGTGCAGAAGGGAACAAAAAACGAACGCGGGATGCCATAATCTTTTATGTTTGATTCATGCCATATGACCACAGATAATAAACTACCCAGATGTCGCACGCCCATATAAAAATATTAGGCATATTTTTATCCTGGCAGACAACGTGGTAGCAGACAAAGAACTTTCAGAATAAGATAACAACAAATAAAGCTTTTTCTTTTACCTCACTCCATTCGCTCGTGTGGGAAAAGTTCCTTTTTTTCATCGTGTGTTGTGACATGAAAACGAACGAGGTGTGGAAGTGTAAAGGGTTATGCGGGAAGGGGCATGAAGATGCATGACGGTGTGACTTCTATATCTCCGCAACAAAAGAATAAATTTTCATGAATTTAATTTTTGCAAACGCGTATGCGTTGTATATGAAGAGAAGGTTTGAGAGATTTTGCCCGAATATCAATCATTTAGATTTTCAGGTTAATTACTAACATACAGTTAAAGCTATTTAACACTCGACAAGAAAAAAATATATTTTTTCTGGACGACTGTCCAAGTTTGACTTTATTTATTAAAGATTCACAATAAACAGCCTCGAGTTTGGTCACTCAGTATGCTTAAATACAAAAATATCCACGCACTGTTAGTACGCATTTATTAGATACATACAAATGTTTACATGTTGATGTCATCGATGGCAAGAGGGTGTTTTAAGTTATTTTACAATGTATGATCAGTTTCTTGCATCGATGTAATACATATATTTTAATTGATTATTTTTGAAGGGTGCAACAATGTTTGCGTTCTGAATGGTAAAATATTTTAATTGATTATTTTTGAAGGGTGGAACAATGTCTGTGTAATAATATATAAATAATATTTTATGGTAGCAACAATGTAATATGTGTACTTTACTAACAATGTAATATCTATACACATAATATAAAACTATACATATATATTACAAACATATACTAAAAAAATTAAAAGGCATAAGAAAATTGTCTCCAAGAAAAAAGTTTTCTGGAAAAGAAAAAAGTGCGCAATTGCACACTGTTCTATAACCAAAAATGAATTGCCTGATGAAAAATTATTTAAATTTCCTAAAAAAGGAACAGTTATATACGATGAATGGCTAGCTTTAGCAGAGGAGTCTCGGGAACACATAAAAAGGCTTAAAACGCCCTATATATGCAGCAAACATTTTAAAAATGCCTTTATTGAAAAGAAATATTAAAAAAAAAAACTTACCCTTCTCTCTTGTTAAAACGAAGTGTTGCTATATCTGATGACGAGTTCATTTGTTTTGATCCAACGAGAGCTAAGGTTACATTTGAAAACTGCAATAAATTAGTACTGGATTCGAATGTTGTTACAGTAGAAGAACTAAACTTGTCTTCAAAAAGTTATCAAGAAAAAGATTCAATGATAACGTTGAATTTACTTGCGCCAACTGTGAGACTCATATAAAAAGGCAATCTATTCATATTAAAAGAATTGAGAGGTAAAGAAATTGAGCAATAGCTTAAGGATAACAATAAAAGGAAATCGCAAATCGAAAATAAATTTGCTGCAGAGAATTCATCGTTTAAAAGAGGACAAAAAAGGCTGCAAGTGCGTGAAAAGCAGGGTATCCAAGAGAAAATTGATTTATTGCTTGGTATTGATCAAAATACTCAGACATTTTCGAAGGTCATTCTAAGACGCACCCATCTTCATTACATAGGTGGATTAAGATTAAAAGTGTGTGAACTGGAATAAATAGAAATGTTCTAGAGAAAATAAAGAAAATAACTTCGAATCGAAGGAATCGTTAGTCCAAGCAATATACCTATGAAACAACTTGAGATTGAGGTATATAATTGTCTTGATATATGCGCGGAACTGAAACTAACCGTAAGAGCTATTTGCTGTGATCAAGGACACACAAATCGTAGTACATATAGTAAACTTAATCTAAATGAAAAAAACTTTAACTTCAAGAAATGAAGGATTATATATTAAACATCGAACCCACCAATGCAAGAAATAGATCATTTTGTTTCAAAGGCTTGGCCTTAACTATAGAAAGCGTTTTAAGAATAAGAGACACATTATTCATGGATCATAATGATTTATAATACATTTATGTAAATAAATTTAATCAAGATCCGTTAGAGAACTTATTTGGTCAAATAAGAGCGCGGAAAGTAATCCAAGGGTTTCCGAATTTAACTCCCTGTCAGCCAAAGTTATATCGATAAAATTTTTATTCAAATCAAAATGTTCCAACTGCGAAGAAAACGATTCGGAATATCTACAGGTGGATTGGAATGCTATTTTGCAGAGTGATATAGAAGAACAAATAATACCCAAGAGATATCACAAAATCACGACATTCTTAAGAATGATGAATGTTTTGAAAATAACATGAATACCCAAGAGCTATCACAAAATCACGACATTCTTAAGAATGAGGAATGTTTTGAAAATAATATGAATACGAACAATATAGTTAATCCATCAGATGAAGACGCAATATAAGTCAAGGTACCGCGGGTCAACGAACTTGCTACAAGATACTTTGCCGGATACTGCTTCTTTAAAACAATAAAAAGAATGAATTGTGCTGAACAAATGTCAAAGGACAAACAGAATTTCGATCTAACGGAAGTATTGATAAAATTAAAAGAATATGAAAATTCACAGGAAAATACGGTTCTCTTATGGCCGTCGGTTCATTCGGTTCTTTCAAGTATGCCGTCTTCATGTACAAATATTTTCCGAATACTTTCGAAAACTACCTTTTGCATCTAACTTAAAAGAAAATATAATCAAAGAATGTATAAAAGCAACAAATATACATTTTGCGAATTGGTTCAATGTATATTATGACTACAAAATTAATCTAATAAATTTCCTAATAGTGGTATTGCTCTGGAAAAATTGTAAATGGGTCCTTGATAAGAATTTAAATAAAAGTAGAATTTCCAGAAATAAAATAACAAAATTGGAAAATGTAATGAACGCTAAAGTCGACAGATAAATTGATAGTGATTATTGGAAGGTTGGGAGGGTGGGGGTCGATATCCTGGAAACTAGTCCAGTCAAGATGATTTAACTGCAATTTAATACTAACCTAATTTAAGTTAATGATTATTTTGTTAAGTTAGTTCGTTTTTTTATAAGAATTTCGAAGATTAGTCACCTTCACTTAAGTAGTCCAAGAGCAGTAATTAGTTATTATAAGGGCATAAATATAAAATGCAGTATGCAAAACTCATATTCATACCCATTTTCAGAGCAAATTTGTGTCCACAAAGTATACAGAGTTTTTATTTATTTAATTAAGTGCTGAAAATAAGGTACATAGATACAGACAAAATAACAAGCACACACCATAAGCCCAACCATTTGCACATACATATATACGATCTATACAGATACTCCATATCCATCCTACCAACGTGTCGGCATCAGAACTCCGTGACCACAGTCGCACAAAATATTTTTTTTGTTTCTTTTTTGCAGTGAAGGTAAACAAGGGTATGTGTGAGTGACACGATGGACTAAAAAGTGAGCAGAAAAAACAAATGTTCTGTGTTCTGATTTTTTCCCTTCTGTAAGAAGTTTAAGCTTTTAAAAAGCTTTTTTTTAGTGAATTTCGTTTTCATATATCACTTCTTCCCATATGAATGAGACATCTGGGTAGTTTATTATCTGTGGTACAGCTATAACCCCGTTTTTAGGTGCCAATTTGGATGAGACGCGGGAGGATTATTACCGTTAGAAAGGGAATGGAGAAGGAGGGTGGCTTTGGGAAGGGGGTAGATTCAGAGTAAGGCTTAGATATTATGTTTATTATTAGTCTGTTAAGGCTTTGGGAAGGAATTGGATCTATTATTATTAAAATTATGCTTATTATTAGAATTTAGCTTCTCGGTCCATCGAGTCATCTTCATTTTACCAAAAGCAAGAACATCTTTCGGTGATTTTGGGAAAAATCAGCCATATTTCAAGTTGAGGTCGATTCTGAAGCAACCGGATGTTTTAAATAAGATCCTTCCGCATTTGAGATCGGTGATGTGATACTGCCGTCTACGTAGAAATCATTTTTGACAATCTCTAAAGCTATTGGATACCCTTATTGTTCATCGATAGCTAGCTGTTGCACGGTCCTTATGGCTAGGTATGGTGCTGATGCTGTCCCATATTAGACTGTGCTAAGTTTGTACTCTTTTATTGGTTGATTGCTTTTATTTCGCCAAAAAATATGTTGATACGAGTAGTCTTGATGCTCACTATTGAGTTCTATCTTCCGATAAATTTGTTCAATGTCGGCAGTGAAAATTTACTTATGAGTTCTCCATCCCATTATAATGGTTGTAATATCCTCTCGTAGAAATGGGATGGGCTCGATAATCGATCTTACTTTTGTAAGCAACTGCCTTGCTCAGAAAACAACATGGAAGGTTAGCCCCCACTATACTCACAGCGACCACCAAGCTATACTGTGTGAAACGACGAACGAAGAAAGGCGGCGCCAAATTACTTCAAGGAGAATAGTCAATTGATTAGGGTGGAAAACAAACACATTCGACGAAGAGGCTTTTGCCCTTATAATCGCAGATGCTACGTTGACTGGTTCGGCCAACGAGACGTGTGTTCAGCTGATTACCCGCATTACATCGGCGAGCGTTGTATCTATGGTAAGAAGAAGGACGAATACACGCTACTCACCAGTTTATTGGTGGAATGAAGATATCGTACTGCTACGCGCTAAATGTCACCGCGCAAGAGACAGTGCCAGCGCAGCAGAGGAAGAGATGATTTCACCGAACTCCACCACCGGTATAAGGTAGCGCGAAAGGAGCTGAAAACGGCAATACATAGCAGCAAACGTCAGAGCTTCGCCGAGTTATGCAATGGAGCAAATGAAGACCTCTGGGGGAGAGCATACCAAGTGGTGATGAAAAAGTTGAAAGTTTTTCGAGCACCATCTCCCACATGCCCAGATGTATTGGAGCATACAGTCGAAGGTCTGTTTTCAAGACAACCGGAAATTCCACTGGAGGACGAGTCGCCTACACCAGCTCGACAAATTCCTAGGATAACAACAGAAGAAATTCTAGAGACGTGCAACAGGTTTGGGAATAAAAAATCCCCTGGACTGGATGGGATCCCAAATGTAGCCTTGAAAGCGGCGATTAAAACAAGAATGGACTTGTTTGTGGACGTTTACAACGCCTGTCTGAGTGAGGGAGTCTTTCCTGATCAATGGAAGAAGCAGAGGTTCGTGCTACTGCCCAAGGGAGGTAAACCCGCAGGAGATCCATCAGCCTACCGCCCGCTCTGTATGTTGGACACGGCAGGGAAAGTGTTGGAGCGAATCATCGGTAACAGGTTGGAAGCTGCGATTGAAGAAGGAGGTGGACTATCAGCACATCAGTACGGATTTCGAAAGGCACGCTCGACTGTTGATGCTATTCAGGTAGTGGTTGACACAGCGAAAAGGGCCATAGAAGCAAGACGATGGAGAAGAGAACGCGTTCAACACAGCGAGCTGGAAACAAATATTTCAAGCACTTCGAAGTATGCGCATACCAACTAGCATCAGGGATATTTTAAAAAACTATTTCCAGCAAAGAGTGCTGCTCTATGAAACAGGAGATGGTGTGAAAAAATACACAGTAACTGGAGGAGTCCCTCATGGCTCGGTCCTGGGACCAACATTATGGAACCTCATGTACGATGGAGTGCTTCGTCTTCAAATACCAGCCGAAGCAAAAATCGTGGGATTTGCGGACTACATCGCTATAGTAGTAACTGCAAAACAACTGGAAGAAGTTGTTCAAATTAGCAATGAAACCATATCAATTGTCCGACGGTGGTTAACATCAGTCGTCCTCATGCTAGCAGAACACAAAACAGAGGCGGTACTTATTACCAGTACTGGAAACTATCACGCTCACAGTAGGTGGGTATGAGATAGTTTCGAAACCAGCTATCAAGTATCTTGGCGTTATGATTGACTCAAGACTTACTTTTAAAAATCATCTGGAGTACGTAAGCAACAAATTCTCGCGTGTGAGTGCCGCCATTGCGCGGATTATGCCGAATATAGGAGGGCCAGGATACAGCCGAAGGCTACTCTTAGCTAAAGTAGTCACATCCGTAGTCCTATATGGATCACCAGTTTGGGCCGGAGCTATAAAAGTGACTTAATACAAAAGAAGAATCATAGCAGTAAACCGACTATGTGCACTAAGAGTGAGTAGCGCTTTTCGCAGAACCTCGGACCACGCAGCCTGCGTTATCGCACGAATGTTCCCAATTGATATATTGGCGGAAGAACTGCAGAAATAGTTTTTAGAGTGCAGACTTGAGGGGCGACTAACTCACGGGTAACCGGACACTATAGGAAGAAGCACAAGTTTGATAGAGTGGCAGGAACGCTGGAGCATTTCTTCCAATGGCCGAAGGACTTACCGCCTTAGCCCGACCTTAGAGACTTGGATAAACCGCAGACATGGTGAAGTTAACTTCCATTTAACACAACTACTTACGGGACATGGTTGTTTCCGGTCATATCTATATCAGTATAGGAACGTTGGTTCCCCCGCTTGTCCATCGTGCAGTCCAACGTGGAGCATGTATTCTTTCACTGCTCACGTTTCCTTCTATAAAGAGAAGCACTACAAACAGCATTGGGAGAAACATCAACTCCGGAGAATTTAGTTAATTACATGCTAGAATCTGAAAACAAGTGGAACGCACTGAGCTCTTATACCAAGGATGTATGCCAAGAGCTAAGGAGACTAAAACGAGAAAGAAAAGAGAGCGAAGAAAACGCAAGAAGCAACAGAGTGGAAGCCAGAGGACTTCTTACGCAGACGTAAAGATAGGCGGACATATGCGCATACATGTAGCCACAATGGCACGCGAACGCGTAATCATCATTTTGAGCCAATTAGAATGCTGGAACGTGAGAGAAAAGAGTCAAAGGGACTAACACGAATCCAGATGACAATTATGTCAGATATAACGGAGATAACGGTCGGAAGAGAGTTGGATGGCAGTATGTTCCTTCGTAACAACTCTACAAAAAGAGCTGCGGAGAATATAAAAGCTAAGAAGACCAACTGAAGCAGCAGAAGAAGCTGACACAAGAACATAGCATAAACTGCTAACCAGCCCCGCGAAGTAATACCTAACGGCAGTCCCGCGGGGAGAGTGGTTGAAGTGTGTAGGGTGTGTGTTTAGTACGTAGGCGTATTCCTGGCATCGAATACTCAGGTTTGCGAATCGTGCATGCTAGTAGCACTCGGGCTATTAGAATCTATGAAGATTGCACATCCCTGGCGAAAACAGGGATTGTAGCCTGGTACCGACCATCATCAATTGATTCGGGCTTAGGTTAGGTTAGATTAGGTGGCCGTCCTCGCTCAGGCAGAAACACACTTAGACCAAGGATAGGTTCATTGTGATACCACAAGAAGAACCGGGTTTCCAGCACCAGGAATTCTACATAACTAATATCTTCCTAGAAGAAGATAAGAATGGGTAACCCTTGCGATGTTAACCCTTTTCTGCTCAGCATCTATTTGCAGAACTATCTAGACCCATTGACAAAACCCTATATTTTGTAAATATTAAGCCTGGCCAAGTCCCTAAGTTATTTAGAAGTATTTTCTTAAGGCTTTCTTTCTCAACTTGCACTGGGGAAGACTCCTGACATGTAATTCACTGTCTTAGATTAATCTGTGTATATCTCTACCGCGGAATCATTCAAGATTTCTTCACATTCCCAAGCACTTCTGCTAGGACTGATGGTCTTGTATCTACGGGAATAGTATTCTTACCGATCAGGACCGTATATACCGACCTTAATTAGACAGCAACCGAGCTCAGCATGAAAAAGCCTGCTCTTAAGCAGTCGCTTGTTCCAGTGGCAAAAGCAACTATCAACCTTCAGACTGATAAGTGCAGCATATATAGCCTCTATTTGGACATTACTGAAAGCTTCCTGAATGTCAACGCAAAATATCATAGTGTAATCCCTGTTATCAAAAGATCCCTCGATGGTTCTCACCAGTGAATGAAGTGCAGTCTCTACCAATCTCCCTTTCCAGTACGCATTAGATCGTATATAGACGTCGAACAGTCTTCCCTGCATCTTCAAAGGAAGGAGGATAAGCTGATCGGATGAAAGTCTTTAGGGAGACGTTACCGGCTTCCTCCTTTAGAAACTGGGGGTGTAGTCAAAGATTATACAGCTTCTACAGATTTAGTGTAGTCAGGGCCACAATATATCAAAGCCCTCTGGGGAAATTCCATCGAGTCCAAGTGATTTATAAGGTTGAAAACTGTGCACTGCCCAATGTAGTCTTCGATGAGTGACAGTATCCTGTGGCACCGATAGTTAGACTCTTCAATGGCTTTACGTAACTTATCTCTGTCTTACTATCCGGAAAATGGGTATCCACGAGTAGCACCAAAATCACTTCGCTAAAGTTCGTGACAAAGGTCACATCTTGCCCACCGTTAGTAATAAAAATGGGATCTAGGTTAGGTTCAAATTAAGTAATCAAATAGAGACTCACCTCGATCATTAGTATCGCTGCAGCCTTATGTAGTATGATGTGCATTAGCGTCACTGCCAATGACGAGAAGCTGATTTTCCTTCAAGGAAGTACTGATCGCTATGCGCATCTTCTCCTATGGTCGGAGCCCCATATTTTCTTAAAGCATGTACGCAGAAGAGATTCGAACTGGTTCTACTATGCGCGCTCTAAAATTAAATAGAAGAAACATTTTAAGGTTATTCTTAGCTAGAATGCAGTTCTAAGGAGCTCAATAGATTTTGGGTTCAATAGTAAGCCGTGACGACCCTCCAATTTTGCGTAGGAAGATTCGAATTCTTATGAGCCGGAGCATGTCCGACGGATCACTAGGGTCTGAGAGTTCCATGTCAAGGATGAACTGGAATTTATTCCTCAAGCATGGCTTGAGTTTGGCACCAGGTCACAATGCGCCAACCTTATCTATGACCGACCGTATTAAGTCAGCCGAGTTTTGATCGCAACAGATAAAAAATTTGACATCAGTCTGATGCCAACTATCAGTAAAGTAGGTGGCGATAACTTGGGGTTAGCCAGGCAGTCTGAAAGAATGTCCGAAGGCACTTTTGCCTTAATGTGCCTATAGTTATCTGCACTGGTCCTTCCTTCCTCGTCACCCGGTCAACGATGCCAAATATCAAATCGTTCTTTAACATCTCACGGAAGGGCCTAGATACCGGTACAGCTTCCTTGGCTTTCTTGGGAGATTTTGAAGAACCATCCTGTGACCTGGGTTTCTTGGAGGCCGAATCGCGTACGGTATCTCTCTAATTAAGGGTCTTCCCATATCGAGCTGACCTATCACTGGTTGAGGGACTTCGCATATCGGGCTGACTCCTCTGTTTGTTATTAGTGGGCCTACCTTTATTGGATGGCAAACCTCTTTTGACTTCTGGCTTACCCCTATAAGGTTGGTTCTTCCTGCTCATATTAGTTTGTCCTCCCGTAACGGGTTGACTTTCCTATTTTCAAGCAGTGCCATTGCTCATCTGTCGAAATCGCTCTCATTATTATCCCAAAATAAAAAAATTTTAATTTCACCAAAATTCCTTTCAACGAAATGTGGTAATGCGTTCCCAAGCACAGAAAGTCCAACCCGCCTCAAAGGACGAAAAAACATCAAAGGTGGAACACAATAACTGAAAGAACGTTATTGTCGAAGCACTTATAGACTATCCTGAAACACAAACGGAAACCCCAAAGATGAACAATTGAATGGTAAAGCAAAGTTAGAAATAATCACTAGTAAAGAGGAGATCCAAAATATATACTGTAAGATTATCACAAATCCTCTCTTGGTGGACACCAGGGAGTAGTGAAAATATACAAAAGATTTCCTAAAAAGTATTGGTGGCGAAACATGCTTACAGACATTAAAAATTACATAAAACTACGTAGAAAAAACCAAACAATGAAATCTCAACATCGCTTGTACGGATGCCAATGGTGATCACAGATATCGCTGAAAAACCTTTCGGCAAGGAGTATTTAGATATCGTGGGACCTCTGGAGAAATCCCATTCGGGCAACCAGTACGTATTACCCATGCAGAATAATCTCACCAAATTCATAGATTGTAATACAAAAGCAAATGCAGAGGTCCAGACTGTAACACAAGTGGTCTTTGACCAGATAATCACACGGTATGGAATCAAAAAACAGATAGTCACAGACCAAGCAACTAACTTCCACTTTATGTAACGGATCAGGTGCTAATCAAAAAAGCGAAAATCGAAAGGGCGAGCTAGCTCCTATTTGAAGGGGCCCATACCCAATTATAGCGGTACACGGACCAGTTAACACAGCTATCGAATTTGGTAGGAAACAGTTCGTAGTGGACAACAATCCTTTAAATCCCTATTTTGAGTAACGCTATCATCACAGATAATAAACATACCTAGATGTCGCATCCCCATACAAAAAAATGTTGATCTTTTTTGCGATGAACAAACAACGATAGGTAAATTCCTGTTTCGCAAAGAAAAAAAACCGAAAATAAATTTTCTGTGCGAAGCTTTTTCTTTTGTTTTGCGAAAAACTTTCACCACTAGCGTAGAGTTTGTGACATACCCACAGCGAAATATATTTTTTGTTTTTTTTTTTTGTATTCTCGTATTATTTGTCCTGGCCTGTGACTTTGGCACCTTGAGGAACAGACGAAGCAGAAATATACCTACATATGTATGTATACCTACATATTGTAGTAATAATTAAAGACCTCACTAACCTTTTTATTTTGCAGCGGTAACCCTTGCACGGGAACATCCTCTAGTACACACGTATATATATATATATATATATATGTATATAAGCTAGTCATACACTTTTTGGGAAAGAGTACCTGTAACAATAAAGACGGAAGTGTCAGTCGATCTTCCACTGTTAAAAGAGGCAGACGTGTTTTATTTTTCCGCTTGCTATAAAACTCAGAAGTGGGGTACGATATCCAATCACGAGAAAAAAAAACCCACAGACCAAAGAAAAAAACAGTAGCACACGACGTTGTAGTGTGGCAGTGCAACGAGTTTGTTCGGGTTTTTTTTTTACCTAGCCGTTGTGTGTGCAAGCTCACCCCAATAAAACAAAAAAACATTCTCGCCGTGCGGGACGACAAATTATCTTGTCTTTATCTGATGTGTGAGTGACTGTGCCTGGAACTGTGAATCGACGTCGCAACGAAACGGGTTTCGTTTTCCCCTCTTGTGTGTACGACCTCGATCTATTCAGACGAAAAGAAAAAAAAATACCACAAATCGATGAAAAAACTGTATTGAAAAATATAAAACGGAATTGCTTCATACCAACTAGTGCTAGTTGTACACTACACGACATTATGGCAGACACACAAAATACCAGAACAACCGGCGATAGCGAATTTGAGAAACTGAAGAGAGACGAGTTGAGAATGTGGCTGGGACTTCTAGGGAAGAAAACCTCGGGTACCAAAGAAGAACTGCTACGACGTCTAGAGAAAATTCCTGTTGCGGAACGAGGGATCGGCCCTACGGAAGGCGCCTGCGCTATAAAGTACGAAGAAGATGACGAGCGCAGACCAAATGATGAAGGCAAGCTGAAGAGTGCTGTGGAAGCGGAGCTGAAGATCGACGAACAAAAGTTGAGGAGCGTTTATGCCATTTTGGACGAAGGAAATGACAAATGTGAAGCGTATAATGAAGATGGGCCGAAGAGTGCTGCGGGTGCTAGGCCGAAGAGTGATAAAAATCAAACAGAAATTCGAAAGGCGAATGAATCAGATACCGCGATTAAGTTGAAATTCATGATGAGAGAGTTGAAGCTGTTGAAAGGGAGAATGAGCGAGCAAAAAGAAGAAATGGAAGCGCTGAGGGAAGCAAACGGGAGGCTGAAGGGGAAAGAACAAACTGGGACGACCAAGCCAGAGTCCGGGCAAAATTACGCTCTGGCCAAAGAACTCATGCATGAAATCACCGGAGATAGTGGGGATTACCGGCAGTGGGAGGCATGCCTAAGAGAGGCCCAAGAGACGTACCAGCTCAATGACCAGGTCGTCAAAATCCTGATGATGGGAAAACTCAAAGGAAATTCTCTACGGTGGTACCACGCAAAATCGGACCATCCAACAGCAACAGCAGACGACATGCTGACTCACTTGTAGTCCCTTTTCAGCGGGCCGATGAGCAGCTTGGAGCGTCGCAGACAATTCGAAGCAAGAACGTGGTCCTCAAGGGAAAGTTTCCGTAGCGACTTCTATGACAAAGTCATCCTGGCCAACGAAGTTAACCTGGCATCAAAGGAACTGATCGAATGTATCATCGAGGGGATCCCGGATGCTCATCTCAGGGCACAAGCAAGCATCCAAAGATTCACCGACAAACTACATTTGTTGGAAGCGTTTTCGTCTATCATATTACCGCCGAGAAGAAGAGCTAATGAGAGAATGACTACGGAGGAAACACCGAACGAGCGACAAACAAGGTGTTATAATTGTAACGCCAGAGGACACCATGCAGTTGAGTGCATGAAGCCAAAAAGAGAGAAGGGGCCTGCCACATCTGTGCTGAGATGGGGCATTTCGCTGCAGTCTGCCCGAAAAGGAATCGTGTTCTTCAACTGGAATCATAGAACGATGAGGAGAGATTTGTAAGAAACTTAAAAATTTATTGTAATCCTAAAAGTAACTCTGTATTTTCCTTAGAATGCCTAATGGACACAGTGAGCCCCATCAGTCTCATCAGGCGCCAGCAGTACCACGCGTTAAGCGGGAGAAATATAATATGTTATTATTGCCCAAAGAATTATTACGGGATAAATAAGTGTAGATTACAAATTATTGGTTCGAGAAATTGTTTAGTAGAATTTGAACAGTAAAAGATAAAATTGCAGATATACGTTGTCCCGAATGAGACGATGGAGATCCCCGTGTTATTGGGCAGAGATTTTGTCAAGAAAGCTAATCTAAAATCGGTAAGAGAAATAGTGAGTATGGAGAATTACGATAATAAGAGTAGGATAGAAAATGTTGAGTTAAGCGAATATAACGTAAACCAAGCTAAAGATCGTATTATGATAGATGAAAATTTAGGAACGAATGCACAAGACTTTGAAGCAAAAGAATGTAAAACAAACCAAGTTTATTTAAACGATATAGAGATTGAAGAAGTTAATGATAGTATTATGATAAATGAGAAGTTAGAGATTGGCCTACAAAAAAAAGTAACAGATTTGTTTAATGAGTATTATAATGACTGCATTAGGCCAGACGTACGCTTTGTGAAGTGCGAAATGAAGCTAAACCTTACGGATATAAAGCCATTGAATTGCCCTCCGCGGCGTCTGTCTTATCATCAGAAAGGGAAGTTAAACGAAATATTAGATCATCTTATGAGACTGGGAGTAGTCAGGCCTAGCGATTCGGAATACACCTCTCCGGTAGTATTAGTAAGGAAAAAGACTGGGGATATTCCATTCTGCGTAGATTATAGAACATTAAACAAAGTCACGCAAAAAGATAACTTCCCCATTCCGCTGATAGGTGACTTATTAGACCGGCTGTCGGAGAAAAGACTGTTTACCACGTTAGACCTTAAGAGTGCTTTCTACCACGTTAAGATGTCAGAAGAGAGCATCAAATACACGTCGTTCATTACCCCTATGGGGCAATTCGAATTTTTACGAATGCCGTTTGGTCTCAGGAACGCTTCGTCAACGTTCCAACGTTTTATTAACAGGGCGTTCGAGGACTTAATTTTTTTTTTTTTTTTATTTGCACGTGTTAAAGGGGATATGAATACCCTTATACTAATTTTAAAACACGTGCGTTTTATGGAAAGGGAAAGAGTCAGAGAGAAAGACAGAGTGGTGTAGTTTGAAACTCAGGTGGTGTTAAGTTTCTGTAAACTCCAAGGGTGGCTGTCCAGATAACTGGGGAGTATTTTTGTGTGTTTTCGCTGTTATTGTCGTTGCTTATGATTCACAGTATTTTTTTCCATCCTCCTGATGTCATCATCACGATCAAGTTGCATTTCAGCCATATGACCACCCTACTGCCAGTGTTATGCCTTCACAGTAGAGTTGACTTAGCTTTAGCAAGTGATCGACTTTTTTATTTATTTCATGCGAAATAAATAGATGATTCTTGACTTCAGGATTCGAACCGTGAATCAACAGCGTGACAAGCGATGATGTTACGACTACACCACGGCCACCCCTAAGAATATAAGAAGTTCTAAAATTGCTGTCTACCTGGATGATATCATAATCGAGACAGAGGGAGTAGAGGAGCATTTAATGATATTGAAGGAAGTCTTGACCAGATTGGTTTAAAATAAATTTGACCTGAGGGTGGATAAGTGCAAGCTTCTGTACTCGTGCATCAAATACTTGGAGTACAATATATCCGAAGAGGGTATTAGGCCGGATGAGAAGGGAATTGTCACGGTGGCAAATTTCCCGGTACCACAGAATGCGAAAGCGGTCCATAGTTTCTTAGGGTTGTGTTCCTACTTTAGGCGTTTCATTAAAGGATTTTCGGTATTAGCGAAAACTTCATACAATTTGATTAGAAAGTCCGTCGATTTTAAATTCGGGGAGGGGGAACTCGAATGCTTTAAGTTACTGAAGGGCAAGCTACTAGAAGCCCCAGTTTTATCCATCTTTGACCCCAGGGATGAAACGAGCTGCACTGTGACGCTAGCTCGATCGGGTTTGGCTCGATCCTTATGCAGAAGAAAGCTGATGGGAAGCTGCACCCCGTATTCTTCTTTTCGAAGAGAACTACGGAGTGCGAGTCCAGATATCACAGTTTCGAGCTGGAAACCTTGGCGAGGTATCCACTTTAAAATAGTGACGGATTGCAACTCCCTAACCCTCACGTTAAATAAAAAAGACATCAATCCGCGTATCGCCCGTTGCGCTATGGAGTTGCAAAACTACGATTATATTATCGAACATCGTAGAGGCGAGAAAATGCAACACGTGGATGCTCTCAGTAGAAGCACGAACATCCTGGTGCTTGAGGGCAACACTTTCGAACAGGACCTATCCATTAGTCAGGGACGAGATAGTCGAATTAAGGAGCTAAAGAAGACGTTGGAGGAAAGTGCAGATGCGTTTTTCGAAATGCATACAGGGTTAGTCTATCGTAAGGTGAGGGGAGGCATCCTCTTTTACGTTCCGGAGGAGATGAAGCAAAGTGTTTTGCATAAATATCACGACGAGATGGGGCACGTAGGCATAGATAAAACAATACATTCCATCCAGAAAACGTATTGGTTTCCGTAGATGAGGCTCAGGGTTTAAAGGCACCTGGAGAATTGCTTAACGTGCGTGGCGTACTCCCCGAAGCACGGGAAGAAAGAAGGGTTCTTACATAGCATACTCAAAGGCGACGTCCCGTTCGATACCCTGCATATCGACCATTTCGGCCCCGTCGGGCTAAAGAAGTTCAAACGGAACTATGTATTTCTGGTGGTGGACACGTTCACCAAGTACGTCAAGTTGTACGCCACCCGAAGCACGGGTACGAAAGAAGTTCTGGGGGTCTTGAAGAAGTGTTTTGCCGCATATAGCCAGCCCAAGAACATAGTATCGGACAGGGGCAGCGCGTTCATGGGGAAAGAATTCGGGGGTTTCATGGTGGAAAACAACGTAAAGTATATCAGAGTGGCTACGGGGTCCCCACAAGCTAACGGGCAAGTGGAACGAATAATATATATATATATATATAAGCTAATCATGCACTTTGTGGTAGAGAGTACCTGTAACAATAAAGACGGAAGAGTCAGTCTATCTTCCACTGTCAAAAGAGGCAGACGTATTTTATTTTTCCGCTTGCTACAATATGTACATTAAATTAGGGTAGGTTAAGATCAGGAATAATTTTAATGCGATCTGCGATGATGTTAAGACTTTGTAGGTACGGTACAAACAATTTAAATAGTAGGTACTGTAGGTATTGTAGGCTAACTTTATTTTACTTTACTTTATTCATGTGTATGTAGGTATGTACGTATTATAAGATTGAGGCTGAGACAAATAACTGTGTTTATTTATTTCCTAATTGTTTGAATACATCTGTCTTTTTCAAATCCCTGTGGTACTTCTACTCTCATTTACAGTATGTTTGATGTTTGGTCCTTACATTTTACATAAAAGGAGTCTGATAGGTAGCCATAGCCACTCTTTTATTATTATTTTGTTCAAGCACGTTAAACAATAGGAAAATTAATCAACTCTGCTCTTAGCCCACTTTAGTTAAAGGCATTTATCTGAAAATGCATTTGCAAAATATTTTTGTCTTTAGACATTTACATAATACATATTCGAAGTATGATTTTTAGCTATTCACAGTGCCTTAACCAAAGTGGTTTCCAGGGGACACGAACGCGGACGTGGCAGAATATTGACCCCCACCATCTCCCTTACTTCACCACCGCCTTAATTTTTTTTCAAATATTCATACATTATGTATGTACATATGTAAATATTTATTTTAGTTTACATATTCATTCAATTTTGCAACTTTTTTGTCTTTTGTTTTGGATTCCTCTTCTTGTTTAGGCTCTTTTCAATAAACCACTTTCAATTTTTCCAAAGCAGAACTACCACAAGGAAATTGACTGTATCAATTTTATGCGAATAACATTTATTTGTCGTTTCAAACTAATCTGGATAGTGCAAATTTGTTTTTGAGATACATTGATTTACTATATTATCTCTAAGATTAGATGCAAATGGACATTTCTGAAAGCAAGTGGTAAATGGTTTATGAAGTTGACATATTTTGAAGTACTTGTCTAATGGCCAGACAAGTATTGGATTTTCATTCTAGTGTTCATATTCTTTCAATTTGATCAATATTTCCGTGAGATCGAAATTGGTTTTGTCCTTTGTCATTTCTTTGACACAGTTTCTCTAATCTATAGATCTGTTGCAGTCTATAAGTGCTGAAACTTCATTTAGTTCATCAATGGATATATCGGTACTCGTTTGCACTTTTAATCTTTTGTGGTAAGGGGAATTTTTTTTTTTTGGTTTTCTTAGGATCAAAGCAAGTTCATTGTCATTAGATTCCAAAAACATTTCACACCTTTTCATAAAAAGTGTAGGAACAGCGTCGTGTTTTAATTTGTTTTTTTATTCCAAAAAATTTTAAATCGAAATGTTTACTACTAATGTATTGCCGTTTATGATTTTCAACATTATCACCTGCCTGTGCTATCCAGTCATTATATTTCTAAGTTCCCTTTTTAAGAAATCTAAGCATTTTCCTTTCTGGAAATTAAGCAGTTGTTGCATTGCAGCATACAATAGCGTACTTTATTCGCCACGATATTTCCTCTAAGTCGATTTTTTTCGCAACTATTTTGTATTTGTAAGTACCAAGGTACCTAATCAAACTAAAATAAACTTAAATAATATATTTTACCTTTCCTAGATTAACTTACTTTTCACTTCGAAAAAATACAATTTAAATATTTTTTACCACACCACAGATCTACGCAGATCGAAACTTTGGTCAATATAGCAAAATGAAGAGGGAAAATACGTACCTACATATGAATATATGTACATACCAGTGTTGGGCAAAATGTAATCAGATTGATGATTAAAGATTATGACTAAAATATGTAATCTTAATATTAAAGATTATAATTACAAAATGTAATCTTTAATCATAATTACAGATTAATGAAATTAATCAAAAAAGTAATCATATTCGATGTTTAATGGTTAGTAATTTGTAATCGTAATCCAGATTACTTTTTCTGCTTCATAAAGAATAACGGCGAGAATTATGAAAACTAAAAGAGCACATACTTGAACACTTAATCATCTTTATTTTTTATTTATTTTAGGAATAATTATTTTATAGAAAATATTGTTAATTGTTGATATCAGAATATTTTTACGATGTGTGGCTTAAATTAGATTTCAATAGTACCCTCTACTCAAACATTTCATCTGAAAGTCTATACGACTTTGGTGAATTCGTCATAGTTGCATATGAAAAAAGTCTTTCAACTGGACCCGAGGATGGTAGAGGCGTATTATATTTCCTAAAAACAGTTTTGATCTCAGGATATCTATTTAGCATGGAAACATCTTTATCTTGATCTGCTAAATAATGAGAAATAATGGCATCTGCTTCTGATCGTTGAACTTGGTGTATATCTCTGAAGAATCAGTATCAAATTCAAAATAGCTGTCTTTATATCTTTTACTAGGTGTTTATTGAAATGTTGCCTCATGGATTTTTTTGATCACAGCTCCTTTGAAAACTGATTTGATTCTGGAATGGTGTTCTAAATTTATACAAGCTATCCATTTGTCCTTTAACCTGGGATAAGACATTGCAGCTAATGCTGCATTTTGAGCTACCTTCGAAGAAATGTCAAAGAATTCAGAAAATCGCACTTCCACGTTTTCTAAATAATTCTCTGCCAACGTTTGGCAAAAAACAAGTGATTCTTTGTTAAGCTTTTGCAATTTTTTTCGCAGAGATACTAAACATGCCAATGAAATACCATAATACATATCCTGTTCGCCTTGTAATATGTCCAGGGCCTCTGCTATTGGTTTTGAACAGCGCAAGTATTCATTTATGTATTGAAAATACGTAAAACATTTGTCAGCCCCAGTACCACGTGCAACTGTGCACTCTTATCCTGTATTGATGCAATTTGTTTTAGTCCATCATAAAGGCTATTCCATCTAGTGATTCCCGCTTTGGAAAGGCTATGCCCAACAATTCCATGTATTATTTCAGCTGATTTAGGGCACCCGGCACTTTTTCATAAGTTGTTGCATTTTTTTTTAATAATTTGGTCGTGAATATCAGCAATAGTTGTTCCGGAATTTCGTAATACCCTTTTAGCATTCATAGTGGCACATAGATTGAGCTTGTGGGCAGAACATCTTAAATGTACGGGCAATTCTAGGTTTGTTGACAGATGAAAAATATCCTCGGTATCTAAGTTTTCAGCAATGCTATCACTATCACTTTCAGTATCCATATGTATGCCAAATTTTTTAAATACTTTGACGAAATTACTGCCATTATCAGTGACCGTGGGTAGTACTTTTTGTGAGTCTAGACCAAATTCAGCATGTATTGCTTCAACTAAAAGAGCTATTCGGTCATAGTTGTTCGTCTCTGAAAGTCTCCGGCATGCCAACATTTTAGATATCCTTTCTAGGTTTGATTATATTTTCTTTTAAGTTAGATGCAAAAGGTAGTTTTCGAAAGTATTCGGAAAATATTTGTACATGAAGACGGCATACTTGAAAATATTTTTTCGACGGGCATAAGAGACCAGTATTTTCTTTTGAAATTTCATATTCTTTTAATTTTATCAATACTTCCGTTAGATCGAAATTCTGTTTATCCTTTGACATTTCTTCAGCACCATTTTCACTGATTTTGTTCATTTTTTTATTGTTATAAAGAAGCCGTATCCGACAAAGTATCTTGTACCAAGATCGTTGACCTGCGGTACCTTGACTGACATTTCGTCTTCATCTGGTGGATTAACTATATTCTTTGTATTCAGGTTATTTTCAAATCATTCCTCATTCTTAAGAATGTCGTAATTTGTGATAGCTCTTGGGTAAGTATTATTTGTTCTTCTATATCACTCTGCAAAATAGCATTCCAATCCACTGTAGATATTCCGAATCATCTTCTACACAGTTGGAACGTTTTGAATAAAAATTTTATCGATATAACTCTGGCTAGCAGGGAGTTAAAGAAACGATTTATTAAAACGATTTTTCCTTTAGTAAGTATAAGAGCTTATATGATCTACATTTACAGCACACTTGCCTGGATCTATGCATTTCTCCTCACACGGCTTCGCATTCCCAGATATCAGAGCGATGGCTTCATCATGGACTTCCGTTATGTAGACTCACAGATGACACGTGGGTATTCACTAACACACTATATATGTACATATGCTGTTCGAGCGGTAGGGGGTTCATTCAATTAGTCTTTGCACTCGAATTGGATGTCGATCGCACGAACGAATGACCTAAACCAATTCAGTAACTGAGGTTTCACGGTCAACGGGTTGTTGAATGATTTTTTTTACTAACCACGTCATACAGCGGAACAGTCGGTTGGTTCTACGCGTGAGAGCCACCGACTGCACTGCTCGGGAACGATTTTATTTCTATTTTTTTTTAAGGAGCACCGACACTATTTCCCAATTTTTTTTTTTTTTTTGTACACTGCTCTGAGTTGCGCCATCGCCCGCTAGCACTGCTCCTCGATAACTCTCACCCTGCACAAAATAAAATTCATGTCTTTATTTGTAAGTTCGCGAGATAGTTTCACAATTTGTGTTTTTACTATAATACTTTCGGGCAAATAAGACATATATTTTAGATTTAACAAAACGATGAATTAAAACTTTTGCCGTCTGCGACCATGTGCTAGGATGTTGATGAGTTGCGCCATCGGCCACGAGCACTCCTCCTCGTTGACTGCCTGTCGACGCTTTGCCTTCGACTATCCTCCCAGTATTGTACACTATCAAAAAAAAACAGTATTCGCATTCTCTCCTATTTTCCCTACTGACCAGCTAGGTATCACAAAGAGCGAGAGTGTCGTTTGCGGATCTCTCGCCTGATCAGAGGAAAGGAACGGCGGGCTGCTGGTCCCTCTCGGGCCCGTTGCGTGATTCCCCTTTCCAGAGACCACAGCATCAGGTCTGGAACACAATTGACCAAGGGTCGAATGACTTTGTGGATCTATCGCCTCATCAGCTTTATGTATTTAGTTGTATAGGCTGATCAGCTTCAGCAAAAAAAAAAAAAAACTCGAGTATGAACTTGATCAATGAATTGTTACAAAAGTCGGGAAAGACCGAGTCGAACCACCACCACTACTAGTACTACTACTAAGAACTACAAGAGAAGAAGAAAAAGAACTCACCTCATCAGTTAGCATTGCTAACAAACCGCTGCCATCCTCGCCGCCCACTGTTGTCGAATACAACCCGTCCGGTTATCTGCAGCCATCCGCAGCGAAGTTCTCCTCTCGCCTTCACTTCCTAAGGAGACATGAGATTAAAACAAATTTTGCACACAGGCAATTAATCTCCCCTCCGACTATAGGCACCTTGGAGTGCTCCACCAACACCGGCGCATCACCTCTCTAGAGTCATCTTGCATTACCATCAACCCTCAGCGCCGAACTAGCGGGTTACCTCCAGCGACTCCGTCATGTCCATCAGCCGTCACCTATCAGAAAAAAAATTCATTAAAAAGGTAATTTCAGAAGTACCTCACTAATCACCTGTTCTCTCCCCCAAGGTTTACCTGCAATGCTTTATGCAGTACCCATCATATCGTCTAAGCACAGTCGCCTGAAAAGAAACCCACCCGCAATATCTACCTAGGCAAAAGTTTCACCGCAAAAAAGAAAACAACCCCGATTTCGACAAAGAATACTTGCGCAATTGTACACAGCTGCACCGCGGACCCCTCGATTCACAGCAACGATATCGGCTCTCCCCATGACATAGGCCACCGAGGAATCCAGTTTCATTTACTGGAACAAAGGGATCGAATACACCGCGAAAAACACAATCGAGAAAGGCAATAATGGCAATAAAAAAAGGTAAACAAAGATCTTAATCACTCACCTGTTGCAGAGGGTATCCAAATATACCTGACAGCAAGTTGTGGCGTGTGTACAATTATCCTCAGATTGGAGTGCGGGTGGACTTCGCACTCCTCCCTCCTACACGGCGCGGAACTGCTGCCAAGAGGAACCGCATTCTCCTTGAACTTGATGTCGGAAGAATGATAAATCATTACACACACGCCCGAATTAAAACAAATCACTTGTGTGGAAAAGAAAACTCCCGAACAACACAAAAACATGAAAAATACCCGGCTCGGTGAAAAAAAAACAAATTGCCGAAAAAAAAGGAAATCTGACGTCTGTCAGCAATGTCATCCGGGGCACGTTCAGTGCACTTTTTGTTGCGGCGTTCCCATTCAGATATCTTGCGGGTTGGGTTACATTGATGTGCCGCGGGTTAAAAGGGAAAATAGTTGGGAATTATTGGGAAAATACAGGAGCTCGTTTAAATTGCAACAAAACGACGAAAAGTGGCAAAAAAAATTAAAAAAGCCATTACAAGGGCACCTTCAAGTTCTCCGAGAGAAGAGACCCCTCGTTGGAAAGGGAAAATTACGGGCAATTAGGGGAAATGGGTGACGGTGGCAAGGAAAAGGTGGACGAGTGGAAAATTGGAACAGACAATTTTCCAAAATGGCGGAGGAAAATCCGAAAGGCTGGAAGGTAATTGGAAATTTTCATAATTTTTTTTGCAATCTTTCCAGGCGCAAGTGAGATGACAAGAGAGGATGGATAGATTCAACGAGGGAAATTTTGGTGGAGAGTTGGAAGTGTTTAAAAGGAGCTCGTTCGGCATGAGAGATGGGCTTTTTGCTGGTGGTAGTCATAGTGGAAAAATCAAAAGTTCGTGGCGGTTTTAATCGAAGAAATACCGAAGTAGCGGAAATAAAAGCGAAGACCATCGAATGGAAACCAATAACGCGAAAGTACCGGATTAGCGCATTAACGGGTCAACGCGGAAACACGGAGGCAGCCGAAGAAAAGACACAGCACGACGATCAATAAATTTTTAAAATTAACAAAAAAAAAAAACCTCTCGGGAACCAGAAATAAATCAAGTGAAATTCAACTAAGAAGTGTTTTTCTCTTTTATACGCCTGTGGGTTTTCTTTGCTCTTTTTGATTCACCATTGCTCTTTCATCCCTCTTCTAGCTATAGCCCGGGGTCTTAGTAACAGTGGAAATTGTCCTTAATTCCCAGTTTGTCAGCTGAATCTTTTAAATATTCTTTGAGAATGTTAAGGTACCTAGTTTTATCCATATTGCCTTGAATAAATTTTAAATTTCCAACACCTCCCCAGCTCATAGCACCCCAAACCATAACACTTTCTCCGCCGTGTTTTACTGTCGCCGGTAAGTTTTTTACAAGATAAGCCTCATTACGTTTCCGGTATACTTTTTCTTGTTTTTTTATCATTTCGGAAGAGTGAGAATTTACTCTCATCGACGAATAAGACTTTTTTTCCAGTAGTCTAGCGTCATTTGAATCTATTAACCTCGTTGACCAAAGGCTTTCTACGACATACACGCTAAAAGTAACCATTTTTTTAAGTGTGCGCTTGATTGTAATTGGGTTTACATTGATTCCGTTAAAATCAGTAAGCATTTTACTTAATTCAACTGAAGTTAACTTGGGATTTCTTTTTATTTCACGGGTTTTTCTGGGTCCTTTGTTACTAGATACATTCTGTATCTTTCCCTCCTTATAGTACCGTTTACAAATATATTGTACAGTAGACTTTTTTAGATTTAATATTTTTCCTATTTCGGCTAACGATTTTCCTTCCTTTCGATGAAAAATTGCTAACGATCGTACTTCTTCAGTTATATTTTTACCCATTCTACAAAATTAAACCATTAACCTAAAAACTGAATCCAAACAAAAAAGTACCTTAAATTTTTACTGAAAATAACGCCCTTTTAAATAAAGTTGAAAAAATATAGCTCTAAATATTAAAATCCTGACCTGTGGATGCACTTACTTGTGTCATACGAAATTAAATGTTTGCTCTCTTTGCAGAGTGATGACACATAACTTATACCAAATGCACCGTTATGTTGTTTTACTTCAGTTTGTTGTCCTTCCCCTGAAGAACATGGAAAAATGACTTGATCATATGATAATTCATAAACCGATCTGCCATTCGTTTAACCTAAATCAAGTTTTTTTGTGAAAATACACTCCGTACGAAACTGAATGTTTCTAAGTGTATGTCCTTTTCTAAGAAGTCTGTTATCGGCGTCATGGTAAACTTCTTCAAAGCTTTTAAGAAGACATATTTCGAAAGGTGATTCAGAACAATCAATATTTCGATGTGTCTGGATTTCGATCCAGGATAGGGTCCTAGTAAATCGATGAAAAGCATCTAAAAAGGTCTCGATGTTGTCACCGGTTGACCAATAAGAGGCCTTAGAATGACGTTCGGGCTTTTTGTCATCTGACAGGTCTCGCATGCCAAAATATATTCTCTTACGTCTTTAAGCAGAGTAGGCCAGAAGAAGTGACGCCGCAATTTTTCGAGCGTCTTGCCAATTCCACAACGCGCTTCTTGGGGTGGATTATGGAAATTGAATAGGAACTCTTGGACTAAACCTGGTGGTACCTATAACTTCCAGGACTCGGTTTCTTGGACGGGTGAACCTGTGGCGTGAGTTGTGAGCTTGTAAATGAATCCATCGACGATCTTTACATCCGGAAGCCGTGATTGATTCCTAGCTATGTTATTTTTCAGGGTGCTATATTCTTCCGCGAGAAAGTGCGGAGATTCGAGATCTATCATAGGAGCGACATCTTCAAATGCGCTCAAATCAGCGGTGTCTCTTCGGGAAAGGCAGTCTGGTACCACGTTATTCTTACCCTTGCGGTGTATTATGGTAAAATCAAATCCCTGAAGTTTTAATACCCTCCTTGCTAATCTGCCAGAAAAATCCTTATGCCACATCAACCATTGGAGGCTAGCGTGGTCCGTAATTATGGAGAACTCGTGACCTTCAACATAGGGACGAAACTTCTTAATCGCCAATACTGCAGCCAAACACTTCTGCTCGGTAACTGAGTAGTTTCGCTGCGCCTTATTCAACTTCTGGCTCATGTACGCAATGAGTTGCTCAACCTCTTCTTCATCGACTTGTGCCAGCACGCTTCCGACGCCATATTGACTGGCGTCGCATTGAATGACAAAGGGGCGATTGAACTCAGGTGTTCTCAGAACAGGCGCAGAAGTGAGTATGGCTTTAAGTTCGTCGAAGGCTTCTTGCGCTTCGGAGTTCCACTCAAAAGATCTGCTCTTTTTAAGCAGATTAGTAAGGGGTGTGGTAAGGGTCGCAAAGTTGAGAATGAACTTACGGTACCAGCCAGCCATACCCAGGAAACGACTTAGCTGTCGAACAGATTTAATATATCCCAGATATTTCACGGCCTTCAGACAGAATTTACACTTCTCAATATTGATAGTCAGACCCGCCCTTCTGATATGCAACGCCACTTCCTGCAACACACCCATGTGAGTATCGAAAACTTTCGATATCACCAATAGGTCGTCGAGATAGATGAACACCTTTTCACGAAGGTGGGGTGGGATGACCTTAGCCATCAACCTGCACATCGTTTGCGGAGCATTACACAGTCCAAACGCCATCACTTTTTACTGATACAGCGGGCGATTTGGAACTGTGAAGGCTGTTTTTTCACGGGAGCTCATTTCCAGCGGGATTTGCCAAAAGGCGTCCTTCTAATCTATACTAGAAATTAACTGCGCTCGCGGCAAACGACTTAAAATGCCGTCAATGTGCGGAAGTGGATAGGCATCCTTTACGGTTACTGAATTTACTTTCCGAAAGTCAATGCATAAGGTACGCTTCCCTGGTTTCCGGATAAAAACAGGGAAAAACGGGGAACTCCAGGAACTACTCGATTCTCAATGACTCCCAGGGCAAGCATTCAGTCTATCTCGGCGAACATTAATGTCTCGATTGCAGGTGAAACAGGATAGTGTCCCTGCTTAACAGGAGAGGCGGTTCCGACATCAATACTGTGTTCGAGCAAATCGTCTTTCCCAATCCTTCCTTCTCGAACGAAGGGAATAGGAACTTGACTGCTGTTGATAGGGAGTGAGTGAATGTACAGGTGGTTCGGATGGAGGTACGATCTCAATCTCTCCAATTATATCTGGAATAAGGCCAAAACTTCTCCAGAAGTCAACTCCAAGATATAGATTTTGGCTGGGTGAAGGGACGATATAAATGGTTAGGAGTTTGGTCACATTACGGAATATGACATCGACGGTAATACTATCGCGAACGGTTTGCCGCTGTTTTTATGAAAGCCTGGTATTTGCGCAGTATCACCCCAGAGGACAGAATCTTTTCAGCTGCCTTGACTCCAAAGCAGCTAACGGTGGCCCCAGAATCTAGCAACCCATTCAACGATCTTCTCAGAATTACTACTGTAGCGTATGGTCTTATGTCCGCCCCGTCTCTTCCAAGAACCGCTGATAATACTAGTTTTCAGGTTTTTCGCACGTTTCTCCAAAAATTACGCAAACGCATCGTTGATCTTTTCGGTTCATGAGTAACCGCCTGGCTACTATGAACTGCAAATATCTTCGAACGAATTTGATTTAATTCACGGAATCTTTGGCGTAACGGCTTTGACGGATCAATGCTGACAGGTTTTTTCGTAAGCTATTGACTTAAGGCAGAAGGTGCGAGAAGGTCGGAGGTCTGCCCCGTATTATCGCGTGTATCTACTTGAGGTGGGGATGTGACCGGGTGTTGGTGGCCACATCCACTTTCGAGTTTACCGAACTGGAGCATTTGGAACACTGTGGTTTGTAAATGTTTTGAGCACCCCAACCGTAACAAAACACTTTTCTCGGTTGTAAGCAATCAAGGTATGCGTGTCCGACTGCTTCACAGTTCCAACATACGAGAACTTTCTTCGGCCGGACTAATTCTGATATCTCTTCTTCCCCAACCAGCTCGGACACAACCTCCGATACCAGCTTCCGCGGTGGAACGTTTCGATTAAAATTTCCCCGATGCAATTCCTGCATAAGGTTTTCATGTCTATGGCAGGCTTCCCGCAACTCGGCTATTGACGGGATGTTAAGATGGAGTAATACATTTCGAAGGTCTGGCTTAAGATTTCGCATTAAGAGCTCGAAGAATTACCTATCGGACAAGGGTTCAGCCAACCGATCCGCTATACAGGTAACTGCATTGAGGTAATCTTCAAATGACTCCCTCTGATTTCTATTTCGGATCAATTCAATAAGATCGAAATCGGTGCGAGGATCAGGGTACTGAACCCGCAAAGCATCACACAAGGCATCCCACTCGATGGACTGTTCACGCCTGTGCCATCGCCAATACCAATCCATCAGAATAATAATGGACACTTTTTGGGGATTGAAAGCGACACCTTGGTAACCCAGATCGTTAAGGGTTGAAATCGAATTCCATCTTAGAGTCTGAGGTGGTGGCTGTAAATTCTGCGGACTTGGTTGAGCTATCATAGGATTGTGTCGGTCAATCCGAGGTGGTGGTGGAAAATGGAGAAACCAATTAGTGCCGTCGGTCATAGGGGTATTTGGAGGCGCTATATTAGCTGGGTGAATGCTCATATATTTGTGGAACATGTTTTCTAGAGACTTATTAGTGGAGTCCATATTTCTGCTCCTATCTTCCTCTATTTCCTCCCTAACAACTTTTCGAATATTAACGTCAGGGGCCTGAGAAGAATGGTCCAGTGGGAGAGACAAATTAGATCGAGGCTGATATTGGTTTTGGAAAAAAGAAACGTCTGGTTGCTTTATCTGACTTCTATTTTCCCTACTGTTGATGATGCTTTCATCTTGTAGTCTCCAGTCCACCGCGTTAGGTTGCACCGTTGAGCGTGTCCCCGGACGACGACTCTTGGGAACTGCTTCTCTACTGCTAATACTACTTCGAGGTGGTGGATCAACAGTAGTGCCCTGTGGGTCCAGATCCGCGACATTGATGGCTTGGCGACATACCGGACAGGAGTTCGAATCCCTGAGCCAGGTAGTAAGGCACGGCCTATGAAAGATATGGTGGCAAACCGTTTTCTCGATAGCACAACCAGGAGAAAATGGACCTTGGCATATGGTACAGAATGTCTCAACTAGCTCACCTGGGAGCTCCGTTAGATTTTCTTTGCTATGTCGTACCACCATTATATCATAAAAAAAACTTTATTAGATGTGTTAAGTAGTGAAAAGGTAAGATGAGATGAAATTGTTTTTAATTATTTATTAGGATATTTTTCCCAAAAGAAAATATTCATGAATATTATAAGGTCTCATTTCGAAGGCAAGGCTTCCGTTGGTCCGTACGGCTTTATGGTAGTGTTAGGTCATATAAACTAATCTGAAACTATACTCTAATTGTGTATTGAATAAATTGATTTATTGCCCGTTTGCTGTCGAGGTCGCTACAACCAGCATTGAGTTCTCAATGTAACGCAATTCCAAGACGAACTGGCAAACAAATAGTTTTTGACTGAAAAAAAGTGGAAATGCAAACCGAAGTATAAGATCCATTACCCTGGTAGTCCTAAACCATCATATTGTTAGATTTATAAGACGCTATTCAGAGTTTGATCAAATTAACGAACCTGCATGTAGATAGATGTGTACTTAAACTATTAAAATTATGGAAAAATTTTGAGGTGAAAGAAATGGAATAATGAGTTATGTACGCGAGAAAAAAAATTAACTACGTTTCGACCCGCAAAACTTGCGGGCCCCACGTTGGGCGCCATTTATGTAATGGAGGTGATTGAGTTGGGTTCGGGGGAAAGATGATAGTCTACAGGAGACTGAAAAAAACTTGGGGGAGAGAGGAAAGGGATATGGTTTGAAGGAAAAGGAACTTTGGGTATCTCGGTGCGGGCGCATTCCTTGCTGGTTTCAGCTTTGCTCGTCGGAGGGTGGGTTCTTGCACCTACGCATCCCCACGATTACCACTACATAAAAAAATATGCATGCAAGAATCCAAACAAAAAGAAAAAAAGGTACCTAAAAACCTAACCCTCCCTTAGGAACCTAACACTACCCACCCTGCTATGTGCCAGCGTCCGCGGATTTTAATCTGGCACTCTAAAAGGAACTGGTACTCTCCTTTACTTACCGCGCGGACCAACCAACCTTGCCATAGAAATGAGACGCACTATTTAATTTTTAAACTAAAATAACAAGTTTGCCTTTATTAACTCATAAAGGGGAATTGAATACATTTGTTGTTGTGCAGAATATTTTCTTTTTTAAATATATATCTTTGTTTTAGATCTTACGTTTTCCTAGATTTATTTTGAATAGGAAAAGATTACCGTTATATTTTCCTTTATTATGTACACATACATATATGTGCTACTATTATTTTGTTATCTGCGGGATAATATCTTCGGGACCATAGTAGTAAAAAAAACAAAAAAATTAAATATCTCTAACGGATATTATTAGACTGATCATATATTAATAGTATGTAATTTAAAAGAAGCAAAATAATAATTGTATTTCATTAAAATTAACCAATTAATAATAATATTATCCAACATAAGCCAATAATAATATTTAATTAAAAATAAACAAACTAATAATATTAAAAAAAAAAAAAAAAAAACAAAAGGATATTACTAAACACGAAGGTAAGCAAAGAAAACCAAAAAAAAACTCAGACAACCATTTTCCATTAAAGTTTTTATTTTTTTACTTATTGAAAAGATTCTTCCTTTAGTTAGTATAAGAGCTTATATGATCTACATCTGCCTGGATCTATGCATTTCTCTTCACACGGCTTGGCATTCCCAGATATCAGAGCGATGGCTTCATCACCGCTGGAGCGTTTATGGGAGCTTGTATAGTTCGGGTTGCACATTGAGTCATGGACTTTTGTTATAAAGACTCACAGATGACACGTGGGTATTCACTGAGACACTATATATGCTGTTCGAGTGGTAGGGGGTGCATTCAATTAGTCTTTGCACTCGAATTGGATGTCGATCGCACGAATGAATTACCTAAGCCAATTCATTAACTGAGATTTCACGGTAAACGGGTGTTGAATAATTATTTTTCTTTTCTTGGGGTAGGCAAATATACCACACCCGGGGACACTTCTTGTACTTGTACGTTCGCGCAAATCAAAGAGGGTTGGGGGGGATATCACCTGCGGTACAGACGCGTGAGGGCCACCGACTACACTACTCGGGAACGATTTTATTTTTATTTTTTTTTAAGGAGCACCGACACTTTTTGTTTTTTTTTTTTGTGGACTGGTATGAGTTGCGCCACCGCCCGCTAGCACTGCTCCCCGATAACTCTCACCCTGTACAAAATAAAATTCATGTCTTTATTTGTAAGTTCGCGAGATAGTTTCACAATTTGTGTTTTTACTATGATACTTTCGGGCAAATATGACATATATTTTAGATTTAACAAAACGATGAATTAAAACTTTTGCCGTCTGCGACCACGTGCTAGGATATTGATAAGTTGCGCCGCCGGCCACGAGCACTCCTCCTCGTTGACTGCCTGTCGACGCTTTTGCCTTCGACTATCCTCCGAGTATAGTACACTGTCAAAAAAAACAGTATTCGCACTCTCTCCTATTTTCCCTACTGACCAGCTAGGTATCCCAAATAGTGAGAGTGTCGCTTGCGGATCTCTCGGCTGATCAGAGAAAAGATTTTGTGGATCTATTGCCTCATCAGCTTTATGTATAGCTGTATTTGCTGAGCAGCTTCAACAAAAAAAACTGGAGTATGAACTTGGTCAATGAATGTATCCAAATCCGCTGCGTGTGTTCTCTGCAGAGGCGACCGTTTGGCGAAACCGGTGGGTGGATGGGTGGAACCAGATTTCCGAACAGTGCACCACAATGATAAGTGCAGTTCTCAAAAAAAAAAAATTAGTGATCGATAATCGATCAGTTTATTGAGACCTACACCTGCCAGTTCGACTGGGGTGGACAGCCAAAAGCCATAGCATGGGATTTGACCATTACAGTCTCACAGTTGGCGCAAGTAAATTCAACGTTATCATTGAATCTTTTTCTTGATAACCTTTTTGAAGACAAGTTTATTTCTTCTACTGTAACATCGTTCGAATCCAGTACTAATTTATTGCAGTTTTCATATGTAGCCTTAGCTCTCGTTGGATCAAAATAAATGAACTCGTCATTAGATATAGCAACACTTCGTTTTAACAAGAGAGAAAGGTAAACATTTTTTTTTTTAAATATTTCTTTCCAATAAAGGCATTCTTAAAATGTTTGCTGCATATATAGGGCGTTTTAAGGCTCTTTATGTGTTCCCGAGACTCCTCTGCTAAAAATAGCCATTCATCGTATTTAACTGTTCCTTTTTTTAGGAACTTTAAATAATTTTCCATCAGGCAATTAATTTTTGGTTACAGAACGGTGTGCAATTGCGCACTTCGTTCTTTTCCAGGACATTTTTTCCTTGGAGACAATTTTCTTATGCCTTTTAATATACTCGTATGTATGTATGTAATACATATGTTAGTAATTAACCTGAAAATCTAAATGATTGATATTTGAGCAAAATCTCTGAAACCATTTCTGAAATACTAAAGAAACTTTGTATAAGATAACCTAAAATATTTATACATACATATGTATGTACAGAAATCGATAATTAATATATGAATATAATATATATGTATGAAATGCCTCTAAAGGGTTGTTTTATTGCAGAAGATCGAGTTGAAAATCTGGATGCACAATCACGCACTTTTTTATTTTGTAACTTTCGTCTACTCTTCATCACAAAGTGCAACAAAATGATTGACTTTTCCCGCCCTTCATTTACACCTTTTCATACGCGTTTGCAAAACTTTCATTTATAAAAATTTATTCTTTTGCTGTGGTGGTATGGAAATCACACCGTCATGCATCTTCATGCCCCTTCCCGCATACCCCTTTACACTTCCTTACCACGTTCGTTTGCATGTCACAACACAAGATGAAGGCGGCCGTGGTGTAGTGGTAACATCAACGCTTGTCACGCTCTTGGTTCACGGTTCAAATCCTGATCTCAACAATCATCTATTTATTTCGTCTGAAATAAATAAAAAAGTCGATCAATTGCGAAAGCTTATTCAACTCTACTGCGAAGGCATAACACTGGCAGTAGGGTGGTCATATGGTTTAAATGCAACTTGATCATGATGATGACATCAAGTGGAGGGGAAAAAATACAGTGAATCATGAGCAATGACAAAAAGCAAAACAATCAAGCTCCCCAGTTATCTGGACGCCACCCTTGGAGTTTACTGAAACTTAATACCACCTAAGTTTCAAACCCACTACACCAATCTTTCTTTCTCTCTCTCTTAATTTCTACAAACGCCCGTGCTCTGAAATAATTTAATGGTATTCATATCCCATTTGGCGCGCGCAAATTATATAAAAAAAAAAAAAAAAAAAAAAACTTTTCCCACACGAGCGAACGGAGTGAGGAAAAAGAAAAAGCTTTATTTGTTACACTTATTCTGAAAGCTCTTTGTCTGCCACGATAAAAATATCCTTCATTTTTTTATATGGGAGTGCGACATCTGGGTAGTTTATTAACTGTGCTATTAGTGTAAAACTAAAATCCCATATAAGAACCCAAAAATGTATGTGAACCAATTTGTTTAACAGCTCCCACTCCATCTTCCCACAGTGAATTATACAGTGTATTATGGAGTTGATACTGGTGCTTATGATAGCCTTATTTCACACTCACAGATCTACTGAGCAGGCATATGCTATCACCCCTTAATTACATAGGTGTGATTTTTGAGAAACTGGGCGAATTATAGGTATACCATAATACTTGGAACGTGTTCACCGAAATAGAACTAAAGGAGTTAGGAAATCATACAAGAGTGGCCGAATACGTGGAACACCTAAGTTCATGTTTATGTGGCAAAGAAGCCACTGCCACAAGCCTGTGTCACCTCCAGCATCGGAAGAAAAATGCTTTAATAGAGCAAATCAAGGTACGAAATTAAACTATTCGGGAACTAGTAGCTAAAAGTAGACAAAAAAGATTGCTATTTGACGGAGGGGTACAATTTATTCGGTACCATGGAACAAAACAATGAACAGGAGGTATATAATAGATTAAGCGTATTAGAAAATGAAGCAATTCCTTACTAGAAATAGAAAAACAACGAATAAATGTAGTCAGTTCCACCTTACAGTAAGTCCAAAAACCTTTATCAGTAATGAAAGATAGGCAACAACGAACAGCTTACTAAACTACACACTAGGAAAATATAACCAACCAGTTAGCCAGAGCACAACTTCAGCAAGAGATGACATCCAATATAATTTTGAAACTAACTGAAATAGAATACAGATAGCAAACATTGCTTGACGATATAATCATAGAACATAATAATAACATATTGTAATATGCGAGCTACGGCTCGAGTAGATAAAACGATATTCTGTGAAATTATTTCTTTATATTCTAGTCTACAGAACAATTCAAGTTCACACTATACTATTCTTTGCAAACTCCTTCCTTACAAGACCTCTTTCTTCTCAAATCACTTTATCTCCTTTCATTTACTTGATTCAAAAATCCAAACTAATTACTTCTTCTTGTTAACTCTCAACTTTCAATTTATCACAAAATCACAACTTCGGCTGTTATCACTTTTCCAATCTCCTCCTGCGGTTCAAAACCAACTGCCTTGCCTCGATCGCCATCTGTCCTTATATAGCAACATTCCTGATAGCCAGAAACTTCTAGCAAATTCTTCGACCACTGGAACAAGGAAATTCTGATATAATAATTCCAATATGACAATAATTTCTTGCGGCTATAATTCTCTCTTAATTCGTGATGTTGTCTTAGATATTATCTGTCTCTTATCGTGGACACGAACTGTGGACACGAACTGCAGACACGAACCTCGAATGAAAAGGCACTTCGAAATTATGTTCGAATGAAAAGACACTTCGGAATGGGTTTCATAGTTGTAGGAGCGTAGTTATTAATATTGTAGCATAATAATAACTACGCTCCCTAAAAGTATGATGCAACAAATTCCGAAGTGTCGTTTCATTCTGGCAGAATTTTGGTCCGAACTGTCCTTTCATTCGAGGTTCGTGTCTGCGATGAAGTCTCCACAGCTCATGTCAACGAAAGAGACGGATAATATCACGGATAAGAGGGAATTATAACTGCAAGAATTATTACATCAGAATTTCTCTTGTTCCAGTGGTCGAAGAATTTGCTAGAAGTTTCTGGCTATCAGAAACTTCTGCTATATAAGGACAGATGGCGATTGAGAAGGGGAGCAGTAGTTTTTAAACTCTGGCGAAGAGATTAGAAAAATGATAATGGGCGAAGTTGTAATTTTGTGATAAATTGAAAGTTGAGAGTTAACAAGAAGAAGTAATTAGTTTGGATTTGTGAATTAAGTCATTGAAAGGAGATAAGTGATTTGAGAGGAAAGAGACATTGTAACAAAAGAATTGCGAAGAATAGTATAGTGTGAACCTGAATTGTTCTATAAACTAGAAAATAAAGAAATAATTTCACAGAATATGTTTTATCTACTCGAGCCGTAGCTCGCATATTACAATATGTTACACTGCCCCCCTCTTAGACTTGTGCGTCCCGAACAAGTGCATCCTCATTTCGGCCATTGTATCGACTCAGTCGGTCCACATGAACCACTTTCATTTTGGCCCTTGGTCCTCGCTGGATGCGGTAGACAACATCGTTGATGCGGGTTACTATTCTGTAGGGACCCTCCCAGTTCTGCTGCAACTTAGGTGATTTCCCCTTTTGGCTATGGGGATTATACAGCCACACTAGATCTCCTTCCTGGAATCCTGACGTTGTTGCCTTGGCGTCATACCTGGTCTTCATGCGGTCGCTCGTTATATTAATCTGGCTTCCGGTCCTTTGGTGTATGTCCCTAAGCCTTTCCCTAAGGTCCGCCACGTACTCCTCTTCATTTCTGGGCTCATTGGTAGGAGATCCAAATTTCACCTCACTGGTTAAATGAGCTATTCCAAAAAATAAGATTTCGAACGGCGTATTTCGAGTAGTGCTATGCACGGCACTTCTATAGGCCATCAAAAACAAGGGAATCTGTCGGTCCCAATCCCGTTGGTAGTCACCTACGACCTTCGAGAGATGTTCGTCCAAAGTCCTATTGAAACGCTCCACCATACCGTCCGACTGTGGATGAAGCGGGGTTGTCCTTGTCTTTTTGATTCCGAGTAGTTGACACATCTCTTGGAAGATTCTTGACTTGAAGTTCCGCCCTTGGTCAGAATGCAATTCCAAGGGCACACCGGATCTGCTAACCCAATTGTAGACGATCTGCTCGGCCACGGTTCTGGCTTCCTGGTTAGGGATCGGAAACGCTTCCGGCCACTTACTGAAGTAGTCCATTACTGCGAGTATATACCGATTACCATTGTCGGTTTCCGGAAAGGGCCCTGCGATGTCAATGGCGATTCATTCGAAAGGTGCTCCCACGTTGTATTGGTACATCTTACCTCGAGTTTTGATTCTCGGACCCTTGCTAGCTGCACACACGTCGCATTTTCTGCACCAGTCTTCGATATCTTCCTTCGCTTTTAACCAATAAAAACGTTCTCGTACCTTTTCTAGCGTCTTATTCACTCCCAAGTGGTCTCTGGACGCCCCGCCATGCATTTCCTGTAACACCTCCTTGACCCTCGTCCGCGGCATGACAAGCTGCATTACAAACGACTTTCCGTCGGAGGATTCCCATTTTCTTCTCAGAACACCTTCTTGGACATTGGGAGAGTCCCACTGCGCAAAATATGCCTTTAAGGTCGGGCTTCTGTGAGAGATGTCCTGATGATCCGGTTTCTCCATGTTCTCCTTCCAGGCCAGAATCGGCTCGATATCCGGGTCTTCCTTCTGAGCGTTCCGGATCTCATCTACGCTCCAGCCGGCGACAGGTTCGGCTCTCATTCTTTGGATGGAAACCAGCTCCCGTTCTTCCTGACGCGCATAAAGTTTACAATCCGTTCTGCATGGTCTCCGGGACAGTGCATCCGCATTAGAGTGGAGTTTTCCTTTACAATGCTGTATTTCGTAGTCGTAGATTTGCAGCCTTTCGATCCATCTTGCGACCTGACCCTCAGGACTCTTGAACTGTTATAGCCATTTTAAGGCTGCATGGTCTGTGCGAAGAACGAACTTCCTTCCATAGAGGTATTTGTGAAAATGCTTCGTAGCCAAGATCAAAGCAAGAGGTTCCCGCCGTGTAACGCAGTAGTTCCTTTCTGGCTTAGAGTGCACCTTGCTGAAGTACGCAACCACCTTCCCTTGGCCATCATGCACCTGGGAGGGTACGGCTCCTACCCCGACATTACTATCCACAATGAACGTTTCCCCGGGAGTGGGGTAAACTAGTATCGGGGCATCGCATAGCCGTTGTTTAAGTGCCTTGAAGCTCTTCTCGCACTCAATTGACCATTTGAATTGTTTTCCGTTTTCCGTCAACTGGTGCAGGCTCTTTGCGATCCCGGCAAAATCCTTCACGAACCGTCTGTAGTAGGTGGCTAGGCCCAGGAAGCTCCTTAGTTGGTGTTTATCTTTGGGGACTGGCCAGTTTTTCACCGCTTCGACCTTCTCTGGATCGGTTCTCACTCCTTTCGCTGTAATTATGTGCCCCATGTACTAGACTTCCGCTCTAAACAGGGCGCACTTCTTGGGGTTGAGCTTCAGGTGGGCACTCCGAAGCCTCTGAAACACATCCCATAGATTGTGTCGGTGTTGCGCAAACATTTTTTCCTACGACGATGACATCATCCAAGTGCAACAAACAGGTTTTCCATGTTAACCCTTGCAGGACACATTCCATCAATCGCTCGAAAGTCGCCGGAGCATTGCACAGCCCGAATGGCATTACCGTGAATTGCCATAGCTCATTTCCTGCGGTGAAGGCGGTTTTCTCCCGGTCTTCTGGATGGATCTGTACCTGCCAGTAGCCACTGTTCAAGTCGAGAGTGGAAAACCATTGGGCTCCTGATAGTGTGTCCAGCGTGTCGTTAATCCCTGGCAGAGGATAGCTGTCTTTCTTGGTGACGTAATTGAGCTGCCGATAGTCCACGCAGAACCGCGTGCTGCCATCTTTCTTCTTAACCAGTACAACCGGTGATGCCCACGGACTTTTGGAACTTTCAATCAGACCTTCTTTCTCCATTGCCGACACCATCTCTGCAACTTCTGTCTGTTTTGCCAATGGAAGGCGCCTAGCAGGCTGACGAATTGGTCTAGTATCACCAGTGTCTATTCGATGTTGTACCAGGTGTGTTCGGCCGTATTCTCCGTCCTGTGAGGCAAATACATCAGCGTACTCATTGATAAGATTCTCTGCCATAGTTCGCTGCTCCTGATTCAGCTCACTGGACTGGAGAATCGTCTCTCTCGTTTCCGCTGTCCACAGTGATGGGAAAGGTTTTGGAGCATCACGTTCAGATATTGTTGCGACGGCGGTAATCGGCGTGCATTTTCCAGTCACCTCCCCTCGCCTTAGTTTGACAGTGTGTGGTCTTGCGTTCAAAACCCTCACTGGAACCATGGTGTTCTTTGGTTCGACTAACGTCTTTCCCACGATGTAGTCTTGAAAATTCTTCTCTGGGTCTGGTTCTACTATGTAGAATCGGTGGCTCCCAAGATCACCTTCCAGCTTCGTCCAAATGATTGTCTCTGAAGACGGCGGCAAAACTTCGTCTTTGCTGATGACTGTCCTGAGAGTTACGGCATTCTCGTTTCCGTACATGTCGTGTCGATGGTGGCTACCCACTTCTTCTTGTTGATTAGTGCCTCCACTGTCAGGCTCTTGTTACCCCGTTAGGTTTGCGAAACTTGAATGGTGGTCCTGGGGGCCTCGATTCCAGTAACCAACTTCTGCCCCGCGAAGTTGGTCCTTACGCATTTCCCGACTGCTGGTTTTGGGAAGTCTGACTGACAGGATGGATGTTATCACCGCCAGATGCTTCCTCTCTGCTTCTCCTACTTCCGCAATGTGGACAATTTCCTCGTGTAAGTGCACTTCTGCACTGCTGTTGTAGGTGTCCGGTTTGGTTGCAATTCCAGCAACGGATTTGACTTCCGCGAGCTTTGTCTTCATCCATGACGGCTGTTCCCTGGCATGAGCATTCCACGACGGACATTTCCCTGACACGGTGTATTCCCTGGTATGCTTGGTCCGCAGCCTTCATTGGCAAAGCGAATGCCAATGCCTCGGGGAGTGTTCGCTTTTCAGCCATCCTTACAGCCATTTGCAGTTGTCTGTCCTCTATGGCCTAAATAAAAGCTTCCACCGCCATTTCGTTGATAATCTCCTCACCGGCTTTAGGGTATGAAAGATGGGCTAGTCGCTCTATATCCACTTGCAACTATTGGAGCGTTTCCCCCCTTTTCTGGACTCGACTACGCAGCTAAACCCTGTACACCTGCTGCATGTGTTCATCCCCAAACCACATCTCGATAGCCTGAACCAGAGAGTCGTAGTTCTTCTGTTTGTCTTCCGGGATGGTCTGCAAGAGCTCCGCAGCTGGACCCCTCAGTGCAAGTGTGAGTGCAATAGACTTCTCTTCATCGTCCTAGCTATTGGTCATTGCGGCCGCTTCGAATTGCCTTTTATAAATTGGCCATGATGTTTGACCATCGAAGATAGGAGGCTGCATCTCCTTTCTTCTCAGAGCGTCAGTGGAATATTCCCGTGCTTTCTATCTCTTCACGTTGCTGAGCTCCTTAGCAAGATTTTCGACTTGCTTCCCTACTATCTCGAATTGCGTATCCACTTTTTCAAACTGAGTCTCTATTTTCCCGAACTGAGTTTCATGTTTCTCAAAATTTTCATCGAATCTAGTTTCGACTTTTCCGAGTTGCGTCTCGACCTTCTCGATTTTCTCTTCGATCGCTTCGAATTTGGATTCCAAGTTCTTGTTTTGCTCATCAAGTTTGCTTTCCAGAGCATCTAGAGAATTCTTTTGATCATGCAGCTTAAGTTCTATAGAATTCTTTTGTTCCTCAAGCTTAAGTTCTAGAGAGTTCCTTTGGTCGTCTATTGTTTTCTTTTGGTTATCGAGCTTAAGTTCCAGAGACTTCTTTTGGTCTTCTATTGCTTTCTTTTGTTCGTCGACTTAAGTTGCAGGAGCAGACTTGTTATACCCGGGTCGGCTACTGTACTTGCTTGTTCCTCTTCCACGTCAAACTCTATGCCATGCGGATTTTCACCTTCCTGCTTTACTGCGTCTTCCAGACGAATCAGTAAGGCATCTTTTCCCCCAGTTGTGTCGAGATTCCGCTTACTGAGTTCTGCCTTTAGTTGAATTATAGTCAGTTTTCCCAATTTGCGACCCATTTTGCGCAACTAATTAACTCAACACAGAAATCGTTTTTTTTTTTATTGTGCAATTTCACACCACGGAAATAGTTATTCACAGAATAAGTTTTATCCCACTTCTGATACCAATGTAATATGCGAGCTACGGCTCGAGTAGATAAAACATTATTCTGTGAGATTATTTCTTTATTTTCTAGTCTATAGAACAATTCAAGTTCACACTATACTATTCTCCGCAAATTCCTTCCTTACAAGGTCTCTTTCTTCTCAAATCACTTTATCTCCTTTCAATTACTTAATTCACAAATCCAAACTAATTACTTCTTCTTGTTAACTCTCAACTTTCAATTTATCGCCAAATTACAACTTCGGATGTTATCACTTTTCCAATAACTTCGTGCAGTTCAAAACCCAACTGCCTTGCCTGTCCTTATATAGCATCGGATCTGGTGTTAACCAATACGCACACTCCAAGGACATTCTGTAATACCGGATATAAAACATTCACAATTAGCGATACACTATCAAATACAGACTTTCATGGTATTAAAATCAAGATATATTCGTAATCTTATAAAGATAACTACCACACTGAAAACCGACATTTATGTCGTGTTATTGGAGGTTCCAATGTCACAAGTCACCCAAACAAGAGAGTGTGTAATAAAGGTTCTTCAAAGCCTCCTTAACGGAAAATTGGAGTGCCCGGTAAAACTCCAAATACCACCACAGGTTATCTGGATTAAACTGCGAAGGCCTGACGCTTGGCTTTTCTCAGTACAGCGTCTCCATATTATACACCTATCTTGTGCCTACAGCTTCATAACCTCCCAATTAGAAAACCAGGATGTGTTTACAATAAACCAACCCTGTCAACTGTAAATACCACACCAAATCAACTTCAAACCTATTTCCCCTTGGAGCATCCTGATTTAAAGGTCCTTAATGCAAACAACTTTTACTGCAATTACTGATCGGCCCGGAAACGAACGTTCCAGGAAAGTACTCACACACTAGAGGACAAACAAACAAAACTAGAACAATTAAACAAAACCAAGTTATATCTCAATCATTGTTCCCTGTCTTTAACATCACTAGCTTTCTCCAGTCTAATATTTAGTTGCCAAAGTGTTTTTCTTTAGGTTCGGAGACTACTGTACTGTAAGGAAATGGTCGTCGTAGAAAATATCGAAATGTAAGCTATGGAAGTTACACCAACAAGTTCTAAGTCTGAATCGGTCCCACTACAAATAGGGTTTGATAAATAGGCTAAACCGTTTTTTTTTTTTCGTTTTTAATGCATTTTTATTTTTTTAATTCATGAACTCTTAACAGCTAGACACAAAAAACGCTTAAAACTAGCTTAACTAACTTAACTATGTTATATACTAACTTAATGGCCCTATGCGTCCACTCTAAGCTAAACCTAATGCTTAAAATATGTCTTTCGACGTAACATAACTTAAAATATTTATTAAATCCATACTTACAAATATTGGGAAACTAAGAAACAATTTTTAAGCAAAAACTTAATAAATGAACTGTATTTTTTTTTATTTATATGTAAAACTTACAAACTGCCTAAAAGCTACTTATTCTAAGGTACGTGATTAAACACGCACATTTTTTTTGATACACATATATTTGTACATATATATAGATATATTGTATACCTATATATACATATAGTATACATACATATATACATAATTATGTATAAGGTTTTATTTGTTTTTATTAATTTTTTTTTTTTTTTTTAAATTACTTAAACCGACCATAAAACTGTGTAAGCCGACCAGGCTATAAAAAGCTATACCGACCTTGTGGGACTACCCCGAATCAAAAGGAAACGACGAGGGAGTTCCCTCTCCATCCCCGAGCCAAAAGATTTTCTGGTGCTGTCTTACTACATCTGCCATATCACGGCTTGATACCACTCTACTAAACCGGAGACGCTCCGTGGTGCTGTGTGCGACGTGTCGGTCGTAGTTAAGTCCCCTGTCCGCAGCATTTGGGCAACATGATAGATTAGCGGCACCGCTACCCTATCCTGTATCAGACCTTCTCTATCTAAATATGGGAACGCCTCTGGGGGGATGAAGCCGTTAAGACGAACGCTCTCGTGATACAAATCATTGGGGTAGTATGCCCCAGAGATCAGGTTATTCATCGAGGATATTGCTCTTACAGTGTGCCTTCGAATCATATTGATAAGGAAATTATCCACTCTGTTTATGTTCGCCCTGTTTATGTTCGCCCTGTTTATGTTCGCCCTGTTTATGTTCGCCCTGTTATACAGGACCTCATTAGAATAGAATTTTATGTACTGGGACTCCGGTTGCCCTAAGGCAAGCCCTCTCAAACACCCGAATCCTTTCCAACCAGCTTGCTCCCACGTTGAACCACACGGATCATCCATATACGAGCATGGGCCGAATAAGGGCCATGTAGCAGATTACCTTTACCCTTGCTTCGAGTTGGCTGCTATAAAGCAGTCTCTTTGTAAGGGTTAAAGCACCTCTCGCTCTGAACAGAGCAGCACCTACATTTTTGTTAAAATATAGATATTGGTCTAGCCAGATCCCAAGGTATCTAACCACACTTCGACTCGCTAATGGCTGCCCGTGCTGTCCCACGATTGAGAACTTTCGCCAATTCTTTCTGGTATCCCTGGAGGCCTCAGATAACGACGTTCTAAGGAGAATAGTCTCTGTCTTCTGGAAGTTGATTTTCAGCTTCCAGTCGTCGCAGTATATCTTGCTCTTATCGAAATCACGCTGCAAGAGTATTGCAATGACCTCGATCTTTGGTCCTGACCTATACGCGATCAAGTCGTCTGCATACGCAATAGCATGGGGAAGAGATCCTACGAGTTCACTCGTGTAAATGTTAAAGAGGATCGGCGAATTAACCGCACCTTGTTGTAGACCGTAATTGATTTCGAACGTCCCAGCAAAAGTCACATTGTCATTTTTCACAATGAACTGTCTACTGGTAAGCATATTATAGAGCATGTACAGCAGTGATTTACTTATACCTAGCCTGCTCAACTTGTAGAAGAGTCCTTCTAGCCATACGGTACCGAACGCCTTCTCCAAGTCAACCAGGCAAGCACCCGTGCATTGTTTCTTACTTTAGTTCCATTGGATATCAGATACCAGTTTAGCCGCGGCATGTACAGTCTCATGACCCGCCTTGAAACCGAATTGGTTATCCGGAACTAAATGCATGTCCTCAACCCACTTAGTCAGGGCTCTATTGACCACTTTTTCGAATACCTTGCTGATGTTCGGAAGGAGACTTATCGACCGAAGATTCGCTGGATTGGATGTGTCTTTACCTTTTTTGGGAATAGGCTGTACCACCAAATAGGTCAAACCTCTAGCCCGTTCATTCACAATGCCTGTGTTACAAAAAGAAAATAAAACTTACTTGCTCTCTCAAGCGGTGGTGCCACCAATATCCAAAAGCCGATGTAAAGTGTCCTTCAAAATAGTGATCGTCTTCGCACACACACACCAGGGGTGGGGTTTTTGGTTAGTTTGGAATTCAAATAAAAATGAATTACAAGAAAATAAAAAATAAAATTTTAACATACCTTGTTCTATGTGGTGTCCGCTGGCAGTATCCCTACTGCAGCTTGTCCATCCATCTTTTGTTGGTTTTTTTGTTTGCGCTCTCTGACGCACTTACCCCATTTTAATGGTGGGTTTTTTTATTTTCTTATGCAAATAAAATCAATTACAAAAGAAAGACAGCGATTTGCCTCGCAGAATTAGAAGGAAATGTCAACAATGGGTTGAAATGAGGGAGGGAGATACACTCGTCTCCCTCACTCGAAAGCCTCATCCCTGTCTCGTAAAATTATTAATGGCGATTGGGAAATTATTTGTGGTTCAGGGAATGGGTAAAGAACATAAAATTCTTTTGATTATTATTTTATTATTATGCTTTTATACAGTGCCGTTCGGAAAATTGTGATCAAACATTATATTATTTTTTGGGACACAGTTCTTTTAATTTATGAGAGCTACGGGGTTTTCTGCACTAGGTAGCAAATTGTCGTTCAAATAGTGCATAAAAGTCGATGTTATTATGAATAAGAGTTGCATTTAGCTCGTGATAGCTGTCCGAAACGAACCGAAGTAATGTAGCGACAAAAAATGGGAAAATCAGTTCGGAGTGCAAAGCTAATATTTTGTGTCTGTCACGTCTCAATTTGACATCATGTGAAATTTCTGGAAAATTAAATATTGCTCAACAAATTATGGATAGGTATTTAAAAAAATATCGTGAGACCGGGACTATCAGCAGAAAGAAAAGCTCAGGGAGGCCAAAAAAAGGCGACCCCAAGATCGTTTTTTGGTGTTGTACAGCCATCGGCATCGGTTCCAGATTTCGGTGGATCTTAAAAACGATCTGTGTCGAGCTACAGGAAAAATAATTTCATCAAGCTCAGTGAGGAAAAGGCTCGTGAAAGCTGGACTTAGAGCACACAAGCCAGTACTGAAGCCGGATTTTCCAAAAAGAGTCAGAGAATAACGATTGCTCTGGGCTCAAGAGTATCTTAATTGGACTCAAGACATGTGGAAGAATGTTATCTTTTCCGACGAATCAAAGTTTAAGCTGCATGTTGGAGATGGGGGGATTCTTGCGCGAAGAGAACCAAAGCAAAGACTGAGCTCTGAATGTATCTTACGGATGCCCCGCAAAACTGAAGGTGTGATGGTCTGGGGATGCTTCTCTGGAGATGAAAAAGGTAGAATGGTTTTCCTAGAATCGAAAGTCACTGCAGAAGTTTACCTATTAGAGCCCTCTGCGCTGGAGCTTCTTGGTGACACTTGCAGATTCATTTTTCAACAGGACAATGCTCCTTGCCATGCAGCCAAAATTATAAGTATGAACTTGTTTTTTTTTTAACATGAAGGACTAATATCAAGCTTTTAAATAAGCTAGAACTTAGGTTAAAAAGTACTTCGAAGAAAATAATGTCGATGTATTAAGTTGGCCTCCCTACAGACCAGATCTCAATCCAATTGAGAATATCTGATCAATAATGAAACTTAAGGTTACGAAGAAGCGTCCAGAGTCAATTGAAGTAAAAAATTTACTTATTCGGACCTGTAACACGATACCTGCTTCCACATGGAAAAACCTATCTGAGTCAATGTCTCGCCGATGTGCAGCTGTAATAAAAGCAAGAGGAGGTCCAACAAAGTACTAATTAGACAGAGCATGTTTCTGAGAAGCAATAAAAAACAAAAACACTGCACCAATAAAGCATTTTTCTTTAATCCCTAAAAATGTGGCAGGTACCTAAAAAATCCATTTTTCGGTCTAACAACTTTTTGCTCCCGTTATTGTTATAGTTATTGCAACAAATTTGACAAAATTCGAAAAAAAAGTTTGACCAGCATTTTTCGAACGGCACTGTATATTTTTTTTTTTTGTAAAAAATTGTTTATCTTAAGTTATGTGAGTAGGTGTCTCTTAGGTCATATTATGTATGTTATGTAAGTGAATTCGTAATATTATATGTCAGCGCTAGTGTATTTATGTATATTTTTATTCAGGGATTTATTTAAAATGACGATTTTTGTAACAGACAATAACGAAACGTAGGACATTGGAAAGTGCAATCTTCCATTTCCATGATCCGAAAAAGGGTATACACTACTCATAGCTGACAAAGACAACAAATGACAAAGAAAAGGGGAAAAGACTAACAAAGAGAAGAAAATGTCGAATCAAGAAAAAGAAGGGGAAAAGTAGGACAATGGGAGACAAATAACCCAGATAAATAGCAACGGGTTAGAGCATCGACCTCAAAAGAATCATTAGAGAAGATAAGCTACGAACAGCTGGTCGCCGCCGTTGTTATAGTCTGTCTCAGACAAATTGTCAGTACAGGGAAGTTAGGATGTTTGCCTCTCTGTCTTGTTGCAATAGCTTGCATAAGTGCGTCACTCTTTAAAGCTCTTACGGGGTTGCCATATTATATCTGACACATCGCCACAAATGAGAGGTAGATTATAAAATCGACACTGACTCAATTTTAATAGAATTTTAGTATGTTGTACAGTATTTTGACGTATCGTTGTTATAAATTAAAGAAATAAATTACATTTATCTTTTTTTTATTGTCAGTTAATGACAGCACAAAATAATATCAAGATAATGAAAAAAAAAGTTAAATGGCAATTGCTCACATACACAAATTCAATTAATCGCTCTTTGAAAGCATAAATTACCAAAGCTCTTTGAGAAAAACCACAGAAAAGGCACAGCTGTTTGCTCAGATTTCATAATGGTAACCCTGTTTTGATAATCATATTTTCAACTCACCTGCGATCGGCTGTGTCGCAGGTAGGTCATGGTGGGATGTGTGCGGATGTTATGAAAATTACAGCAACACATTCTATGTAAGTCAGTGCTTTCGTCTACATTTCCGTGGCAATTCTTGAAATTGAGTGCCATGAAAATATTTACAGGCAAAAGTGTATGAAAAAAAGCTCTCCCATAAGGCCTGAACTGACAATTTTTCTGAGACAGACTATAGTGACGAATTTTTTTCTATTGAAACCCAAGCAATATACAGTGAAGTCAAAGACGCACTGTGGAGGATTTTTTTTGTCGATTCTTTTGAAGTAAATTAATTAAAGTTAAATTAGGGAAAAACCTGAGGGCGTACGGAGGGATCTGGGGAGCGTGCCGGCAATCACAATACTAGAAGGCATTGAGAGTAGCTGGGCAGCGCAGGTCTCAGCAGAAATTTTGTCAAATTGCCGTTTCCCCGCCAGGACCGTTGCAAGGAGCATACCGGTGTAACCGGACAAGACCGGTGCAGGCGGTAATAGCTGTGGCGGTGGTCTGCAATAGAGAACGGCATCTCCTCGCCGTTCTCCCCCACAAAAATTCAACGCTTCAAAGGAGGTTTTCTATACTGAAAAATTTTTTTTTTTTTAGTGCCATTAATTGCGTGGCCCCAGTGCATTGTAAAGTTTCACAAGGAACCTTTGTTTTTTGAAGTGCTTTAATTTTCTTTCCCCTATATTTAATTTAAAGAAAAGAAAATTTAAAAAAAAAAAATAGTGCAAACGATTAGTTTTTTTTTTTGTAGATTTAAAAAGCAACTTTATCAGTGAACTATAGATTAGTGCGTAAGTTTAGAAAAAAAGGTGTGAATTCTGCTAAGAATAAGCAGTGTTCAGTGCCGCGTTTAACTCCACTAATAAGAGTAATCGACATCTTTCAATGTGCTGCCGGCAGAACAACGGGTGACCTAAGAAACTGTGAGTATTTTTCTTCATTTTTTGAAAAGAAGATTTTTTTTATTCTTAGCGCAATATTTGGGAGTAACTTTAGCAGTAGTCGTAAGTTCAATTTTTATAATAAATAGAGTAGGGCAAGGTGCCCTATCAAACAATATATATAATAACTCGGTGGCTTAAAATTTCATAATGTGCGGTTAACTTCTCTTCCTTTTGGTGTGTGGATGGCCGGTCGGGCCGTCCTTCTGTAGATGAACGGTGACAAGACAGGACAACTACGAACGATGACGACGTAACGTGACGACTAACAGACTTCCTGTACGACTGACTTAGGTCGTGACTGGGAAGCACTTTTAGGGGCTATCTCTCGCAAACATTGGCCAGAGAGATATCGATCGGCTGTGTCTCAATACACGAAGGGTGGGCAGGCCAGTTTCTGCCACTTCCACCACACATACCTCGGGTACTTGATGAACCCGTTTGGCGAGGAGAGAAAAGGGTAAGGACAATTTGCGAGATAGGGAGTAGCTATAGGTTAGGTTATGGTAGTTATTTTTAGTCAAGGATTTAGCTTAAGTCGTTAGGATAGTTTAGGTTTAGTTAAGGATAGGTAGGATAAATTCGGGGAGTCCTTACCAATCTTTCTCCAGGACATAGGTACAAGTTCCCGGATTTTCCTTTTCCTTCTTTTCTATCTTTTTTGAAGTCCGTCCGAAGTCAAATTAGAGAAACTTCCTTCTTCTCTTTTGTTTTTTATACAATGGAACGAGATTTTGTGTACTGAGCAGGTTGTGCAAAGTAAGGTGGACAAGAACCACCCCGTCCGAGGAGCTGAGCCGAGCAACCGCGAGCGTGCCGCCGACCTCCTTACTCGCACCGAAGGCGCCTCCATGGCCAACCCCAACTCACAACAATGGCGCCCGGTATTTTTACCAAAGCCGGCTATTAAAAGCACGATTGCGACTCTAAGGGAACGATTTTCTATTTTCGAAAGTCGTCGCCTTGGACTCATATCAATCAGCCTCATTCGCGATTATTTTTTTTTATTTTTAAATATTTTTCTTTACTTTTCTGTCTTTTACATTCCAGGGCTGTAAATGCTCTTTGCTTGGTCACAGACTGAAGACAGCTATCCAATCCTCAGGCTATAAGCTAGTGGATCCTGGTAGCCGGAGGTCTGTGTAGAAGCAAAGAGCGGGACAAGGTTGAGAGGCCGAATACTAGCTGCTGCCCCCTAAAATGATGACCCTTAGTCATATTCTTTGTGAGGCATGAGCATAAGCCCCAAAGCTTTGTCCGTGTTGGAGTTGACCTTTGAAATCCTGGCCAGCCTTCTATTGGGTATTACCTGATAGCAAGTAGTGGTAAGGAAGGAAAGGATCAACTTTAACACCTCATCAAGTATCCGAGGCACCAGCCACTACTCGACGATTCGGACACTACCCTAACTAGTACGGACAGACTTACATCTACAGAATAGTTACTGGAAAACCTGACCAAAAATCCACACACCAAAACACATGCATATAAATGTATAAGTTTTTTGAATTTTGTTTTGTTATACTGGGCTTTTTTCACCTTTTTCTATTTTGTTTTTTTTTTAGTTATAATTTTTTTTTACTATTGATTTTATTCCTCTTACTATCTTTCTTTTCTTTCTTTGATTTTTTTTTTCTTTTCTACTATTTTTAATCTATTTTTTTTACCATTTTCTTTGAATTTTTACTATTAATTTAATTAAAGCCTCGCTTTTATTATCATTTGCTTTCCACATTTAACTTTGTTGCGTTTATTTAATTTCCCCTCTTCACCTGTCAAACCCCTTCAATTTGAGACGGGATTTATAGAATTTTTTTTGAGCTGGAAGGAGACCATAGAAATTTATGGGCGATACCTAGGCGCACTGGGTCCCAAGGAGCCGCTCCATCAGGAATGCAGGTAACGCCACTAAGGCAAGGTTGGAACGCGAACAAAGAACTGATGGATACGACTTGCCGCCTGCTACGGAGACTAACGGCAATTACGTACGACAAGGGACGACCGACAACTACCTGTTCTCTGACCAAGACGACGGAAATTACCCTACGAACATTAACATGACAGACTATACTGCGACGACAAGACAGAAGTTAGCTCGGTCCACGGTAGAGCTGCGTGAGGACCTAGAGCGAAGATCCCTTCCAATTCAACAGGACAGAACAACAACAGACGCAAGACTGCAAGCCAGAAAAATTGTAGGACAATGCAACCAATGGCTAAGTCTGTCGCTAGGCAACCAAACAGCAGCAACTGTAGCAGAGACTAGGGTCGGGCAACAAACCGCCGATGACGAAAACGACTTAACTGACCTGCGGAGTAAGACTGTAGAGGTCACAAAACTGATTACACAACAAATACAAACGACGGTCTCTTAAGCGGTAAGGAAGAATCAGGTTGAGATCATGTCGGTGTTCGCCGAAAGTATGAAAGACATGATGACTACCTTTCAAGAAAACATCAAGGCGATCAACGACAAGATCTGCAACCTGAAGCTCTCCACAGCTGTGCAGAGGGAACCACCAACGACGAACACGACCGGCGACAAGACAACACCCGACAAAGACAGTCCACTAATTCGCACCCACTCAACTGGACAGAACTATTACACCAACCAACGCCGACACTAAACAGACCAACTTTTAAACCGCCACCACACGAACCACAACTAAATGACCCTCTACATGAATAAGCTCCACGCTTCACCGAACCATTCCCACGATTTTCGGAACGGAAGGTGGACATTCATAAGTGGGGCATTAAGTTCGACGGGACACCAAAAACGATGTCCGTAGAAAGTTTCCTATTTCACGTTGAGAGCTTGCAACGTCAGAACGGTATCAGCGACCACCCATTTCCACCACCTCGTAAGCGGTCCTGCAGAGAGGTGGTTTTGACAATTCCTGCAGGAAATAGGTGCCTGAGCTACCAGCAACTAAAAAGGGAATTTGTGAAACAATTTAAAAATAACATTAGGGATCACGAGATTCTGAGGGCAATCATAGATAGGAGTCAGCAACCCCAGGAGCCATTTGACGGTCTATACAGTGACGTACGGAAGATGGTACTACAAATGACGGGTCGAAAAAACAAACTTGACTTAGTGGACATACTGAGAAGTAATATCTGATGTGAGCTAGGGTTGGCCACGGAGGCGTCTTTGGTGCGAGTAATGAGGACGGCGACACGCTCGCGGTTGCTCGGCTCAGCTCGTCGGGCGGGGTGGTTCTTGTCCACCTTACTTCACACCACCTGCTCAGCATACAAAATCTCATGCCATTTTGAACAAAAACAAAAGAGAGAAGAAAGCTACTCTACTTAGACCTCGGACGGACTTCAAAAGATAGAAAAGAAAGCAAAAGGAAAATCCAAGGACTTGTATCCACGGCCAGGAGAAAGATTGGGAAGGACTCCGTGAAACTTACCCTACCTATCCTAAACTAAAACTAAACTAACCTAATGTCTTAAACTAAATCCTAATCTAAACCTTTCTACCTTGTCCCGTTCTTTGCTTATTCACAGACCTCCGGCTACCTCACAGGATCCACTAGCTTAAAGCCTGAGGATTGGATAGCTGTCTTCAGTCGCTGACTAAGCAAGGAGCATTTACAGCCTTTGAATGTAAAAGACAGGAAAGTAAAAAAAATATTTAAAATGAAAAAACTAATCGCGAATGAGGCTGATTGATATGAGTCCAAGGCGACGACTTTCGAAAATAGAAAATCGTTCCCTTGGAGTCGCAATCGTGCTTTTAATAGCCGGCTTTGGTAAAAATACCGTTGGGCGCCATTGTTGTGAGCTGGAGTTGGCCACGGAGGCGTCTTCGGTGCGAGTAAGGAGGTCGGCGGCACGCTCGCGGTTGCTCGGCTCAGCTCGTCGGGCGGCGTGGTTCTTGTGCACCTTACTCCACACCACCTGTTCAGCACACAAAATCTCGTGCCATTTTGAACGAAAACAAAAGAGAAAAGAAAGCTACTCTACTTAGACCTCGAACAGACTTCAAAAGTTAGAAAAGAAAGCTAAAGGAAAACCCAAGGACTTGTGTCCATGGCCAGGAGAAAGATTGGGAAGGACTCCGCGACCTACCTACCCTACCTATCCTAAGCTAAACCTAAACTAACCTAATGTCTTAAACTAAATCCTAATCTACACCTGTCTATCTTAAACTAACCTATAGCTACTCCCTATCGCGCAAATTGTCCTTCCCCTTTTCTCTCCTCGCCAAACGGGTTCATCAAGTACCCGAGGTATGTGTGGTGGAGGTGGCAAAAGCTGGCCTGCCCACCCTTTGTGTCTGGTGACACAACCGATTGGCCAGAGAGACCAATGATTGTGAGAGATAGTCCCTAAACGTACTTCCCAGTCACAACCTAGGTCAGTCGGGGCGGAGGTCCGTTAGTCGTCACGTTACGTCGTCATCGTTCGTAATCGTCCTGTCTGGTCACCATTGTTCGTTTTGATCTGGTCACGTCATCGTTCTCTATAGTAAAAGCGGCCCGACTAGATAACCGCACACCAAAGCTACGGAATATTATTCGCACATATTATTGTTTTTTTTAAAAGCCTTAAAATTTTTGGTATATTTCCCATTTATTATAAGAAGGTTTGAACCTACTTCTTAAAACTATAAAAAAAATAATAAAAAAAATTCTGCCCTTAAACTTATTATGTGTGGATATGTATGTAAACAAATGTATATGTAAAATCGATTGTAGAATCAAATTTACTCACGTAATTTCTTTTTTTTGGTCCCCCGTTGTTCTGCCGGCAGCACAATAAGGATGATGATTTTGGTTCCAATTTTGAACTCCTGTTCGCGTACCAACAAAATTGAAAAGATTAAAAACAGAATTCTACACCCTAACCTTACAGATTATTTCATCTAAAAACTACCCTCAGCTTAACACTAATTGACTTCAAATGTAAAAGAATAATTAATTAATTAATAGTAATTTTAGTAGAAGATGAAAAACATCACCAAATCACTTATTCACTCTTAGACTAGCTCCAAATCGATATAAAAAAAATTCTTTATGCTGAAGAAAAACTTGCAACTGTGGCAAAGGATTTTATGAAATTCAGGAAACACAAAAAAAATTACTAGTTTTCACGTTGGGTCCCGCTGAGCAGCTCCTTTAGGGTGGTCGGCTTATGTTGTCGCTGCTCAGTTCCTTTTAGTTACGTGTTTAACTACGTATTTGTGGGTACCAAACTGTTGACGGGGTCCTTTGACCCGTTACTAGAGCTTCCGCCAGTTGCAATACCTCCTTTCACCGGTTATGCTATAGAAGCAAACGGTCCGCTTCACCGTTGACCAGAGAGATTCAACTTATCTCAAGGAGCAAAGTCTTTGTCCCTCTGGTCACCCAACGCTTCTCTCTACCTCTACAAAATTGCTTGCCAATCACTGGTCCAGCCCAATTGTATTCTAATTGAGTATCAGGTTTCGGATTTTTCCCTAAAAAAAATTATATTTCTTCTGAAGTACTTTCTGTGTACCACTGTTCCAACCAACAAAAAAATCTGATTACAAAATAGGGCATCGACCGGACTCTACTAATCGTACTTGAAAAGCAACCGTCGGTCGGTGCTCTTTGCCCTAGTTTTTCTTTGCTTCGACTTCCCCTATTTCTTTGTTCTCTTTGTCCATTTTTGTCTTTGTCAATTATGTGTAGTGTGTTCCCCTTTTTTTCGGAACATTGAAATGGAAAAATTCCCTTTTCAATGTCCCACGTCTCGTTATTGTCCGTTTACCAAATTGTCCGTTAAAAAATAAAATTACCCTAGACGATAATATGCCTGCATCAATACACTAATGATACGATTAACATACAATCTTGCTTATTCCCTTTATTATTTTAATTTTTGAATTTTCCCCTGGAATTAACATTTAAGGAAACCCATCTCTGAAAGGGGGTGTTCCTAGATCGTTTCTAGTTCACATCCAAGTGTACAAGAACGATGAACAACATAAAACAAGGAGGACAAGCTGCAGGATATAATAGAATATTGTCTGTGGTTGGACAACACAGCGAACCAGGTATGTTGTTTTTTCTTGTTGTTGTTGCTGATCGGCACAGCCGAAGGCCCTTGTGACAGGCTCAACGATGGTTGGCGAGTGGTCGTGAGCCAACCGGCCTTGTAAAAAAAGGGGCCTGGTTCGTTAGTTTTATATCGGCCTGTTCCAGCGCTTTGCTCTATATCCTTTTGTTTGTTTCTTGTCATCGCGCAACATGTGGCCAGGGCCTACGCCCTGCGAGTACTCTGTTTCAACCGTTGAGGCTAACTGGGCACTTATTATATTCTCACTATTGGGCTATCACAGCTTGCATATCACAGGTTTTTATATCACAGCTTCTACATCACAGGGGCGTATGTGGATGTACGAGTATGCTACCTACAAATCACAGGGGTGCATTTGGATACATCCTGGTCGCCCCGCCTAATACCAATAAATAATCTAATAAATAAATAAACTCTAAAAAATAAACCTTAATCAACAAATAAACTATAATAAATAATTTAACTATGAATTAAATAAATATACTATGATAAATAAATACCCTCCTTAAATAAATACACTCTGTAATAAATATACTCTAAATGTAGGACGTAACCGAATACATACATACATATATATCACAGGTAATCCAGCAACGGCATGCATGCGTGCGTCAGGCATGTTCCCTAACAATTGGCTTAGGTGTGTGGGTCTTTGGCATGGTATACGCCCATCTTTTCGCCACTTAGATTACCTATTTCATATAGGGAGTTAGCCTTTGCTTTCAAAATAATTGATTTTAAAAATTTAGGTCCTAGCTTAGCATTGTAATTGTCCGGTGAACTGCTCTGTTTGTAATTTCGTCTGTAGACTATCTGTCCTTCCCTATATTTGATATCTCTGCTTTCGAAGGTTGTATGTTTTGGTCGCCTTCTTATGTGCTAGCTTTAGATTGTCAAATATTTTACTCCTAATTAGCTCTAATTTGTCCTTATTATCAATAACTTCACTGTCGATATCTTAGACCGTATCTAGCTTGCGGAGGATATCATACGCTCCCGCGTATTGTACCATGTGGGTACTAAACACAGCGTAGTAAGGTTCAAACGTAGTCGCATCATGAACAATACTCCTAACTGAGAAAGCCGCGTCGCTGACGTGGGTGTCCCCGGTTTTCTGATCACTGCTTAGATACGATCTTATCTTCGTCAGCAAGGAGCGTTCAACCCGTTCTGACGCATTGGCTTGAGGAGAGTAAATCGCGGTGCAAATATGTTTGACTCCGTATTTTCCCAGAAAGCCGGCAAACAGTTCTGAGACGAGCTGTTTATCATTGTTCGAATGGATAAACTCCAGTACGCCAAAGATATGGAACACGATTTAATCTAGATATTTAACTACCTCAGCAGCAGTTGCATTCTTAATTGGTTTTAGAAATACAAATTTAGAAAAATGATCCAGGACGATAAAGATATGATTGTGTCCGTTCTTAGGGCTTGGGTATGGTCATTTCATTTCATTTTTAATGCATTTTTATTTCATAATTCATTGCACTTATAGCTAGACAAAAAACGCTTAAAACTAGCTTAACTAACTTAGCTATTCTTATTCTAACTTACTGGCCCTATGCGGGCGCTCTAAGTTAAACCTAATACTTAAAATTATGTCTTTCGACGTAACTAACTTTAGATTCTTTATTTATTTATTTTATTATTCTATTAATTATTACTACTAAGTAAAATTTTTAATGAATGAAAAAATTTAGTATTGGACATGAACTTGTTTTTTACAGTTCTTATATATAAAACTTACAAATATACCTTAAAATAAATCTTAAACTACCTTATTCTAAATTAACCTATCTTATTCTACCTTACGTATTTTTATACGTAAATTTTTTTGGTTTCTTTTTTTTATCAAGTGCTGTTTTTTTTTTTTTTTTTTCCTTTCATTCAAGTGCTGTGGATATTTTTTTTTCCAATTATTACCTACACCTATCTAAACTACCTAAAGCTAAACTATGTAAGTCGGCCATGGTCAAGAACAACCAACTTTAAAACTCAAACAGGCTATACTGGATTAGGAGGAAACGACGAAGGAGTTTCCTATCTTTCGGCTAGCCACCAGAAATGACCGTACTGACGTTGTACGTCATAAATATCGCAACCCGATACCGTCCTACTAAACTGGAGACGCTCCACACTGCCGTGTGCAACTTCTCTGTCGTAGTTGAGGCGCCTATCCGCAACTGTCCGAGCAACGTGGAAGATTAGCGGCACCGCCAATCTGTCCTGGATCAGACCCTTCTCATCAAAATAGAGGAACGCGTCTGGGGGAACAAAGCCGTTAAGGCGCACTTTCTCATGATACTCGTAATTGGGGTAATAAGCCCCGGAGATCAGGTTGTTCGTCGAGCTCATTCCTCTTGCAATGTGCCTTCGAATCAGCTTGATAACGAAATTATCCACTCTCAATAGGATAGCCCTGTTGTATAGGACCTCATTGGGATAGAATTTTATGTACTGGGACTCTGGTGTTCTATATAAATGAAGGCAAGCCCGAAGGCAAGTCCTCTCAAACACCCGAATCTTTTCCAACAAGCCTGCTTCCACGTTGAACCACACGGGGCGTCCATATACGAGCAGGGGCCGGATGAGGGCCGTGTAGTAGATTACCTTTACCCTTGCATCGAGTTGCTTACTATAAAAAAGTCTCTTTATAAGGGCAAAAGCACCTTTGGCTCTGGCAAGACCAGCATCTATATGTTTGTTAAAATATAGATATTGGTCTAACCAAAGCCCCAAGTATCTGACTACACTTCGACTCGCAAGTGGCTGTCCGTGCGGTCCAACGATTGAGAACTTTGCCAATTCTTTCTGGTATCCCTAGAGGCCCCAGACAACGGCGTCCTAAAAAGAATGGTTTCCGATTTCTGGAAGTTGACCTTCAACTTCCAGTCATCGCAATATCGCTAAATCTTATCGAAGTCACGTTGCAAGAGAATTGCAATGACTTCGATTTTTGGTCCTGAACTGTACGCGATCAAGTCCTCTGCATACGCTATGGCATGGTGAAGTGATCCTACAAGATCGCTCGTGTAAATGTTGAAAAGGATCGGTGAATTAACCGCTCCTTCTTGCAGACCGTTTTTAATTTGAAATGTTCCAGCAGAAGTCACATTACCATTTTTGACGATGAACGGTCTACATATGAGCATGTTATGAAGTATGTACAGCAGTGGTTTGCTTATGCCCAACCTGCTTAGCTTGTAGAAGAGTCCCTCTAACCATACAGTGTCGAAGGCCTTCTCCAAGTCAATCAGGCAGGCACCCGTGCATTGGTTCTTGCTTTTGTACCATTGCATATCCGATACCAGTTTAGACGCGGCATGTATTGTATCATGCCCCGCCTTAAAACCAAATTGGGTATCCGGAATTATATTAATGTTCTCAGTCCACTTAAGCAGGGCTCTATTGATCACTTTCTGGAATACCTTGCTGATGTTCGGAAGGAGACTTATCGACCGGAGATTTGCCGGATAGGAAGTGTCCTTACCCCTTTTGGGGATGGGATGTATTACTGCTGTTTTCCAATGCTCTGGATAATGTGCATTATTCAGCGCATTGTTAAACAGAGTGGTGTAAATGTCCACCGGTTCTAGAGGGAGATGTCGAAGCACAATATTCGACACTCCGTCGATTATCGCAGATTTCTTCCTCCTCAATGAGTCAAAGATCGCTTGGAGGTCCACCTTCGATATGTACGGGGGATGTACCCTTTCATCGGCGATGACATTATTTGCCATGTTATCGTCATTGAACTCGCTAAAACCTATGTTCTCGGATCGCCAGTGCTCTATATCATTTCGAAGGTAGAAGTTGTGCGCAAGGACGCGATTTTCCAGGTCGTGGTTCGGGCAAATGGTAACATTCACTTTGTACACTTCCTGGAAAGTCGCTCCTATAGCCTCTACCTTCTCTTACGGATCTTCGATTACAAAGAATTTGTCATCCTTTACTGCGTTATCTGTATTTGTCCATACATTAGTATTTGTCCATTGTTCGTTGTTCGGGGGATCTTACGACACGGAAGGTCGTTTTGATTATTCCTCCGAAATATTTTATTTATTTGCGGGAACATACTCGGGTTGTTGGATTTTACAGCCCGAATTTTGTTGTCCCAGTGCAAATTTACAGAAGGTCTGTAATTTTCTCTAATTAATTTCTGGAGGTTTTTAATCAACGACTTCAGCGTAATAATCTCCAAGTTTTGCCTGTCAGTAAATTGTCTGTACAGGGTTTTCAGTCTCGACAGCGGTCTACATTTGTGTTGGTGTAGTGCGTCAATTGGTGCATTACGGAATATGTCTGCGTTGTCAGTATGTTTATACCGAGGTATCGTATTGTCCATAGTTCATTTAATTTTCTCGTCCATTTGTTTTAGGTACCAGTCAATCTCCTCGTTTGACAGATTCCTATTGGACGGTGGGTAGAGCGAATTCGAGGAGAGTGCTCTTATCGAAGTTCTTGAGAAGCGAGTCCAACGCTTCCTACTATAATTGTAGGAGTATGATTGGACAAACTCCTGCAACTCCGCAATTTCGTTGGGAATCTTTACTACGGCACTGAGTCCGCAATGGTCACTGTCATACACAAATGTGTGCAGGCAGTTGATAGTTTCTCGGTCCATGTCGGTCAGTTATAACCGTACGTCGAACAGCATAATATCCAGGTAGGAGCCGCTTCTAGGAAACGACGGACTATCTGTAGCTTTCAAATCGAGTTTATACTCGACACTGTGCCGACCCCACCAATTGAATAGTAGGTTCCCTCTAGGATTAGGTGTGTTATTTCCCCAATCTCTATGTTTGGCGTTAAGATCTCCGGCCATGATGAAATAATTCTCCTCCGACTCCAGCCTTAGGCATCGAAAAAGTGTCTCGAGCTCTGAAATAAATAAAGTAGATTGAGTAGCTTCAGGTGCATAGAGTGCGACCAAGTACATCCTCTTTCCACTACGGAGAGGGATGCACACGATACACGCTTCCATTACCTGGAACCTTCGCACTTCACCGCTGTACATAACTTTAAATTGCAGTTGTTTGCGTATGAAGATCGCAACACCTCCTAATTGTGTGGAGTTGGGTCGGTCTCTTCTGACAATATTGTATTTATTGTGCCCCAATTTGTGCTTCTGGAATAACTTCGTTTCGCTAACTTTAAGCACATCATTGGTTTGGTCTTCTAGACGAAGATGGCCATCAAGTCAGTTTGAGCCTCCGGTGCTCTAGGCGCTGGGGCCTGGGAAGCAACCTTCGGTCTTTTCTGTTCCGTGTTTCCTCGACCTGCTGCCATTTGGGCGTAGGTCAGTTAAGGAGTCACGGATTGTGTTTGAATTGGAGCAGGTGGACGTTTCACTACGACCTTCTCCTGACGATAGTTTGTGGTGTGTCCCGAGTTCCTGCATAAAGCACACGAGAGCTGGCTCTTATCTGCCACTCCATCCTTTCCCAGAGTGCATTCCTCTGCTTTGTGGTTCTTTCCAAACTTGACACATCGGGGCTGCATTTCGCAGTTCCATGTGGCGTGCCCGAACCTTTGGCAGCGAACACAATGTAAAATGTTTTCGGTCCTTCTTAATTTTTCCCATGCGACAACCTGGTAGTCTAGGACTTTAATACTCCTTAGACCATCCGGTTTGCTATTGGGTTTCCGCTTCTCCTTTTTAGCTTTAGCTGTGGTGAATGGCTTGACCCCTGCAAATTCGAGCTCTTTGCACTCTTCCTCTTTAAGCAGCGCAAGGAGTGTTTCCGGATCTATAGACGGATCTTTCCCCCTCAACAGCATAGTTTGCCGCTTTTCCCCCTTCGGGGTGAAGGAGAAGCACTCCGTCGTCGTATCTCTAAGTAATTCTTTAATTTTTTTATATTCTTCCACTGTATTACAGTGGATAGCATGTCTATTTTCGTTTAATCTTTTAATAATAAAAATTATTACCTATGGCCGACTTACATAGTTCAATTGTGTCCTTTAACTCCACCTTGTAGGTATTAATGGCGGCACCCTAGTCTGCGGTTGCTGTTGCTGTTGTTTCTGCTGCTGTTTCTGCTGATGCTGTTCCTGCTTTTTCTGCTGCTGCTGCTGCGATTGTTGCTGCTTTTTCTGCTGCTGCAGCGGTTGTTGCAGAGTTTTCTGCTGCTGTTGTTGTTGCTGCTTATTCTGCTGCTGTTGTTCTTGCTACTGCTTCTGCTGCTGCATTTGCGGCATTTGCCTTCTGTTGTTGTTGAGCGCGCTGGAGCTCTAGCTGCCGCTCACTTTCTCTTCTTGCCATTTGTTTGGCTTTAATGGCAAGCACCCTTTGTTCTAACTGCCTGATGCTGCTGGTTAGACTTTGGACTTCCTCCTCTTCGTCATCCGATTCAGAGGATGGCAGAACCGCGAAGTAGTTATCGTCATCTCCAATGTAGCAGCCTTCCCCACCGTCGGAGATGTACGCTAACGTGACAGAGTCATCCAACCTCTGCCTGATTCTCGGTTGTTGTTAACTTTTCATTCACAATTTTTTTTTTTAAATTAAAAAAAAAAGTGGGTTGATAGGTCACTACCACTCCTACTAGGCTAACTCGAAACTTGAAAACTCAAAGTCTAACTTTCTACTTTAAAACACCACGATCTTAAATGAGAAGCCGAAACACGTGCGTACTCTATGAAAGTCTGTGAACGACTGAACACGCACGTCTGCACACTGTGAAGGTCTGTGAACGACTGCGTGGATATGGCCCTAGAAAGTCAATGTACAGTCTTTGGAAAGGCCGCTCCGTAATAGTCTGTTGTCCCATCGGCGGCCGAGAAATGATATTGGGGGGTTTGCTATATTTGCAGATTTCACATGCTTTGACCAAGTTCTGCACAAGCCATTCCTGGCCAAAAGAACATCTGTCTCAATTTTGACAGAGTCTTCTGGATACCCCCGTGACCTGCAGATGGTGAATTGTGTGCAGTTTGCACTAGACTCCCACGCAACTCCTTCGGAATCCAGAGTTTCCACGCTCTGTCTTCTTGTACTGCGTCACCAGTTCGTATGTCAGTTCTTTTGTATACGAATCCGTCAGAAACGCAAACGTTTGGTTGTCGGTCTTTGTTTTCATTTATTGTCTTCCTTAATTCGTCGTACTCCTCCGAGGAAAACTATGGTGAATTAAGGTCAATTTCCAGCACTGTTCGATCTGGAAGTCAAACCCTTGCTCTCCTGGCCAGACGGCCAGATAAATCCTTTTGGGTCATTAGCCACTTCAGTCTTGCGTGACCGGTTATTATAGTGAAAGGTAATCCTTCCCTGCCCTGAACTTCTTCACTGACAGAACGGCTGCATAGCATTCAAGTTCCGTCAAGCTGTAGTCCCGCTGGGCAGATCTGGGACAGGAATGCTATTGGTCGTTCGTTGTTGTCCGTGATCATCTGGAAAAGCCCACTCCCTACACCAGATGTTGATGCGTCGCATTGTATGTGGAATCGTGTTGTGAAGTCCGGGTTCGTTAATACCGGTCCTGTCACTCGAGTCGTCTTGAGTTGTTGAAAGGCTGCGAGTGCTTCGTTTGTTATGTTGAATGTCTTGCCTTTCTTCAGACAGTCGGTCATTGGGGCTGCGATAAACGCAAAATTTGGAATAAAGCGTCTATACTGCGTCTATATTGCTTGGGAGTCTTTGATACTGGAAAATTCTCGACCGCCGAAACTTTACCAGTGTCAGTTCGTAGGCAACCATCGCCGACGGTGTATCCCAAGTATTTGATCTCCTTGTAACAGAATTTGCTTTTCTCTACATTTATAGTCAAACCCACTTCCCTCAGACACTTCGCCACTTCCTGCAGCAATCTGGCAAGCGACTCGAAACTTGGAGGGGAATCCAAGAGGTCATCGAGATAGACAAAGACATACTCTTTTAGGCGATATTGTATGACCTTGTCCATAAGCCTACACATTCTCTGCGCGGCATTACACAGTCCGAACGGCATAACCATATACTGGTATATTGGCCTCCCAGGGACTGTGAACACTGTCTTCTCCCTTGACTTGCGCTCTAAAGGAATCTGCCAGAATGCGTCAGATCGATACGTGAAATGAATCTGGTATCCTGCCACGTACTTAGCAGTCCTTCGGTATGAGGAGGAGCATCCTTCTCCGTTACTTCATTCACCTGCATAGTCTGTTTTAGCCGGGTTTTCTCACCAGCACCACTGGAGAGCTCCAAGCACTGTTGCTCTGTTCTATCACTCCAAGAGAGATCATCCTATCTAACTCGTCATATAAGAGCTTCTGGATCGCAAATGAAACTAGATAGTGCCCCTGCTTGATGGGAATCTTCTCAATCGCGCAAGAGAGGAACAGCAGCTTGATTCTCTCCAGTTCTTGGGCTTGTGCTTGTGAGAGTGAATGGACCGGAGACTGTTCTTCTGTCGGCGATGGGATGTCGAGTTCGTTAGTTATGTTCGGAACGACCTTAAACGTTCTTCAGAATTAACCCCCAAATAACGGACCTGTTGTAAGTTTGGCACAACGAATATTTCTAACTCATGAGACTTGCCACCCTAGGAGACTACTGTCTTAAATCGTCGTAGTATTCTTTGGTGGTTTCCGTGTGCTGTTCGTACGTCCGTATTCATAATAGTCATTACGATGTTATGTTTGTCCAAGAATTCGGTCGCTCCCTTCCCTAAACAGCTTCACTATCGAATAGGCCCATGAGCTCCTCACTAAGTCCAGTTCGTTCGGTCAACTCGTCATTTGTAGTACCATCGTCCGTACTTCACAGTATATTTCGTCAAATGACTCCTGCGGTTGCTGTCTCCTATCCATTATAGCTCTCAAAGTCTCATGATCCCTGATATTATTTTTAAATTGTTTCAGCAATTCCCCCTTAAGTCGCTGAAAGCTCTAGTACCTATCGCCTTCATTTTCTTGGAGAAATTGTCAAAAACACCTCTCCGCTGGATCGCTTACGAGGCGATAGAAGTGGGTGAAAAATTGGCTATCGGTAATACTATTCTGGCGCTGCAGAGTTTCGATTCGGAAAAGAAAGCTCTCCACGAACATGGTCTTCGGCGTTCCGTCAAACTTAATGCCCCATTTATGAATATCGACCTTCCTTTCGGAGACTCGTGATCCTAAAGGTTCGAAAAAGCGTGATGTTAGTGGCTCACGTTGCTGTTCCTGTCGCTCCTGTGGCGGTTGGTCGAAAGTCGGTCTATGTAAAGGCGGTGGTGCTTAGAAGTTGTGTCCAGTTAAGGGGGTGTGATGGAGTGGACTGTCCTTGTCGAGTGAGGTCTTGTCGTCGGTCGTTCGTCGTAGGAGGTTCCCTCTGTGCAGCTGCCGAGAGCTCCAGGTTGCAGATCTTGTCGTTGATCGCCTTGATGATTTCTTGAAAGTTATTCATCATATCTTTCATGCTTTCGACGAACACCGACATGATCTCAAACTGATTCTTCCTCACCTCTTGAGAGACCACCGTTTGTATCTGTTGTGGAATCCGTTTTGTGTCCTCCACAGCCTTATTCCGCAGGTCAGTTAAGTCGTCTTCGTCGACGGAATTTTGTTGTCGTATACTTGTCTCTGCTACAGTAGCTGTCGGTTGATTGCCTAGTGACAGACTTAAGCGTTGGTTGAAATGTCCTTCGAGTCCTCTGGCTTCTAGTTTGCTTCTCGTTCGTTTTGTACGTCGTACAAGTCAAGTAGGTCCTTTTCAATTGGAAAGGATCTTCTGTCTAGGTCCTCACGCAGTTCTACCGTGGAGTTACCTTCTGTCTTGTCGTTGTAGTATCGTCTGACATATTCGAGTTCGTTGAATAGTTTCTGTCGTTTTGGCCAAAGAACAGATAATCGTCGGTCGTCCCTTGCCGTCCATATTTGACGTTAGTCTCTGTAGCAGGTGGCAAGTGGTATCCGTCAGGCCCTTAGTCGCGTTCCATTCTCGCCCTTAAACGAGTTACCCGCATACCTGACGGAGCGGCTCCTTGGGACCAAGTGATCTTAGGTATAGCCCCTAAATTAATATTGCAAAAAAAGGGTGGAAAATTTAAAAATCCTAAAAATCTGTATGTGTGTACAGTGGTGTGATATGTATTTGCTTTAGTGTGTGGATTTCTGGTCAGGTTTTCCAGCCAACGTCCTATAGATGTTATGTCTTACCGTACTAGTTAGGGTAGTGTCAGTCTCATCTGGTAGTGACTGTTGCCTCGGAGACTTGACGAGGTGTTAAAGCCAATCCTTTCCTTCCTTACAACTACTTGCTATCAGATAATACCCGATAGAAGGCTGGCCAGGATTTCCCAGATCAAGTCTAACACGGACAAAGCATCGGGGCTAATGCTTTGTGACTAAGGGTCATCATTCTAGGGGCAGCAGCTAGCATTCGGCCTCCCTACCTTCTCCCGTTCTTTGCTTATTCACAGACCTCCGGCTACCTCACAGGATCCACTAGCTTATAGCCTGAGGATTGGATAGCTGTCTTCAGTCCGTGACTAAGCAAGGAGCATTTATAGCCCTTGAATGTAAAAGACAGGAACAAAAAATATTTAAAATGACGACTTTCGAAAATAGACAATCGTTCCCTCGGAGTCGCAATTGTGCTTTTAATAGCCGGTTTTGGTAAAAATACCGTTGGGCGCCATTGTTTTGAGCTAGGGTTGGCCACGGAGGCATCTTCGGTGCGAGTAAGGAGGTCGGCGGCACGCTCGCGGTTGCTCGGCTCAGCTCGTCGGGCGGCGTGGTTCTTGTCCACCTTACTTCACACCACCTGTTCAGCACACAAAATCTCGTGCCATTTTGAACGAAAACAAAAGAGAGAAGAAAGCTACTCCACATAGACCTCGGACGGACTTCAAAAGTTAGAAAAGAAAGCTAAAGGAAAATCCAAGGACTTGTGTCCATGGCCAGGAGAAAGATTGGGAAGGTTTCCGCGACCTACCTACCCTACCTATCCTAAGCTAAACCTAAACTAACCTAATGTCTTAAACTAAATCCTAATCTACACCTGTCTATCTTAAACTAACCTATAGCTACTCCCTATCGCGCAAATTGTCCTTCCCCTTTTCTCTCCTCGCCAAACGGGTTCAACAAGTACCCGAGGTATGTGTGGTGGAGGTGGCAAAAGCTGGCCTGCCCACCCTTTGTGTCTGGTGACACAACCGATTGCTATCTCTCTGGCCAATGATTGTGAGAGATAGTCCCTAAACGTACTTCCCAGTCACAACCTAGGTCAGTCGGGGCTTAGGTCCGTTAGTCGTAACGTTACGTCGTCATCGTTCGTAATCGTCCTGTCTGGTCACCATTGTTCGTTTTGATCTGGTCACGTCATCGTTCTCTATAGTAAAAGCGGCCCGACTAGATAACCGCACACCAAAGCTACGGAATATTATTCGCACATCTTATTGTTTTTTTTTAAAAGCCTTCAAATTTTTGGTATATTTCTCATTTATTATAAGAAGGTTTGAACCTACTTTTTAAAACTATAAAAAAATAATAAAAAAAATTCTGCCCTTAAACTTATTATGTGTAGATATGTATGTAAACAAATATATATGTAAAATCGATTGTAGAATCAAATTTACTCACGTTATTTCTTTTTTTTTGGTCCCCCGTTGTTCTGCCGGCAGCACAATAAGGATGATGATTTTGGTTCCAATTTTGAACTCCTGTTCGCGTACCAACAAAATTGAAAAGATTAAAAACAGAATTCTACGCCCTAACCTTACACACTATTTCATCTAAAAACTATTCTCACCTTAAAACTAATTGACTTCAAATGTAAAAGAGAAACTAATTAATTAATTGTAAGTTTAGTAGAAGATAAAAAACATCACCAAATCACTTATTCACTCTTAGACTAACTCCAAATCGATATAAAAAAAATTCTTTAGACTGAAGAAAAACTTGCAACTGTGGCAAAGGACTTTATGAAATTCAGAAAACAAAAAAAAAAAAATCACCAGTTTTCACGTTGGGTCCCGCTGAGGTGGACGGCTTATGTTGTCGCTGCTCAGTTCCTTTTAGTTACGTGTATGACTACGTATTTGTGGGTACCAAACTTTTACTAGAGCTTCCGCCAGTTGCAATACCTCTATACGGGCTACGCAGTAGAGGAACTTTCACCGGTTATGCTATATAAGCAAACGGTCCGCTTTAGCGTTGGCCAGAGAGATTCAACTTATCTCAAGGACCAAAGTCTTTGTCCCTCTGGTCACCAGATTTCAGATTAAGGTTTTTATTGTTTAGTCGTTCTATTTACAAATTGGCTTAAAACTAGACTTATTACTATAAATTTAATGTTATCTCAACAATAGGGGCCCAACGTATACTGGCTAGTTTGCTAAGGTTTTTTTTTTTTTTTTTTTTTTTTTTTTTAAAAAAAACCTATATTAATGGCTACTTAATCTATTACATGAATATTTTATATAAGAGAATAAATTTGGAAAGTTTTTTTTTTTTGTTACCCAACGCTTCTCTCTACCTCTACAAAGTTGCCTGCCAATCACTCGTCCAGCCCAATTGTGTTCTAATTGAGTATCAGGTTTCGGATTTTTCCCAAAAAAATTTATATTTCCTCTGAAATACTTTCTGTGTACCACTGTTCCAACCAACAAAAAAATCTAACTACAAAATAGGTCATCGACAGGACACTACTAATCGTACTTGAAAAGTAACCGTCGGTCGGTGCTTTTTGCCCTAATTTTTCTTTGCTTCGACTTCCCCTATTTCTTTGTTCTCTTTGTCCAGGCTTATGTGAGTGAGGGAGACGAGTGTATCTCCCTCCCTCATGTCAACCCATTGTTGACATTTTCATTTTTCATTGCGAGGCTAATCGCTGCTTAATTTTTGTGATTTTAATTTTTGATTTTTCCCCTAGAATTAACATTTAAAAAAAACCCACCCCTGAAATGGGGTGTATGTGGGGTTTTCCTATATCGTTTCTTGTACACACCGAAGTGTACAAGAACGATAAACAACATAAAACAAGGAGGACAAGCTGCAGGATAGAATAGAATGTTGTCTGTGGGTGGACAACACAGCGAACCAGGTGGTTTTTCATTTTGCTCGTTTACTATTAATCTGGAATTTAGTTCCAAATTGAACTCAAAAAACCTACCCCTGTAATGGGGTGAGTGTGTATAAGGGCCAGTGCATTCTTGTGCACGCACTGTACGGACAGACGCATGGAAGGACCAATTGACTGGATGATTGCTGAGTTTGCTTCTTGCGGGTGGATAAAGTACCATTTATTTGAAAATTTCTTTTTCTTGTTGTTGCTGATCGGCACCCCCGAGACAGCCATAGGCCCTCTTAACACGTCAAGGACAGGGTAGCGACACTGATCTTTGGATGCTCTATTACAAGCATCCAAAAATTAAAAGATGAATGTAGGCGCACGGAGAAGCACTTGATGACTAGGGAGACGAAATTCAGACGACACGTTAACGAACTGGGATACGAGGGAATTTTTAGAAGTAGGGAAACATTTATTGACTTACAGGAAGACTGAAAGAACAAACAATACGAACAACAACTCGACTAACAGAACAGACTTGACTAGGAGTCCTGTCTCAACTCCGTCGGCGTGTCAATCCACTTTCGATAGTCTGACTTGCTTTAGTTGTGGTCAGAGGAATATTAACTTTAGTTACACACAGTGCCAGGGAAACCTGAAAGTCGGCAGTGCGACCAGGACGAACCAGCCGACAAAAACCACACTCCAGGGAAAGCGAGGACAAGACTTTCAAATTTTGAAGAAGGTTACAGAAAGTGACGATACCTCTACGAAGAAGGAAATTCCTCAAAGAAAGAGTCTACACGGACGCCTGCAGGAGTATAAAGCCGCCAGAAAGCGTATCTTTGGAGAGGAAGTGACAGCGCCGGTGGATAAGAGTAGGAACTATCTCAAAATTAGGAGGCTAAGGGAAATAAGTGCAATAAATAGACGACGAAAGAGAGATATAGTAGCGACTGTAATAAACATTTCGGACGACAATAGGCCATACGCTAAGGTTAGGATAGACGGCGAGGAGCTCATGGGCCTATTGGATAGTGGAGCTTCAATTAGGTGTTTAGGGAAGGGAAGGGAGCGACTGACTTAACATTGTAATGACTATTATGAATACGGACGTACGAACAACAGACGGAAACCACCAAAGAATACTACGACGATTTAAGACAGTAGTCTCCTAGGGTGGCAAGTCTCATGAGTTAGAAATATTCGTTGTGCCAAACTTGCAGCAGGTCCTTTATTTAGGTGTTAACTTCTGGAGAACGTTTAAGGTCGCTCCGAACATAATTAACGAACTCGACATCCCATCGCCGACGGAAGAACAGTCTCCGGTCCAGGCACTCTCACCAGCACAAGCCCAAGAACTGGAGAGATTCAAGCTGCTGTTCCCCTCTTGCGCGATGTTGGGGCTGGGTAGAACCCACCTCGAAGAACATATAATCGAGGTGGATGACGAGAAGATTCCCATCAAGCAGAGGCACTATCTAGTTTCACTTGCGATCCAGAAGCTCTTATATGACGAGTTAGATATGATAATCTCTCTTGGAGTGATAGAAGAGAGCAACAGTGCTTGGAGCTCTCCAGTGGTGCTGGTGAGAAAACCCGCCAAAAGCAGACTGTGCCTGGACTCAAGAAAAGTAAATGTTGTGACAAGGAAAGATGCTTATCCGCTTCCTCATATCGAAGGACTGCTGAGTAGGTTGCAGGACACCAGATTCATTTCAGGTATCTACCTGACGCATCCTGGCAGATTCCTATAGAGCGCAAGTCAAGGGAGAAGACAGTGTTCACAGTCCCTGGGAGGCCATTATACCAGTATACGGTTATGCCGTTCGGACTGTGTAATGCCGCCCAGAAAATGTGTAGGCTTAAGGACAAGGTCAGACAATCTAGCCTAAAAGAGTATGTTTTTGTCTATCTCGATGACCTCTTGGATTGCTATCCAAGTTTGGAGTCACATGCCAGATTGCTGCAGGAAGTGGCGAAGTGTCTGAGGGAAGTGGGTTTGACTATAAATGTAGAGAAAAGCAAATTCTGTTACAAGGAGATCAAATACTTGGGATACATCGTCGGCGATGGTTGCCTACGAACTAACACTGGCAAAGTTTCGGCGGTCGAGAATTTCCAAGTTCCAAAGACTCCCAAGCAACTCCATCGATTTCTAGGGATGGCGGGCTAGTGTAGGCGATTTATTCCGAATGTTGCGAATATGGCAGCCCCAATGACGACTGTCTGAACAAAGGCAAGTCATTTGACATGCCAAACGAAGCACTAACAGCCTTTCAATAACTTAAGACGACTCTAGTGACAGCACCGATACTAACGAACCCGGACTTTACAAGACGATGTTATATACAATGCGATGCATCAACATCTGGTGTAGGGGGTGTGCTTTTCTAGATGGACACGGAGAACAACGAACGACCGATAGCATTCATGCCTCAGAAACTCAATTCTGCCCAGCGGAATTATAGCGTAACGGAACTTGAATGCTATGCAGCCATCTCAGAACTGTTTGCCAACTTTCTGGGAAAATACTGGGTCAAACATATTTGCACCGCCATCTACTCTCCTCAAGCCAATGCCACAGAATGGGTTATCCGGTCCGTGCTGACGAAGATACGGTCATACCTAAGCGATGATCAGAAAACCTGGGACATCCATGTCAGCGACGCGGCTTTCTCACTGATGAGTGTAGTTCATGATCCGACTACGTTTGAACGATACTACGCAGAATGGTACAACACGCGGGTGCTTATGATATCCTCCGCAAGCTGGATACGGTCAAAGATAGGGACACGGTGTTATTAACAATAAAGACAATAAATTAGAGCTAATTAGGAGTAAAATATTTGACAATCTAAGGCTAGCACATCAGAAGGCGACCAAAACATACAACCTTCGAAGTAGAGACGTTAAATATAGGGTAGCACAGGTAGTATATAGACGAAATTTCAAACAAAGCAGTTTACCTGATAATTACAATGCTAAGCTATGACCCAAATTTTTAAAATCAATTATTTTGAAAGCAAAAGGTAACTCCCTATAAGAACTATGAGGCGAAAAGGTGGGCGTATACCACGCTAAGGATTTACACACATAAGCAAGTGATAGGAAACACTCTTGACGTATTCATGCATGCCGTTGCTGGATTAACTGTGATATATATGTATGTATGTATTCGGTTATGTCCTACAGATAGAGTATTTATTTATTTATCATAGAGTATATTTATTTGTGGAGTTGCGCCCCTATGATTTGTAGGTAGCATACGGGTACATCCAGATACGCCCCTGTGATATAGTAGCTCTGATATAAGACCTGTGATACAGAAGATGTGATAACTTATTAGACTAAGGTATAATAAGACTATATGACGTGCTTGCTAGCGGAAATATAAAAGAGTGCCCAGCTAACATCAGTCCTTAGAGCATCTCAGGGCGTAGGCCCTTACCACACGTTGGGCAATGTCAATCAATAGACAATGCACTGGAGCAAGCCAGCATAGAACAAACGAACAAGGCCCCCTTTTCTTAAGAGGCCTGTTACGTGGGTCTGAGGTTTTCTCGGCGGTGCCGAGCCGCAAAGAAAAAGAAAACAGCAAAAAGAAAATAAAACTTACTTACTCTCTCAAGCGGTGGTGCGGCCCATATCCAAAAGCCAATGTCCGGTGTCCTTCAAAATAGAGATGGTCCTCGCATACACACCCCAGGGGTGGGTTTTTTATTCGTTTGGAAAACAAATCCAAATTAATTACAAGAAAAAAAAAATTAAAATTTGAACATACCTTGTTCTATGTGGTGTCCGCAGGCAGTATCCCTACTGCAGCTAGTCATTCCTTCTCTTGTTGGTTTTTTTGTTTGCGCTCCCTCATGCCATTACCCCATTTCAAAGGTGGGTCTTTTATTTTCTTATGTAAATAAAATCAATTGCAAAAAAAAGACAGCGATTTGCCTCTCAGAATTAGAAGCAAATGTCAACAATGGGTTGACATGAGGGAGTGAGATACACTCGTCTCCCTACTCGCACAAGCCTCATCCCTACCTCGCAAAATTAATAATGGCGGTCGGGAAATTATTTGTGGTTCAGGGAATGGATAAAGAATATAGAATTCGTTTGATTATTATTTTATTATTATGCTTTTATATATTTTTTGTTGTTAAAATTTGTTTGACTTAAGTTATGTCAATAGGTGTCTCGTGGTCATATTAATATATAATAATTTGCTTGCCCCTGTATTTAAATTAAAGAAAAAAAAAAATAATTTTTGAATTCCAAATAAGAAATAGTGCAAACGAATATTTTTTTTTTTATAGATTTGAAAAGCAATTTTATCAGTGAACTATAGATTAGTGCGTAAATTTAGAAAAAAAAATTATAGAATGAGAATTTTGCTAAGAATAAGCAGTGTTCAGTACCGCGTTTAACTCCACTAATAGGAGCAATCAACATCCTTCAATGTACTGCCGGCAGAACAACGGAGGACCTAAGAAACCGTGAGTACCTTTCTCCGTTTTTTGAAAAGAAATTTTTTTTTTATTAGATTATAATAAATAGAGTATCCAGTGCAGTGCTGTGTATTCGGTACTGCATAGGGTTAAGTTAGAATTAAGGAATTATGTTAAGATTACTTTTAGTTCAGCAGTCGTGTAGTAAACAACGTCGTTATAATTAATTAAATTGTTTTTCTTATCACTTGGGATTATCGTTTGGTTGTGATCAGTGTTTGGTTGTCTTTTGGTTGCTTTTCTTCGGCGCGACATTACCGAAGGTAATACTAAATATTCCCATCATATAGCCAGCCTGACGTCCGCGACCGGGGATATTGCTTCTTATTTTTATTTTTTATTTTTTTGTGAACGCGCAAGGCGTAACATTAAATTTCTGGTGACAGCGGTGGGATACCGAGATATCCCCCAGAACAAGAAAAGTGTACACAAACAAAAGAATAATAAAAAGAAACAAAAAGTAAAACATAATAACGTACGACGCGACGTGAATTAAGTCAAAAAACAAAAGAAAAAAAGAAAGAATAACTGAGAAAAACTGTGCGACTAGCGAAGTTTCAATTAACTATAGACCAAGTTCCACATCGATCCGGAGAAGGATGATCACCTCAGTTTTATTCTTACTGTAAGTTAATCTAAGTTAACATAAGTATTTTCTTTTGTAATGCGGTGATAAAATAAGAGATTTTCCTAGTAGAACATTAGAAATTCCATAGTAGATGTACATATAAGGTGCAATTTCCCTCAGGAGAAATTGAATTAAAGAGTTTAGAGTGAATAGAAAACAACGGAGGCAATTATAAGATTCTTCTGTCCAGTTGGATAACAAGAAGAGCGTACATGTCAGATAGTGGAAGGGATAGTGAAAGCGCGGAAAGTATGGGCAAATCATTCAGGAAATACTCCCGAAATTAGGAATAGCTTAGATCAACCAGTAATGGCTGAAGTACCAATAGCGGTTTTGACATCTTTCATTCCCGTTTTTAATAGCAGTAGTGAAAGTGTGTTTAGCTTTAAAGACGCATGTAATGATGCAATAGAGTTGGCCAATGTAGCTCAAAAAAACATCCTTTTCAAGTTTATTAAGACTAGAATTAGAGGCAATGCAACTACGATCCTTATGAATAAAGACATACTCGTAAATTATTGGGAAACGTTGAAAGCAGAATTAAGTAATATATTTAGGGAACCCCATAGCAATTTGCAATTGCATAGGGAGCTTTTTTTTTATAATCTGCGAGCGCCGAAGGGGATATGAATACCCTTAAACTGTTCCAGGGCACGAGCGTCAGGGAAAAGGGGGAAGAGGAACAGATGAGGAGCCTATGCACGTTGGCTTTGAATGTTTGAAAGTTGTAGTGGTGGGAAAATACAGAGCTTGGTAGATCATTCCACATTCGTGTTGTTCGGCTTATCAATGAATCCCTATATTTGACAGTACGACTGAAGGTTTGCTTTAGGGTAAACTGATGTGCATTCGAAGCATGTCGCGTATTGCGGGTGAAATTTTGAAGGGGAAGAATGCAACTGGCTATTTCGCTTTAGCATTTTTTATAAAAAAAAACGATAAAACAGGGAGAGACAGGAGACATTTCTCCGATGTTCTAGTGAATGAATGGATTTCACAATGTCTCTATCGCCTATAAGTTTTAACGCGCGATGCTGTAGCCTATCAAGAGTGTGCAGAACGGTCTTGGGTGCACCAGACCAGATATGGACGTTATATTCTAGCTTAGGGCGGATGAATGCCTTATAAATTGAGGCCAGATCTGATGGGGTAAAATATTTTTTGCACCGTTTAAGGAATCCTAGACATTTTGCAGCATTTTTGGCGACCTCGAATATGTGATCGTTCCATCGAAGACGGTTATTAATACACATACCGAGAATAGCAAGTCTTTCAGTTTCAATGGTGCAAGTACCATTAATGGACAATGGTTGAGGGTTTTGGTTTCGCTTGAGAGGCTGAAGACAGTATTGTGTTTTGGAAGCATTAAATTCCACTCTGTTGGTTGAACCCCATTTAATTATGCTGTCCGGGTAGGAATTTAATGTGTTTAACATACGTTGCCGTTCCAATTCTACGACCGAAGCCCTGCTCTTCGGTGAATTAGGGAACGAATATGAAAAACTGAGGGTACTGTCATCAGCGAAGGAATGGATTGGGTTAGAAGTTGCAGACAAGAGATCAATTATAAAAATAAGAAAGAGAGTCGGAGACAAAACAAAGCCTTGGGGAACACCAGCATTTATTTGGTGAATATCAGACTTGAAGCCGTCCAAAACAACTTGTATTGAAGAAGAGACTCATCGACGCCATATGCACGCATTTTCGACAAAAGAGCCTGATGCCAAACTCTGTCAAATGCCTTTGAAATATCAAGCGCACCCATCTTGGTTTCGTCGAAGTGATGGAGAGATTGGTTTCACTTCTCGCTGAGATATTCCATCAAATCATCAGTGGACCTGTTGCTACGAAAACCATACTGCCGGTCATTAAGGAGTTTTCGTAAATCGAGATATTTCATAAGCTGACGATTTATCAGAGATTCCATGACCTTGGAAAGAAGGGACGTAAGTGCAATGGGTCGGTAATTGGACGGAGAGGAAGATTCGCCTTTTTTTTAGGGACGGGCTGGACAAATGCTGTCTTCCATCTACTCGGAAAGAGCCCTGAAAAGTAGGATAGACAGAAAAGCTTACGCAGAGGTTTTGCTAGCGTAGAAGAACACCTCTTCAAAACTATGGGGGGATACCATCTGCACCAGCGGATTTGTGTATGTTAAGACCTTTGAGTACTCCTGCAACTGTACGAGTGCGAAAGTGGACTAGTCCCATGGAAAATTTGACGCTCTCAAATACAAGTGAAGACAAAGCATTCTCTGGCAGCGTGGAGTTCGCTGCAAAGTGAGCAGCAAGCAGATTAGCTTTGTCTAAGGAGCTGACAGCTGGAATGCCATTGTAAATAAGCTTACATCAGGGTAATAATGAATCAGTTTCGCTGTATACACAGAGAGTAGAGGCCCTAGAAAGACGTTTAATGCAGGCTAAATTGCACTATTAAAAGAAGAACATCAGCAAGGGCAAATAGAATATATTAAAAATGAAGCACTTACTGTTTTCATTTGAATGTTAGAAAGGCTACCATCTTATGTCGTTACCCAGAAGCCAAAGGACTTAGCCGAGGCAAGTCGTTGCGCCAAGGAAGAGGAATAGCGGTTAAATCTTTTTAAAACCAATACAAATAAGGATTACACAAAAAAACCTAGCTTAAATAAATATTGCAGGACGACAGGAAAGATATACGCAAAGATCTCAAGAACAAAATCCAAATTCCAGATCAAGTACAAAACCAGGTGTCAAGGAAAATAAAGTGCTTAGTGATTTATGTAACTCGGAAAGTCCTCATGTCAACATGATAATAAATGAGGATTTTAGGAGGTTGATTGCCGATACAGAAGACGAGGTCTCTATGATTTCTGCGAAGTGCATCTTCCATCGTGAAGTGGACTCAGGAAATACAATTAAATTCAAAGGGTTAGGCGGAAAACCGCATGATACTTTAGGAATAGTGATCAATGAAGTAGAGTTATTCCCCAACAATAAGGGAAAAGTAAAGATAAACACAGTAGAATTTCAGGTTATAGAAAATAACCTCCTATGTGATTTCGACGGAATACTAGGCAGTCGATTTTTAAAAGAAGGAGGCTATTCTATCGATTATAAGGAGGAAGTGATGAAAAATAAAGATGAGGAAATTACATTAAAATATTTAAGTCAAGAACAGGTATTAAAAGGTCGAACCGAAATAATCCGATTGCTTTCTGTAGAAAATTGGAGTAGCCTAGACGAAGACATCGTCATTCCTAAACAGGAATTGGTGAAAGGAATAATGCTTAACCAAAAACAGGGATGGTTGTTGTGTGGCTGCCGTGGTCAACACTACACAGAATACTTTTGACTTGAGTCAGGAGGAAAAAGAAAGTATACTAGCCATAATAAAAGAATATAGTGACGTATTCAGTATTGAAGATGAACAAATTACCTATACTAATGCGATGAGACATGAGATTCGAATAGTCGACGGGGCCCAGCCGGTGTTTACAAAAACATACCGGTACCCCAAAATTCATAATGAGAAAGTTAGGAGTCAGGTAGGGAAACTGAAAAAGACGGTATCATTAAAAATAGTAGTTCTCCATGGAGCTCTCCTCTTTGAATAGTTCCAAAGAAGGCAGATGCAAGTGGCAAGAAGAAGTGGAGGATGGTTATAGACTATCGGAAACTCAATGAGTTGACGATAGCTGATAACTATCCTCTACCAAACATCAATGAAATACTTGATCAATTAGGGAAGGCAAGGATCTTTACAACCCTTGACCTAACCTCGGGTTTTCATCAGATTCCCGTACATGAAAAAGACATGGAGAAAGCGGCGTTCAGCACGCCGTACGGGCACTTTGAATATACGAGGATGCCATTCGGATTAAGGAACGCTCCGACGTGTTTTCAAAGGTTTATAAACAATGTGTTGTCTGGATTGCAAGGCATCAAGTGCTTTGTGTATCTTGACGACATCGTTGTCTATGACCAGAATTTACAGGAGAACAACCAGAAACTATTCGAGGTTCTAGAGCAAATGAGGGCTTCAAACCTAAAATTGCAGCCTGACAAATGCGAATTTCTGCGAAAAGAAGTTCAATATTTAGGGCACATTATTACCGAAAAAGGCGTTAAGCCGGAACCTAATAAGATAAAATATATAGTCGAAATGCAGGCACCGATTAACGCGAAAGGGATCAAATCCTTTCTAGGCATGATAGGGTACTATAGGAAATTTGTTCCGAATTTCAGCAAAATGGCAGACAAGTTAAATAAGCTTTTAAAGAAGAACGTAGAGTTTCATTGGGGTACTGAGCAGCAAACTGCTTTTCATAAGCTTAAGAATGCAATCACAAGCCATCCTATTTTACAGTACCCAGATTACACTAAGATATTTTTAATAACAACTGACGCATCAAACACTGGAATAGGAGCAGTTCTTAGCCAGGAAACTAATGGAAGAGATCTTCCGATTCAGTTTTTAAGTAGGACGCTAAATAAAGCAGAACGGAATTATAGCACAACAGAGAAGGAATGCTTGGCGATAGTTTGACCAACCAAATAGTTTAGGCCGTACATATATGGTAGGAAATTTATCGTGCAAACCGATCATCGACCATTGACTTGGTTGTTCAATTTTAAAGACCCTGGTTCAAGGCTAGTCAGGTGGAGATTAAATCTGGAAAAATTTGAATATGAGATTAGGTACAAGAAAGGATGTGAAAGTGTTGTCGCGGACGAACTGTCAAGAAACGTAAGGATGATGGAAGCAGAGAAAAACATAGAAGCATAATCACTTGAGGAAGTCGACCAAATAATTGACGACATGATTAGGAGCATGGCGGAAGAGGATGGTTTACCAGCAACAGCCGCAGAAAATAATGACATTGCAGGGAATACTAGTAGTGAGGAGATAAATGTGACAGAAAATTAATATGAAGAACAAGAATTTAACAAACCACGTAGAGAAATTTTTGGCTTAGAAGAAAGCAAAAAAGTTATGTCCGAAAATCATAATTGGCTCTTAGGGGGGCACAGAAGTCAAAAGGCGACGTATGCAAGCATAAAAGATAAATTCTTTTGGAAAGGTATGCAAAAAGATGTTAAAAATTATGTGAAGAATTGTGAAAACTGTCAGTACGAAAAGTACTTCGGAAACCAACCAGAAACACCATGAAATTGGTTTCGACCCTTGATAGGACATTTGAAAAAAATTCCATGAACATAACAGGGCCATTAACAGAAACAGAAGAAGGATACAAATTTGGGCTCACTGTTCAGGACGATCTTTCGAAATTCACTAAATTCACACCCCTTAAAACAAAAAATGCAAAATTTACGCGAGCTTGGTGTTGGACGGAAAAAGAATGCTGAAATGAATGAAATCGATCCCAACCAGCTCAATAGAGAATTCACGAAAGTGCAAATGACATCCAGAACAAGTGCTGATCCACTGGATGTAACGTTCAGTGGCTTTGAATTCACTCGTATTGAACAAAATGATGTTGTCAATGCTATCCTTAAAATTAAGTCTAAAGCTGTTGGTATAGACGGAATTCATCCGATTTTTATTAAAATCATACTACCTTACATTCTTCCAGTCATAACCCTTATTTTCAACAATAGAATAACTACATCTACTTTTCCGACTGAGTGGAAAACTGCATAAATTGTTCCAGCTCTGAAGAAGAAAGCGTCATCCAACTCGCCGGCTGAGTATAGACCCATTGCCATCCACCCATCCTATCTTGGTGGAAGAAAACAATCCGTTGCTGTTAATAATGTGATGTCTGACTTTATTGCAACCTCAGCGGTTGTACCTCAAGGGTCCATATTGGAACCTTTGTTATTCAAAATATTTATCAATGATCTTCCGACCATAATCAAAAAATCACTCCTACGCATGTATGCAGACGATGTACAGCTCTACATAAGTTGCAAATTAGATCTTATTAAGGATGCAGCTTGTAAACTTAATGAGGATCTACGAAAAGTTCTAGATTGGTCTGAAATTAATTCGTTGAAGCTTAACCCAGCCAAATCCAAATGTTTCGTTATTAGCAGAAATGGCGTGAATGGCTGTGATCTTGCTAATATATTCCTCCAAAATGAACCAATTGAGTTCGTTGACAAAGCTAAAAATCTTGGAGTATGGTTTAACAAAACGTTAAGTTGGAATGATCATATGTAAACTATTATAGGCAAAATCTATGGTTCTCTTAGGAATCTATCTATGTCGCAGAGTTTCACTACTTTGCAAATAAGGTTAATGCTAGTAAGGGCTTTGCTAATTCCAATATTTACATACGGATGTGAAATATTTTGTTGCAGCAGTGCTCTCATTCGACGTAAGCTCAACGTTGCGTTTAACAATATAACTCGCTATGTTTATGGAGTGAGACGTTTCGACCATATTTCACAATATGCTAAGAACATATTAGGATGAACTCTTGATCAATATCTCGAGTACTGCATAATCAAGTACCTACAAAAAATTATTACCAGCAAACAGCCTACATATTTTTTCGAAAAACTTAAACTTTCACGGTCGAGCCGATCTTTAAGTTTAATCCAACCGCTTGTTCACTATCAAAACTCAGAGCGTCAATTTTTCGTTCATGCTATTCATCTTTGGAATGCACTTCCTCTCAGCGTTAGGAGACTTTATGATGCGAATGGTTTTGGGGAAACTCTCTTTCGGCACTTGGCAGGGTAAAACAAGCACATTTTAGTTTATTTGCATTTTCACAATTACGAGTACTTTAATTTTTTGTTTCTACATATTGTATCCTATATTAATTTTCTACTTATACATTTTTCATTTTCATTTAGCACTGAATTGTATGAATTTTTGAATATTAGTATTACCTATATATACATATTTAATTTATAGCTTAAAGATGATGTAAAGTCTATTATAAATGATGTTACTTAATCAATAATAAATGCAAAATAAATAAATACTAAATCAAAAGAAATGCAGGTCGTTGTTAAAGCACTTACAAGTGAATGGATTTTAAATTTCGGACTTCCCAAAATAATTTTAACAGACAACTGTAAAGAGTTTTGCAACGAACTATTCAACGAGTTATGTAAAATTTTTAACATGAAACACAAACGAATGGAGCAGTGAAAAGAGTTCACTGTAGGTTAGTCGAATACCTCAAAACCACAGGTAGGGAAATAGGTGATGAGGCCAATTGGAACGAAAAAATGCCTTTTGCAAGTTTTAGTTACAAAACGACAATACGCGGTACAACTGGGTATACATCGTATGAGTTAGTATACGGAAAACGCGCAAATCAACCGAGGGAGATTGAAGATCTAAACGAAAGAACGATGTTTGACTATTTCGATCAACTTATCACCACTCTGGCAGAAATTAGTACAAAAGCAAAAGAACAGATTCTAAGATCTAAACAAAAATCTAAAGTTAGATACGATTAAAATGGGAAGCAAGTTGCATATCAGGTAGGACAACAAATTCTTGTAAAGAACGCTGTAAAGGGAAAATTAGAAACCAGATTTAAAGGACCATATACGGTTTTAGAAGTTAATAGGGACTACGTTATAGCTAAAGTTGGTAATAAGATGCTAAAATACAATAAGGCTAATATTGGACCTTACTTTTCAGAATCACAAGTTGCAACACGGCAAGATGTGGAAACGTCGAAGTAACAAGGCTTAATGAAAATAATGGATTATACTTTAATTTCAAAGGGCAAGTAAAACAAATAAGTAGTACACTAACTTTAGTTAACAGAGTAAATGTAGGAGAATTAGAAGAAAACTTAAGAATACCTAAAAATTCAGTAAATGCCATAAACGAATCATGTATGAGCCACTTAGCTGATTGCAAACGGAGCGAATCCATTCGCCCTTTCGTAAGTGAGCAAAAGTGAACGAAACTTAACGAATCGAAACAAAAAGCTGTTATGGTCACACAATACAAATCCTGTGTATTCGCTCTGTTTCGGAAGTGGTCATACGAAAGCATTCTACTATTATAGTTCAGCCTTTAGAATTAAGAATGGGATGAAAGAGAACGTTAGATTCATGACCAGACTAGGTACGCAGGTAATTGATGTGGCAAATATTCAAAATAGTACAGCAAATAAGATCAATGAGATAGTTACGTTATTGGGCCTTTAAACCCCTTTTATATGATTTTTTTAACTGAAAAAAAAAAAAAACATTTTTTATGCTTTATACACATATTACTACAAAATAGCTAAACAGATTTGAATATGACTTTATTCTTCGATTAGTACATTTCCTGGTGAAGATATTGATGTAGCAATCATTATTCTGTGATTCTTATAATGGAAGTAATAAGCAAAAATGTAATTATTTGAGATTTACATATTTCACAGATATGCGTAGGTCATTGCAATCAACAGCCCACCAGTGGAGTGCGGGCACATCCATGTTTATCAAACAAACTTTTTTCTTCTCTCTTCTTACTTTGGACTATTGTAGGTTTCTTTGTGTAATCATTTATTTGTCTTATATAATTGTTTCAATGGAACATAACTGGAATAGCAAGTACAAATTACGTACAACCAAAAAAAACATTCATTAGCGAGTTTTCGCTGTCAATAATACAACAGTGAAGGAGGGAATTGGGTACATGTATACTTGCACTAAACGGATCTTTTTTGTTTTTCTTTATTCTTTGTTTGTATAAAATACATAAAAAAAAAAAACAAAACTGAAATATCATTTCATCACTTAATTCCATATTCACATATGGATTCTGAAAATATATATACATACATATGTTTATTCAATTTGAGAAAAAAATTTTTTTTTATTGTATGTCCATATGTACGTACTTCATGCACATATGTATGTATACATCTATTAAAGGACCCAGCAAAGCGGGTACATCCAGGTAGTAACAAATACGAGGGCAAGGTTAAAAGTTATCGGCCTGACACAGAGATGGCGTTCCAATCAGCACATATTTATGTTTCCTGCCTGGGTGCACTTCTCATTAGTTCGTATGACAAGTTTCAACTTGTTCTCTCAAGTAGTTTCTTTACACTAATTTTTGCAGTAGACGTCTTGCGTGTTTTTCGTTAAAATGGATAAACTTGAATATCGTGAGGTGATAAAATTCTTCGTTTTGGATAGGTTAAGGTGAAGCGAGTTAGCTGAGTCTGTGTGTATATCGGAAGGGAGGGTGCGAAAGATCTTACACAAAAACTTAGGGATTTGAAAGCTCTGCGCAAGATGGGTGCCGCATTTGCTGAATGCCGATCAAAAGCAAATGCGCAAACGATTTTCGCGGCAATCTTTGGACAGATTCAATAGGTATCCGACCGATTTTGTGAGGCGATTTGTCACCATGGATGAGTCATGGGTCCACCACTACACGCCAGAAACGAAACAGCAGTCGAAGCAGTGGGTGGAAGCCGGTGGTTCAGCGCCAAAGAAAGCGAAGTTGATCGCATCTGCCGGAAAGGTCATGGCCAGTGTATTTTGGGATGCGAAAGGGATCCTGTTAATTGATTACCTTGAGAAAGGCAGAACAATTACAGGCGAATATTACTCCAACCGTCTTGACCAGCTGGATGCCAAAATTCGCGAGAAGACGCCTGGCTTGAAGAAGAAAAAAACCATCTTTCACCAGGACAATGCACCTGTAAACAAGTGTGCGTTGGCGATGGGAAAACTGCGGGATTTGGGGTACGATTTGCTCGGCCATCCGCTCTATTCACCTGATTTGGCACCCTCAGACTTTCATCTGTTCCGAAACTTGAAGAAATTTGTTTCTGGGAAGCGCTTCGCATCCACTGCAGAAGTTGAGAAGGCCGTAGATGAATATTTTCACAGCCTTCCAGACTCTCACTTCCGAGAAGGAATACTGATGTTGAAGAAACGCTGGACCAAATGTGTTGAAGTCAAAGGAGATTATGTAGAAAAATAAAATCATTTTTTAGCTGAAAATCGCAGTCTTTCATTATCAGGCCGAGAACTTTTCACCTTGCCCTCGTAAAGTAAATCACAAAATTTTATTATTGGAAATTGAGGTTGAACAGGTGCTAGATAGTTTATTGTTTATTCAAAATGGCGTACTTCATCCTAGGATAATTGAACCTTTGCAATTACTGGAAGAATTAAAAGGCTAAAAATTGATGATTCTCTTATTTTGGAACCCGTGATAGAAAATTATTCTAAGATTATGAAAGAAATTGAAATTTAAGTTTACATAAAAAATAAATATATTATTGTACTTTTTTCAATCCATAGTATAAGAGAAGAAAATTTGAGAGTGAGATTGAAGATTTAAACGGAAAAACGATGTTTGACTATTTCGATCAACTTATCACCACTCCGGCAGAAATTAGTACAAAAGCAATAGAGAAGATTCTAAGATCTTCTTTTTTTAAAGGAAGGCGAGATCTTTAAAAGATACTGATGATCCGAGTAGTCAGCATGCCGGATTTTTACCCACTAAAACCACCTCAATTGCGTTCTAGTTACTTGGACTACTAAGCAATTTTTTTCTCACATCTTAGTCTTTGAATGTGTTTCACCCCCTGCTGACTCTTTGTTTCGAGTGTGTAAGTATTTATAAGTAAATACATATATAATTTTTATTTTATTATATTAAGTTAAATCGAAAGGTTTTGTTCTTTTAAGCCTTCGTAATTGAGTATTAAGTATATAAATTTTTGAGTTAAGTATATAAATTTGTATTTTTCTTATATTAAGTTAAATCGAGAGGTTTTGTTCTTTTAAGCCTTCGTAATTGATTTTCATTATGCAGTAGTTTTCTTGCATCTAAGTTTATATGCTCTCCTAGCTTTTCTTTGTATTTTTTTTACATGTTTTAGAACTTCCGCAGATACACTTTCTACATTCAGGTCTCGATGAAGGTCAGTATTTCTTATGTACCAAGGTGTATTTACTATATTTCTAAGCACCTTATTTTGGAAACGTTGTATTTTGTCTATGTTTGTCTTTTTGGCACAACCTCATAGTTGGATTCCATACACTTTATTTCCAATTGATACGGATGAGTTTCTTCCTATCAGCCAATGCAGTTTTCTATATTTGATTTCTAACTCTTCTTTTTTTCTTTTTTACGTGCTCTTTCCATCTCAAATTTGCATCTAGAGTCATACCTAAATATTTCGCTGTATTAGCGCATGGAACTATTTTTTGGTTTATAATAATTGGTATATATTCAATTTTTTCTATTAGTAAAGTCAACATGGACTGACTTAGACTCGTTTAATTTGATTCTCCACTTATTAGTCCATTCACAGATTTTTTTTATGCCAATTTGTAGTTTTTCTGTGGATTCTTCATTGGTTCTTTCTACTGCTAATATTGCAGTATCATCTGCAAATGTTGCCATAGTATGGTTTTCTAGTTTAGTAATATCACTAGTATATAATAAGTATAATATTAGGCCCAGTACACTACCTTGCGGTACGCCTGCCTTTATTTCTCTTAGATTTGAATAAGTACTCTGTTGTTTTATTCTGAAATGTCTTCCATCAAGATACGATTTCAGAATGAAAGCAACATACATCTCAGTTTATAGATAAGTCCTTCGTGCCATACTTTATCAAAGGCTTGCGCCACATCCAAGAATACAGCCGAGCAAACTTTCCTTTTTTCTAGTGCTTCTTCGATTTTATTCGTAATTCTGTGTACCTGTTGTATCGGAGAGTGCTGCCTTCGAAAACCAAACTGATGGTTCGGAATCAGCTTTTTCCTTTCAATTATTTTATTTAAATGCTTTGCGAGTACTTTCTCAAACTCTTTTGATATCATTGACAATAACGACATAGGTCTGTAAGATGACACTTCGGTTTACCAGGTTTGGGAATCATTAGGATGTCAGCAACCTTCCACAAACTAGGCACATATTTAAGCTTAAATGTGGCATTTATTAAATTTGTTATTTTTATTATTGCCTTCCTTGGTAAGTTCTTTAGTACGACACCAGATATAATGTCATATCCAGGACTTTTCTTTTCATTTATTTCATGCTTAATTAAGTTGTATATTTTATTAGGAGTTGTGAGCAAAATTTCTTCGCTTTCTTCTTCTGAAGGTCCTGTTAACGTAGGTTGTATATTTCCATTTTCAACTGGTGGTTTAAATATGTTTCCTAGGTAGTCTGCGAAGAGAATGGCTTTGTCCTCATCGCTTCTTGCCCAGTTTCCATCAGTTGCTTTGATTTTAGGTATTTGCACAGTAGGCTGCTTCAATCCTTTTGTTGCTTTCCATAGAGAGTAATTAGTTACGAATTCAGCTGTTAACCCTCTGAGGTACCTTTTCATTGAATCTTCTTAAAATTTTCTAATTTCTCTTCTTAGTTGTTGGCAGAGGTTGTTTAGCTTGGCTTTATGTTGTGGAGCTCTTGTTTTCTGCCACGTTCTTCTTGCTCGTCTTTTATCTGCTACTAAATCTTTCATGTAGTTTCTTTTTGTGTTCCTTCTATTTAGAAAGGGGGTGCTTTCTCAGGCCGATTGCTGAATACCGCTGACCAACTCATGCAGCTCTTTTTCTACATCATTTTTGGTTATAAGGGGTATCATTAAATCTATTTTACTTGTTAAGTTCAGCTTGAAGGCTTGCCAATCTGTTCTGTTATTTGTTAAGGTTTTAATATTTGTATTTTTAATTATGTGTTCACTCATTTGGAGTATTATAGTTCAATGGTCAGAGCTTAGATACTCGAACTCATCTATGTGTATATAACTGCTTGACAAATTTTTGATTATGAAAAAAACAATTAGATCTGGTATCTTATTTTTGTCTGTAGCCCAGAACGTGGGCCTTCCTGTCGAGAGAATTTCGCACTGATGTTTTTGAATAGCAGCATAAAATTCTTTTCCTCTCGTTGTTGTCAATCTGGATCCCCAGTTAAGGTTGTTGGCATTAAAATCTCCACCTATTATGTATCTGTTTCCTAGTTTTTAAAAAAAATCTGAATATTCTTCTTTTTTAATTGAATGTTTTGGAGGACAGTAAATAGCAACGATATTAATTTTTTTATATTTAGCTTTTATATACACTGCTGTAGCTTATATTTTCTCTGTAATATACTTCAACTCCTCATATTGTTGGATATTATTTTGTACTATTACTGCGCTTCCACACTTAGCTGTGTTTTCAGGGTGAGCGGTGTGGTAGATTTTGTAGTTTTTAAATTTTGTTTGCGTGTGTTTTGTAATATCACTAGTATATAATAAGTATAATATTAGGCCCAGTACACTACCTTGCGGTACGCCTGCCTTTATTTCTCTTAGATTTGAATAAGTACTCTGTTGTTTTATTCTGAAATGTCTTCCATCAAGATACGATTTCAGAATGAAAGCAACATACATCTCAGTTTATAGATAAGTCCTTCGTGCCATACTTTATCAAAGGCTTGCGCCACATCCAAGAATACAGCCGAGCAAACTTTCCTTTTTTCTAGTGCTTCTTCGATTTTATTCGTAATTCTGTGTACCTGTTGTATCGGAGAGTGCTGCCTTCGAAAACCAAACTGATGGTTCGGAATCAGCTTTTTCCTTTCAATTATTTTATTTAAATGCTTTGCGAGTACTTTCTCAAACTCTTTTGATATCATTGACAATAACGAGATAGGTCTGTAAGATGACACTTCGGTTTACCAGGTTTGGGAATCATTAGGATGTCAGCAACCTTCCACAAACTAGGCACATATTTAAGCTTAAATGTGGCATTTATTAAATTTGTTATTTTTATTATTGCCTTCCTTGGTAAGTTCTTTAGTACGACACCAGATATAATGTCATATCCAGGACTTTTCTTTTCATTTATTTCATGCTTAATTAAGTTGTATATTTTATTAGGAGTTGTGAGCAAAATTTCTTCGCTTTCTTCTTCTGAAGGTCCTGTTAACGTAGGTTGTATATTTCCATTTTCAACTGGTGGTTTAAATATGTTTCCTAGGTAGTCTGCGAAGAGAATGGCTTTGTCCTCATCGCTTCTTGCCCAGTTTCCATCAGTTGCTTTGATTTTAGGTATTTGCACAGTAGGCTGCTTCAATCCTTTTGTTGCTTTCCATAGAGAGTAATTAGTTACGAATTCAGCTGTTAACCCTCTGAGGTACCTTTTCATTGAATCTTCTTAAAATTTTCTAATTTCTCTTCTTAGTTGTTGGCAGAGGTTGTTTAGCTTGGCTTTATGTTGTGGAGCTCTTGTTTTCTGCCACGTTCTTCTTGCTCGTCTTTTATCTGCTACTAAATCTTTCATGTAGTTTCTTTTTGTGTTCCTTCTATTTAGAAAGGGGGTGCTTTCTCAGGCCGATTGCTGAATACCGCTGACCAACTCATGCAGCTCTTTTTCTACATCATTTTTGGTTATAAGGGGTATCATTAAATCTATTTTACTTGTTAAGTTCAGCTTGAAGGCTTGCCAATCTGTTCTGTTATTTGTTAAGGTTTTAATATTTGCATTTTTAATTATGTGTTCACTCATTTGGAGTATTATAGTTCAATGGTCAGAGCTTAGATACTCGAACTCATCTATGTGTATATAACTGCTTGACAAATTTTTGATTATGAAAAAAACAATTAGATCTGGTATCTTATTTTTGTCTGTAGCCCAGAACGTGGGCCTTCCTGTCGAGAGAATTTCGCACTGATGTTTTTGAATAGCAGCATAAAATTCTTTTCCTCTCGTTGTTGTCAATCTGGATCCCCAGTTAAGGTTGTTGGCATTAAAATCTCCACCTATTATGTATCTGTTTCCTAGTTTTTAAAAAAAATCTGAATATTCTTCTTTTTTAATTGAATGTTTTGGAGGACAGTAAATAGCAACGATATTAATTTTTTTATATTTAGCTTTTATATACACTGCTGTAGCTTATATTTTCTCTGTAATATACTTCAACTCCTCATATTGTTGGATATTATTTTGTACTATTACTGCGCTTCCACACTTAGCTGTGTTTTCAGGGTGAGCGGTGTGGTAGATTTTGTAGTTTTTAAATTTTGTTTGCGTGTGTTTTGTAAAATGGGTTTCTGAGATAAGACAAATGTCTATGTTATTTGTTTCAAGAATCACCTGCAATTCCTGTTGATGTTGCAGGAGACAATTTGCATTCCAACATATCACTTTAAGATTTTGATCCATGATTATGCTTAGGTACTTTGTCCTTGGTATTTTCTAACTTTTTAAGTCGCATATATAGTGCATTAAGTTTGGTTAGGATTAGTTGTAGTGTTTGATTCATGTCATTGCTTGGTTGAGTCTTTTGTTGGTTACACTCAGGTTGGTCCTTTTTCTGCATAGGATGCTGTTTTTTATGTGCAACTACTTGAGCATATGACATTATACCCGCGCTCGTTTCTTTAGCGTTCGGTTTTTTGTTTTCTTTTGCAATGGGTTTTCCAATCTCTAGTTTTGATAGTTCCACATCTACTTTAATATTATCTGGTGATTCTTGTTTCTTAACAAGAATTTTGTTTTTGGTGTTTAGTTTTTTTTTAAAAATATTCTGCAGTTCCATGACAACAGTGCACCCCCGACCTTTTCATTGAATCTTCCTTAAATTTTTTAATTTCTCTTCTTATTTCTTGACAGAGGTTGTTTAGCTTGGCTTTATGTTGCGGAGCTCTTGTTTTCTGCCACGTTCTTCTTGCTCGTCTTTTATCTGCTACTAAATCTTTTATTTCTTTCGTGTAGTTTCTTTTTGTGTTCTTTCTCTTTAGGGCGGGGGTGCTTTCCCAAGCCGATTGCTGAATATCGCTGACCAACTTATGCAGTTCTTTTTCTACATCATTTTTGGTTATAAGGGGTATCATTAAATCTATTTTACTCGTTAAGTTCAGCTTGAAGGCTTGCCAATCTGTTCTGTTATTTGTTAAAGTTTTAATATTTGTATTTTTAATTATATGTTCACTCATTTGGAGAATTATAGGTGAATGGTCAGAGCTTAGATACTCGAACTCATCTACGTGTATATAACTGCTTGACAAATTTTTGATTATGAAAAAATCAATTAGATCTGGTATCTTATTTTTGTCTGTAGGCCAGAACGTGGGATTTCCTGTCGAGAGAATTTCGCATTGATGTTTTTGAATAGCAGCATAAAGTTCTTTTCCTCTCGTTGTTGTCAATCTGGATCCCCAGTTAAGGTTTTTGGCATTAAAATCTCCACCTATTATGTATCTGTTTCCTAGTTTTTCAAAAAAATCTGAATATTCTTCTTTTTTAATCGAATGTTTTGGAGGACAGTAATTAGCAACGATATTAATTTTTTTTATGCTTAGCTTTTATACACACTGCTGTAGCTTGTATTTTCTCTGTTATATACTTCAATTCCTCATATTGTTGTATATTATTTTTTACTATTACTGCACTTCCACCCTTAGCTGTGTTTTCACGGTGAGCGGTGTGGTATATTTAGTAGTTTTTAAATTTTGTTTGCGTGTGTTTTGTAAAATGGGTTTCTGAGATAAGACAAATGTCTATGTTATTTGTTTCAAGAATCACCTGTAATTCCTGTTGATGTTTCAGGAGATCATTTGCATTCCAACATATCACTTTAAGATTTTGATCCATGATTATGCTTAGATATTTTGTAGTTGGTATTTTCTAACTTTTTGAGTCGCATATCTAGTGCATTAAGTTTGGTTAGGATCAGTTGTAGTGCTTGATTCATGTCATTGCTTGGTTGAGTCTTTTGTTGGTTACACTCAGGTTGGTCCTTTTTCTGCATAGCATGCTGTTTTTTATGTGCAACCACTTGAGCATATGACATTATACCCGCGCTGGTTTCTTTAGCGTTCGGTTTTGTGTTTTCTTTTGCAATGGGTTTTTTGTTTTCTTTTGCAATGGGTTTTTTAATCTCTAGTTTTGATAGTTCCACATCTACTTTAATATTATCTGGTGATTCTAGTTTTTTATCAAGAATTTTGTTTTTGGTGTTTAGTTTTTTATTTAAGATATTCTGCAGTTCTATGGCAACAGTGCACCCCCGATATCTTGCGGGGTGGGGTTCCCCGCAGTGCACGCACTTAGGCTGCACATTTTGGGGCTTTGTCTTGCCTGTCTATTGCAATATTTTGCGTATGCCCATCTGCATTGCTTGCATTGGGGTACTAATTTTGATTTTTTAAGAAGTTCAGTTTCAACTCTACATCCCAGGATGTTTTTGATTTGATAATCTTTTTCTATCTCTTCTTCTGCACTGAATGTTAACATAAACATATTTAGAGATTCCTTGTTTTCCCGGTTGAGCTGAATTGTAGCATCAATAATCTTGAAACCTTTAGATTTAAGATTTGTCGTTATATTTTCAGGCTTGCATGAGTGGTGCAGATTTTTAGCCATTATTCTAATGGGCCTGGCTTGCTTATTTTCGTAGGAGTGCCAAGCACTTCTGTAGATTCCTCCGTCTTGGAGATTTAGTCGTATATTGTTTTTGTTGATGATTTTTAGATCGAAATTTTCTACCAGTGTAACTGATTTTATCTTTTCATACAGATTATCATAGCTAATTACCTCAACAATTATTATTGGAAGTGGTGGTGGAGTCTTTTCTCAATTTCTTTTAGGTGTTTAGTTCTGCCGATTCTGTATCTTTTGGGGGGAGGAATTGAATTGTTAAATTTAATCTTTTTTACTCTCTGAGTATCTCCAATCCACTCTGTTTCTTTTGCCAATTCTTCTTCATCTGTTGCATATTGTAACATAATGTAGCATAATAACTACGCCCTCAAAGAGGCAACACATTCCGAAGTGTCTTTTCATTCGAGGTTCGTGTACGGATTATGTCTAAGACGACGTCGAGGAATTACCGCAAGAGAATTATAACCGCAAGAGATTATTGGCTGCAGCTGTCATCTTGGAATTATTACATCAGAATTTTCTTGTTCCAGTGGTCGAAGAATTTGCTAAAAGTTTCTGGCTATCAGAAATGCGACTATATAAGGACAGATGGAGATCGAGGCAAGGCAGTTGGTTTTCGAACCGCACGAAGAGATTGGGAAAGTGATAATCGGCGAAGTTGTAATTTTGTGATAAATTGAAAGTTAAGAGTTAACAAGAAGAAGTAATTAGTTTGGATTTTTGAATTAAGTAATTGGAATGAGATAAAGTGATTTGAAAAGAAAGAGACCTTGTAAGGAAAGAATTCGCGAAGAACAGTATAGTGTGAACTTGAGTTGTTCTATAGACTAGAAAATAAAGAAATAATCTCACAGAATAGCGTCTTATCTACTCGAGCCGTAGCTCGCATATTACATTGGTGTCAGAAGTTGGATAAAACTTATTCCGTGAATAACTATTTCCGTGGTGTGAAATTGCACAAGAAAAAAAAAAAAAAAACCATTTCTGTGTTGAGTTAATTAGTTGCGCAAAATGGGTCGCAAATTGGGAAAACTAACTATAATTCAACTAAAGGCAGAACTCAGTAAGCGGAATCTCGACTCAACTGGGGGAAAAGATGCCCTACTGATTCGTCTGGAAGAAGTAGTAAAGCAGGAAGGTGAAAATCCGTATGACGTAGAGTTTGACGTGGAAGAGGAACCAGCAAGTACAGTAGCCGACCCGGGTATAACAAGTCTGCTCCTGCAATTTAAGTTAGTCACGGACGAACAAAGAAAGCGATAGAAGACCAAAAGAAGTCTCTGGAACTTAAGCTCGATGACCAAAAGAAAGCAATAGACGACCAAAAGAATTCTCTAGAACTTGAGCTTGAGGAACAAAAGAATTCTCTAGAACTTAAGCTTTACGAACAAAAGAAAGCAATGGACGAACAAAAGAATTCTCTAGATGCTCTGGAAAGCAAACTTGGTGAGCAAAACAAGAACTTGGAATCCAAATTCGAAGCGATGGAAGAGAAAATCGAGAAGGTCGAGACGCAACTCGAAAAAGTCGAAACTAGATTCGATGAAAACTTTGAGAAACATGAAACTCAGTTCGGGAAGATAGAGACTCAGTTTGAAAAAGTAGGAAAGCAAGTCGAAAACCTTGCTAAGGAACTCAGCAACGTGAAGAGACGGAAAGCACGGGAATATTCCACTGACGGTCTGAGAAGAAAGGAGATGCAGCCTCCTATCTTCGATGGTCAAACATCATGGCCAATTTATAAGAGGCAATTCGAAGCGGCCGCAATGACCAATAGCTGGGACGATGAAGAGAAGTCTATTGCGCTCACGCTTGCACTGAGGGGTCCAGCTGCGGAGCTCTTGCAGACCATCCCGAAAGATAAACAGCAGAACTACGACTCTCTGGTTCAGGCTATCGAGATGCGGTTTGGGGATGAACACATGCAGCAGATGTACAGGGTTCAGCTGCGTACTGGAGCCCAGAAAAGGGGAGAAACGCTCCAACAGTTGCAAGCGGATATAGAGCGACTAGCCCATCTTTCATACCCTAAAGCCGGTGAGGAGCTTATCAACGAAATGGCGGTGGAAGCTTTTATTCAGGCCATAGAGGACAGACAACTGCAAATGGCTGTAAGGATGGCTAAAAGCGAACACTCCCCGAGGCATTGGCATTCGCTTTGTCAATGAAGGCTGCGGACCAAGCATACCAGGGAATACACCGTGTCAGGGAAATGTCCGTCGTGGAATGCTCATGCCAGAGAACAGCCGTCATGGATGAAGACAAAAACTCGCTGAAGTCAAATCCGTTGCTCGAATTGCAATCAAACCCGACACCTACAACGGCAGTGCAGAAGTGCACCTACACGAGGAAACTGTCCACATTGCGGAAGTAGGAGAAGCAGAGAGGAAGCATCTGGCTGTCACTCAGACTTACCAAAACCAGCAGTCGGGAAATGCGTAAGGACTAACTTCGCGATGCAGAAGTTGGTTACTGGAATCGAGGCCCCCAGGACCACAATTCAAGTTTCGCAAACCAAACGGGGTAACAAAAGCCTGACAGTGGAGGCACTAATCAACAAGAAGAAGTGCATAGCCACCATCGACAAAGGTGCCACCGCCTCCATTGTAAGAAGAGATATCGTCAGAAGCTCATGGCTGCACAACACCAACAGCTAATGCCTGAAGACTGCAACAGGGGAAATGGCGAAGGTGTTTGGAGAAGTTCGTCTTACGATTACTCTGGCGGGACTGACGTTCTACCATGCGTTTCTGGTGGCAGACATATGCGACGAGTGCATCATCGCAATAGACTTCATGAAAGCAAATGAAGTAATCTTGGACATCGGGAGATGCAAGTACTGAGCTATCGGAATGTGGAGATTCCGATGGTGTACGGAAACGAGAATGCCGTAACTCTCAGGACAGTCATCAGCAAAGACGAAGTTTTGCCGCCGTCTTCAGAGACAATCATTTGGACGAAGCTGGAAGGTGATCTTGGGAGCCACCGATTCTACATAGTAGAACCAGACCCAGAGAAGCATTCTCAAAACTACATCGTGGGAAAGACGTTAGTCGAACCAAGGAACACCATGGTTCCAGTGAGAGTTTTGAACGCAAGACCACACACTGTCAAACTAAGGCGAGGGGAGGTGACTGGAAAATGCACGGCGATTACCGCCGTCGCAACAATATCTGAACGTGATGCTCCAAAACCTCTCCCATCACTGTGGACAGCGGAAACGAGAGGGACGATTCTCCAGTCCAGTGAGCTGGATCAGGAGCAGCGAACTATGGTAGAGAATCTTATCAATGAGTACGCTGATGTATTTGAGAATAGAGAATACGGCCGAACAGACCTGGTACAACATCGAATAGACACTGGTGATACTAGACCAATTCGTCAGCCTGCTAGGCGCCTTCCATTGGCAAAGCAGACAGAAGTTGCAGAGATGGTGTCGGCAATGGAGAAAGAAGGTCTGATTGAAAGTCCCAAAAGTCCGTGGGCATCACCGGTTGTACTGGTTAAGAAGAAAGATGGCAGCACGCGGTTCTGCGTGGACTATCGGCAGCTCAATTACGTCACCAAGAAAGACAGCTATCCTCTGCCATGGATTGATGACACGCTGGACACACTATCAGGAGCCCAATGGTTTTCCACCCTCGACTTGAAGAGTGGCTACTGGCAGGTACAGATCCATCCAGAAGACCGGGAGAAAACTGCCTTCATCGCAGGAAATGGGCTATGGCAATTTACGGTAATGCCATTCGGGCTGTGCAATGCTCCGGCGACTTTCGAGCGATTGATGGAATGTGTCCTGCAAGGGTTAACATGAAAAACCTGTTTGGTGTACTTGGATGATGTCATAGTCGTAGGAAAAACGTTTGCGCAACACCGAGACAATCTAAGGGATGTATTTCAAAGGCTTCGAAGTGCCCACTTGAAGCTCGAACCCACAAAAAGTGCGCCCTGTTAAGAGCGAAAGTCAAGCACTTGGGGCACATAATTTCAGCAAAAGGAGTGAGAACCGATCCAGAGAAGGTCGAAGCGGTGAAAAACTGGCCAGTCCCCAAAGATAAGCACCAACTAAGGAGCTTTCTGGGCCTAGCTACCTACTGCAGGCGGTTCGTGAAGGATTTTGCCGGGATCGCAAAGAACCTGCACCAGTTGACGGAAAAGGGAAAACAATTCAAATGGTCAATTGAGTGCGAGAAGAGCTTCAAGGCACTTAAACAACGGCTATGCGATGCCCCGATACTAGCTTACCCCACTCCCGGGGAAACGTTCATTGTGGATGCAGATGCTAGTAATGTCGGGGTAGGAGCCGTACTCTCCCAGGTGCATGATGGTCAAGAGAAGGTGGTTGCGTACTTCAGCAAGGTGCACTCTAAGCCAGAAAGGAACTGACAAAGCGGGAACTTCTAGCTTTGATCTTGGCTACGAAGCATTTTCACAAATACCTCTACGGGAGGAAGTTCGTTCTTCGCACAGACCATGCAGCCTTCAAATGGCTATTACAGTTCAAGAGTCCTGAGGGTCAGGTCGCACGTAGGATCGAAAGGCTGCAAATCTAAGACTACGAAATACAGCATCGTAAAGGACAACTCCACTCTAATGCGGATGCACTGTCCCGGCGACCATGCAGAACGGATTGTAAACACTGTGCGCGAGCAACGGGAGCTGGTTTCCATCCAAAGACTGAGAGCCGAACCTATCGCCGGCTGGAGCGTAGATGAGATCCGGAACGCTCAGAAGGAAGACCCGGATATCGAGCCGATTCTGGCCTAGAAGGAGAACATTGAGAAACCGGATCATCAGGACATCTCTCACAGAAGCCCGACCTTAAAGGCATATTTTGCGCAGTGGGACTCCCTCCATGTCCAAGAAGGTGTTCTGAGAAGAAAATGGGAATCCTCCAATGGAAAGTCATTTGTAATGCAGCTTGTCGTGCCGCGGACGAGGGTCAAGGAGGTGTTAGAGGAAATGCATGGCGGGGCGTCCGGAGGCCACTTGGGAGTGAATAAGATGCTAGAAAAGGTACGAGAACGTTTTTATTGGTTAAAAGCGAAGGAAGATGTCGAAGACTGGTGCAGAAAATGCGACGTGTGTGCAGCTAGCAAGGGTCCGAGAATCAAAACTCGAGGTAAGATGCACCAATTCAACGTGGGTGCACCTTTCGAACGAATCGCCATTGACATCGCAGGGCCCTTTCCGGAAACCGACAATGGTAATCGATATATACTCGCAGTAATGGACTACTTCAGTAAGTGGCCGGAAGCATTTCCGGTCCCTAACCAGGGAGCCAGAACTGTGGCGGAGCACATCGTCTACAATTGGGCTAGCAGATTCGGTGTGCCCTTGGAATTGCATTCTGACCAAGGGCGGAATTTCGAGTCAAGAATCTTCCAAGAGATATGTCAACTACTCGGAATCAAAAAGACACGGACAACCCCGCTTCATACATAGTAGGACGGTATGGTCGAGCGTTTAAATAGGACTTTGGACGAACATCTCTCGAAGGTCGTAGGTGACTACCAACGGGATTGGGACCGGCAGATTCCCTTGTTTTTGATGGCATATAGAAGTGCCGTGCATAGCACTACTCGACATACGCCGTTCGAAATCTTGTTTGGTGGAATAGCTCGGTTACCCAGTGAGGTGAAATTTGGATCTCCTACCGATGAGCGCAGAAATGAAGAAGAGTACGTGACGGACCTTAGGGAAAGGCTTAGGGACATACACCAAAGGACCAGAAGCCAGATTAAGATAACGAACGACCGCATGAAGACCAGGTATGATGCCAAGGCAACAGCGTCAGGAATCCAAGAAGGAGATCTAGTGTGGCTGTATAATCCCCATCGCCAAAAGGGGAAATCACCTAAATTGCAGCAGAACTGGGAGGGTCCCTAAGAATAGTAACCCGCATCAACGATGTTGTCTACCGCAACCAGCGAGGACTAAGGGCCAAAATGAAAGTGGTTCATGTGGACCGACTGAGTCGATACAATGGCCGAAGTGAGGATGCACTTGTTCGGAACGGACAAGTCTAAGAGTGGGGTAGTGTAACATAATGTAGCATAATAACTACGCCCTCAAACAGGCAACACATTCCGAAGTGTCTTTTCATTCGAGGTTCGTGTACGGATTATGTCTAAGACGACGTTGCGGAATTACCGCTAGAGAATTATAACCGCAAGAGACTATTGGCTGCAGCTTTCATTTTGGAATTATTACATCAGAATTTTCTTGATCCAGTGGTCGAAGAATTTGCTAGAAGTTTCTGGCTATCAGAAATGCGACTATATAAGGACAGATGGCGATCGAGGTAAGGCAGTTGGTTTTCGAACCGCACGAAGGGTTTGGAAAAGTGATAATCGGCGAAGTTGTAATTTTGTGATAAACCGAAAGTTAGGAGTTAACAAGAAGAAGTAATTAGTTTGGATTTTTGAATTAAGTAATTGGAATGAGATAAAGTGATTTGAAAAGAAAGAGACCTTGTAAGGAAAGAATTCGCGAAGAACAGTATAGTGTGAACTTGAGTTGCTCTATAGACTAGAAAATAAAGAAATAATCTCACAGAATAGCGTTTTATCTACTCGAGCCGTATCTCGCATATTACAATATATTAGTTTTTCCACATTTTGCCGAGGAGTGCTGTGGATATCTTGAATATTCTCTGGCTGTTTGTTTTGTAATTCGTTTTCTTTCGATTTTCATTTATTTTCTAGATTTGTTATATATTTATAATTGCATGTTTTTTTTTTTGTTTCGTTTAAATTTCTATTCAAATTATTTGCTTCTATTAACGCTTTGTTTACTTGCATTAATTCTTTTTGTAGTCTTTGCTCATTTTGGGAAATACTTTTTTCTTGACTTAATTTTCTCTTGGCATTTTCATTTTCCATTATATTTGCTGATGTTACTGTTGATACCTTTGGTTCAGAGGTTGGTGTGGTGCACTCCACTGGCGGAGTGCGTAAAACTTTCGGCATATTTATTGGCCCGTACTGTGGTCTTACTTATTCAAAAAACAATTCGCATACTCACGGGCTGTATGCGATTTTGTATTATTATTTTAATTAAGTTTCTTGCAATGGGTTCGTGTAGTAACTATAGGGGCTTTTAAAAGCACAACTTATACACACGAGCCCGATTTTATTTGAATATTTATATTTGTAAAGTTCAAAGATCACTATCGGTCCACAGAAGCACCTACCTTTTGGTTACAATACAAACCAGTCTGAAAACTAAAATACTTGGCAGGAACCAATGTATTTCAGTGATCAGTGATGTAGGAGCAGCTGATGTTTCGATTTGTATGGAACACGAATGTATTACCGCACTTTATCCTTTGAATTTAATTGTTTTGACACAGATTACTTGTCATTACAATTTTTCTTAAGCAGTGTTGCCACTGTTACTGGTACGATATAATGTTATTTCATTCCAACTATCTTTTCCCTTAACCAGCACAGATTTCTTAAGGGAAGGTTAGCAACTACTAACTTAAGGGAATTCGATGCCAAAGAAGTTGATGTAATTGCCACCGATTTTAGTAAATATTTCTATAAAATCTCGCACGGAATTATTCTTTTCAAACTCAAATTTCTTGGCTTTCAACTGGTTTGATTGAGTGGATCAAATACCACTTTGATGAAAGTCAATACAAAATCCTCTTTAGATAATCTATATCCGAACTCAATGTCAGCAGACGTCAAGCTATTACATATTCCCGAAAGCGTCTTCCACCAGCCTCTAGACAATATTTCATTTGTGATGATCCCGTCGCGTCAGTAAATATATTGGGCGATTTGAGTATATTGTACGACAGGGAACTAGATTTCCGCTGCCATATTGATAACATTATTAGCAGAGCCAACTCTGCGCTCGGTTTCGTGAAAAGCTGGTCTAACAAATTCTCGAACCCTTGAATATGCTATCATAGATATGTAAGTTTAGTACCCCTAACATTATACTCATTCCCATCGCATAGAGGCTGTCCAGGGTAGGTTCATCCGTATTGCTCTACGCGAGGATGGTTGAAATTAATTAACATACACCTTCTTGAAGAACGTCGAGAAGTAGCCGCCATACGCTTTGTAGGCAAACATGTCCGCAACTTCTTTAGGTACACTGGCTTGTTTCGTATCAAGGTGCATCAACGTAGGAAAGTCAACACTTTTGCGTTTAGAATTGAGCTCCAAAAATGTTTTGAGCTCGTTTTACATTTATTATTATAATCATTTTTACTTAACTATATACTATAGAGAAAACTAGAGAGAAATAATATAATAACTTCTTTCTAAGACGAGAGAAAATAGAGCAATCAACACTGGAGTTAATTCTTTTAAACTTTTATGTGTTGCATTTTTTAATTTAATCAATTTAAACTTATACTACGCCAGCCTAGAATTTACCCTTTTGCGAACTACAGGTACAAACATTTTTGGATAAATTGTTATTTAGAAGTTCATGTGACTAGTTAATGGAGAAACGGTAAAAATATCGAGGAAACGTTTCTTAATGTTCGGACTGCTTTTATTCTGAGTGATGAGACTCATTTCCATTTGCCTGGGTACGTAAACAAACAAAACTGTCACATCTGGGGCTCCGCAAATCCAAAAAAAATAGTGGAACAACCTCTCCATCCACAAAGAGAGACAGTTTCGTGCGGTTTTTGTGCTGGTGGTGTCATTGGGTCACATTTTTTTCGAAAATGATTTCAGTGAATGGATTGCGTTACCGAACGATACTGATTGACTTTTTTTTGGCTGAAATTGATGCTATGGACGTAAACGACGGTTGTTTTCAGCAGGACAATGGCTCTATTGCGTGACAAATTTCCTTGGACTGTGATTTCAAATGAATGGAGATTTCAATTGGCCGCCAAGATCGTGCGATTTAACACCATTAGACTTTTTCTTTTAGGGCAACGAGCGAAATAAAACAATACCGATTATATTAATCAGACGACGATGAGAAAGGGGAAGAAAAAAGAACGAGAGCCTTTCTAACAACGTTATAATTTTAATATTACGAAGTGGCTGGTCCAGATCAGAAAGCAAGACAATGAGAAATTCAATCAGCAGCAACCAGCTACGCACCTCTCTGACTTACGCACTTATACATCTCCACAAGTGTGCAGCTTTACGACCGGTTCGAAAAAAATCCCCAGATTGAATTCTGATAGCGGTTCTGATAAGGCGACATAAAGGCGACGAGAGTAGAACTGTTAAGAGTGTGATTATAATGTGTGTGGGTGTTGCTGGGTGGATAGCTAGTACAGAGAGTAACAATGATTCTTATGTAATTAGAAATTTGTTTGGTGTAATGTGAATGTGAATAAATTAAATTTGAAAAAAAAAATGAAATAAGTTTGAATTATTACATTTACAAATTAAAAGGACAAATAAGAATGAATCCAAAACATTCCGCCTCCCCTGGAACAATGTTTCAGCACACGGGTAGCCAGTTTATGAATGGGGCGTTTGAAAGTGCCGCTGGCCGTTCGAACAGTTACAACTCGAACAAGGCCATCCCGGCCTGGGTGAACTTCGGAGACGCGCCCCATAGCCCATTTGCCCGGTGGGAGGGTGGAGTCTTTTATGGCGACCAGATCGTTGACTTTGATGTTGGCTTCTGCTTGCTGCCAGCGCGGACATTATCGCAGAGACTTCAGGTACTCAATTTGCCAGCGCCTCCAAAATCCTTGAATTCTGCCTTGTAGATTTTTCCAACACCATGAACGATTAGTGGGAAAGTCAAGCATAGGCTTCGGTACCGCTGCACAGGACTCACCTAGAATAAAATGAGCGTGGGTTAGCGGATCTACTGTTCGCGTATAGTACTGTTCGAAAGTAAGAATATCAGATCCTATGACTCGGCCAAGATGTTGTTTCACCGTTAGTGCCAGGTAGTACCGTCGCGAGCTAATGATTCCGCTACTAGCGAATTATGATGATCCGACAGAACGAGTTCATGCATCTCCGATAATAAGCGATTACATCCGCGAAAATTTGTCTAATTTTTTTCATTTTCATTTTTACTGCATTTTTATTGATTACTTCATTGTAACTTACATGAAAACGCTTAAAACTAGTTTAACTAACTTCACTACCTTACTCTAACTTACTGGCCCTATGCGGCCGCACTAAGCTAATATTAATACTTAAAACTATGCCTTTCGACGTAACTAACTTTAGTTCTTTATTTATTTTATTCTTCTATTAACTAGTAATACTAAGAAACATTTTTAAACAATTGAAAAAACTTAGTAAACGAACTTATTTTTGATTGATCTTATATATAAAACTTCTTAAAATAAATCTTATACCACCTTATTCTAAATAAGCCTATCTTATTCTACCTTACGTAATTCTATTGTAATTTTTTTTTTTTCAATTATTACCTAGAACCTACCTAAACCTAAACTATGTAAATCGGCCATGGGCAAAGAACAGCCAACTTTAAAAGTCAAAATGGCTACCCTGGATTATGGGGAAATGACGAAGGAATTTCCTCTATTTCGGCTAGTCACCAAAAATGTCCGTACTGACGTTGTACATCCTCAATATCGCGACCCGATACCACCCTACTAAACCGGAGACGCTCCACACTGCTCTGTGCAACGTCTCTGTCGTAGTTAAGTCGCCTATCCACAGCCGTCCGCGCAACGTGGAAGATTAGCTGCACCGTATATCTGTCTTGGATCAGACCCTTTTCATCAAAATAGAGGAATGCCTCTGTGGAACAAAGCCGTTAAAGCGCACTTTTTCATGGTACTCTTAATTGGGGTAATAAGCTCCGGAGATGAGGTTGTTCGTCGAGCTCATTGCTCTTGCAATGTGTCTTCGGAAGGAGATTTATCGACCGGAGATTTGCCGGATTGAAGGTGTTCTTACCCCTTTTGGGGATGGGTTGTATCACTGTTGTTTTCCAATGGGCTGGATAATGTGCATTATTCACCGCATTGTTAAACAGAGTGGTGTAAATGTCCGCCGCCTCTAGAGGGAGATGTCGAAGCATAATTTTCGATACTCCGTCGATTCCCACAGATTTCTTTCTCCTCAATGGGTCGAAGATTGCTTGGAGCTCCACCTTCGATATGCACGGGGGATGTACCCTTTCATCGGCGATGACATTATTTGCCATGGTATCGTCATTGAAATCAGTAAAACCTATGTTCTCAGAGTGCTGTAAATCATTTCGAAGGTAGAAGTTATGCACAAGGACTCGATTTTCCAGGTCGTGGTTCGGCAAATGGTATCAATCACCTTGTACACTTCTTGGAAAGTCGCCCCTATAACCTCTACCTTCTCCTGCGGATCTTCGATCACAAAGAAGTTGTCATCCTCTACTGCGTTATTTGGATCTATACCTGCTGTTATCAGTATTCGTCCATTGTTCGTTGTTCGGGGGATCTTAAGACACGGAAGGTCGTTTTGATTGTTCCTCCGAAATATTTTATTTATTTGCGGGAACATACGCGGGTTGTTGGATTTTACAGCCCGAATTTTGTTGTTCCAATGCAGATTTACAGAAAGTCAGTAATTTTCTCTAATTAATTCCTGGAGGTTTTTAATCAACGATTTCAGCGTCCTAACCTCCGAGTTTTGTTCTGTCAGTAAACTGTCCGTACAAGGTTTTTAGTCTCGACAGCAATCTACTTTTGTGTTGGTGTAGTGCATCAATTGTTGCATTACGGAATATATCTGCATTGTCAGTATATTGATACCGAGGTATCGTATTGTCCATAGTTCATTTAATTGTCTCATCCATTTGTTTTAGGTACCAGTCAATCTCTTCGTTTGACAGATTCCTATTGGACGGTGCTTAGAGCGAGTTCGAGGAGAGTACTCTTGTCAAAGTTCTGGAGAAGCGAGTCCAACGCGTCCTACTATAAATGTAGGAATACGTTTGGACAAACTCCTCTAACTCCGCAATTTCGTTGGGAATCGTTATTACGGCACTGAGTCCGCAATGGTCACTGAAATACACAAATGTGTGCAGGCAGTAAAGTTTGTCGGTCTGTGTCAGTCAGTTGTAACCGTACGTCTAACAGAATAAGACTCAGATAGGAGACGCTTCTAGGAAACGACGGACTATCGGTAGCTTTCAAATCGAGTTTATACTCGACAATGTGCCGACCCCACCAATTGGATAGTATGTTCCCTCTAGGAATAGATGTGTTATTTCCCCAATCTCTATGTTTGGCATTTAGTTCTCCGGCCACGAGGAAATAATTCTCCACCGACTCCTACCTTAGGTATCGGAAAAGTGTAGCTTCAGGTGCATAGAGTGCTATCATGTACATCCTCTTTTCACTATGGAGAGGGATGCACACGGTACACGCTTCCACACCTGGAACCTTCGCACTTCAACACAGTACACTACCTTAAATTGCAGTTGTTTTTTAATGGAGACCGCAACACTTCCTCCTTGTGTCGAGTTGGGTCGGTCTCTTCTAACAATATTATATTTGCTGTGCCCCAATTTGTTCTTCTGGGATAGCTTTTTTTCGGTAACCATAAGCACACCAGGGGTTTGGTCTTCTAGCAACTTAAGCAATACAGCTCTCCGCTCGATCCTAATCAGTGAATTTACATTCACCGCAAGAATCTTCAAGGATTGCTTCTCCATGTTCGTATCCACAACGACTGGAGGTGCGTTAGGCCCGGTAGAAGTGCGTAGATCTGGTCCACCCGCTTCGCCTACTCCTGTACCTGACGCTGAAGCTGACCCATCTGCTCTTGGATAGAGAGCAAGATGGTCATCAAGTAAGTTTGAGCCTCCGGTGATCTACGCGCGGGGCCTGAGAGGCAACCTTCGGTCTTTTCTGTTCCGTGTGTCCTCGGCCTGTCTCCATTTGAGGGTAGGTCACTTGGGAAGTCACGGATTGTGTTTGAATTGGAGCAAGTGGACGTTTCACTACGACCTTCTCCTAACGAACCAGATTTACTTTCTTAATATACTGGAACTTAGGACAACCCCGATGTTGTCCCATTGTTGAAATACGTGTGCGAGGGTTTTCCGCGGCGCGAAACAAAGCGACGGAAAACTGCCAGGAAAGCTTCGGTGGTTAGGTCGCTAACAAGTTCTAAGTGAACCGCTTTCGTCACAAGGCAAACAAATAACGCGATATAGCGTTTAGTAAATGTACTCTTTCTGTCCGATTTCACTTTTAACGTTATGGGACCTGCGTTATCACAACCACAATGGTCGGCAAGGCTGAATTCGTTGTGGTGGTAGATGATCCATCAGCTGAGTGGCGGTCGCTTTTCTTTAACGGAAGCATGGGACACAGTCATCGACGATTTCACGAAGGAGATTTCTGCCCCCGATTATCCAATATTTATGGCGAATAAGGGCAAAGAGGGTCGATACCCCTGCGTGCAAAAAACGTTTGTGCGCGTCGATGATAATAAGTTGAGTGATGATATGCCCTTTAGGTGTGATGATCGGGTGTTTTGTGTTGAACAAAAGGTCAGCTTGTTGAAGTCGTCCTCCGACTAGTAAAATGTCATAGCTATCCATGAAAGGAGAAAGATTAAGAAACGTACAGTCTTTGGGAAAGAAACTATATTCTTTGTAAAATTTTATATATTCACAAAAGTGTTGATACTGTAACCATTTGATTATACTTAACTTGCCGTCGTAATCTGCCTGGGGTTGTTTGAGGTAGTCGGATAGCGATGGCAGTTGTTTTCGAATCCGAGCGGTGAAACCAAGATACCGAGCTACTGTTCGGGTGAAGGTAGTCCACGATGAAATTCGAGTTGAAAGCTGTTCATATGGATGCTTCTTGTTGATGACGTGATGTGATCAGCATGAGCTTCTCCTCGTGCAATCAGCCACAAAGCCGAATCTCTGCAAAGCCATTGTGGACCGGTCTACCAATGTGGGTGCCCAGCAAGCTGAGAAGGTGGTATGGTTAGATCTACCCGAGACATGGAACCAGCGATTACGCGGTATTGTGCCCAAAACTTCTGAGGTACGGTTACCGACAAAAACACTTCAGCAAAGAGGGGGAGACGACAACTACGAACGTACAACTTTTGAGTCACACCAGGCATACAGTTTTGCTACGTGAAGGTCTAGGGAATTCCGAATCGCGACATGAAGTTTCGAGAGCAGAACGGCTCCACATAGCTCGAGTCGTGGGATACTTAGTTGCTGTATCGGAGCTACACGAGATTTAGCGGCGATGATATTTGTTACGTAACTTCCGTTTGCGAGTTTATAGCGCGCATAAATGACGGTAGCTTATGCAGATACCGATGCAGCGGAGAATCCATGCAATTCAAAGGAATCATCTCCGAGACCGATTATTAGCGGAACCGAGATTTTAGTAAGCAACGAAAGTTCATCTCGATAAGAACTCCACAGGGTAGCGATTTCAAACGAGTGACTGAGGGGGGTAAAAATCCGAGGGGATCGAAGATTCGCAACACATCTCTAAGTATTTTACGCTTGGTTATCACTTCAGTTGGGATATAATTGAGGCTAAAACTGAATACGTCACTTCGAGAGTTCCAGCGTAACCCGAGAACTTTGACCCATGAACTATTTACATTTTTAAGGAGGTCAACACAATTACTATGCCATTTACTTAGTTCCATACCGTACTTGGAAAGGAGTTCAATAAGCGAGTTTTGTTTCGATCTGGTTTTTGACAATGTGTCTGCTCCTGAAGCTACATCATCCACTTAAAAGTAATTAAGGATCACTTCCGACGCGATTGCAAAGTCATTTTGATAATCCTTGGCGAGCTGCTCGAGAGTTCGAACCGATGAAGTGCAAAGTCGGAAATGTTGGATTGCCTCAGGTGGCGATCTCCTCCAAAGAAATGACCTATCGAAAACGACACGCAATTTTGTTGTGGCGCTATCTGGCTTTAGCACGGCGTGATCGGGAAGGTAGTACACATTAGAATTTCCTATATCCGCTGTAGGAACAGGTTCCATATGTCCTAGCGCAAGATACTCGTCAAGGAAATGGGTGTAGTTAGCAAAAAGTTCGGGGTTTTGAGAGAATTTTCTCTCCATCGATTTGAGGAGATTAGGTATCTGTGAATTGTGGTGGAGAATGGGAGACCGACGACGTATTTCCCTCCTGAGTCACGGTGATGAGTATTTAGGAAGTGTTCCCCGATTTCCGCATCTTTCTCCGACAGAAGCGGAATCGGTATCTAGCGAAATATGATTCAAAACGATATCGGGGTTTGAATTTTGTGAAAGTTTTTCAGCCAGAATCCAACCAAAAATGGTATGTTGGGCTATTGGGTGACCCTGGCTGTTTTTCGTTTCCTTTACATGGAAGATTTCCCAACATTTATCTGCTCCTAACAGAATATCAATCAGCCTAGATACGTTGAATGACGGATCAGCTAAATCCAATGCGAGTAAATGATCCCAGTCCTCCATCGAAGAAGAACATGTTGGCAAGTTTGTAGTACCGTTGGGTAAAATATAAGTATCAACTCTGATACAAAATAACCCACAGTGACGAGATTGTCAACGAGGTGAGCCCTCTGGATGTACCTACATTGGTAGATCCAATACCGTTGACCGAAGAAACCTGCGAGCCTGAATCGATTAGAATGCGAACTTCTTGGGATTTTCTATTGATGTCTCGGATCATTGCAACAGCGGTGGAAAGAAGTGTTTGGGGTAATTGATGAGCGATGTTTACCGAATAATTATTATTAGCAACCGATGATGACGAAGTTGATGGTGACGAGTCGACAGAAACGAGATCGAAAGAATTGCTGGTATGAGAACCAACCGAGGAGTTATTTACCGATGATAGTGACTAGGATGATAAACCGAAGGGTCATGAACTAAACTGTGATGGCGTAAATTGCAAGATTTGCATCGACTGTTAGATGGACAACGAGCAGAAAAATGTCCATTACGCAAACAATTGAAACATACCTTGGACGACTTGACGTAATCTCTTCGAGCTGTAATTAACATTTCGAGAAATTGTGGACATTGCCAAAGTCCGTGAGACTCAGTGCATTTAATGCAACTCGAAGGAGGAACAGCATGCATGCTTTTAACACCTGACGACTTCGCTTTTGGTGCATTGCGAATGTTGCCTGTGGAGTTTTCCAAAGCCTCACAATGGGTCTCTAAAAAACTTAAGAATTGACTGATGGTAGGATAGTCGTCAAGAACACTGTTCTCCGACCATTGTTTTCGAGTGTCGGGGTCCAGCTTGTTTAGCAGTATGTAGATTAATAATGGATCCCGATCAAATGAGTTCAGCGAAATAAGACCTTTTACCACCTGGTCTGCTCCGTCAGAGATTTCCCGAAGAAGGCGGACGTTCGAGATTTGGGTTGAGGGTAAGTCCATAAACGATCGAATGAATCCCGTAATCGCGTACCGTAGTCGTTTGTACCTACTGTCGAAACGCTCCCAAGCCGTTTCATAAGTGGCGTCACAAAGTGGCAAATGGTTAATTAAGTTCAGGGCTTCGTTCCGTAGATAAGACTTTAGATAATGAAATTCTTGAATAGGCGTTGAATTGTCTTTATTATGTATAGCACCCTCGAACATATCTCGCAAAGCATGCCATTCCTGGTAATTTCTCGAAAATGGTTTGATTTTAATTGTAGGAAGAATAAAGTCCATTCGCGGCGTGTGTCGCGATTTTGCAAACGATTCAAAAAGGATTTGTTGTTCCTCTATTCGATTAATTGTGTCCTTACTTTTTTCAGCATTTTCACGTTCCTGAAACGCAGATAATAGAACCGATTTGACTAATAAATATTTAGTCTCAAATTCCTCGTAATCAGGCATTGGGTCCGTATAACCCTCTGTCTCTGCAAACTTGTACATGAGTTTTTGCGAAACATCAAACTCTTTCCACAAATCGTCCGCTTTGAGAAGTTTGACGTCAAGATCAACTAATGAAGAATTTCCACTAATGTGCTCTGTATACTTGGCTAACTTGGTCAACGAGCCTTTAATGTGACCACGTGTCAATCGAAGGGCAGAAAGTATGGTCGAAGACATTTCAAATAAAATGTTTTTTTTTTTTTTTAACTACACGAGAGCGAAAGTCTGATAAATGCTTTTTTTTTAAATACGAGTGTTCGACTATAATTAAAGCGCAATGAATATTCCTCAGAAAAAAAAAAAAAAAAACACGTACTGCCTCGAAACGAAAATGTTAAAATTTCACGAGATAGTTGGAATTCGATTGACTTAGGAAATCAACACAATACCAATATTTGCACGTTAATTCTTTACACTCCTATATATTGTCAAAACGAAAGTCTTTAGCAATTCGCAACACAATTATTATTTTTATTATTATTATTTATTAGTCATTATTCTCTTGTACAAAAAATGTGTTAACAAATATTTCATATATGGACATGTTTATAAACAGTAGAGAATAGATAGTGACATTTTTATTCTGCTAATAAAAGCGATAAATAGTGTTAAATGCCACTTTAAAAATAAAATTCATTAATTGTGGGATGACAATATTACAATTCCTTATTTCAGAAGTTAACAGTAAAAAATTAAGATATGTACATAATAAATGAAAATAATGAAACTCAAGTGCCTGCGAGATTTTGCTGAATGTTGAAATAAGCAATTATACTAGGAAGGCGAGTAATACCTCAATCTCATTATAATCGAAATAAAGAACCCATGATTTAATTTTTTTAAGAAATTCTGATGAGTGCTTAAGGATCTTATATCGAAAGGAAGACGATTAGAAAGCTTACAAGATACAACTGTGTAGGAGTTTCTGTAGTGAGTATTACAAAAAGTTGGAATTTCAACAACATGGCGAGTAGTACTACATAGATTACGAGTATTAAATATTGGACTCTGCATATAGCCACCTCTCATAAAAAATATCTTAGAAATTCTAAAAAAATAATAAAAGTCTTACTGGTAGTATTTTTAAAGACCTAAACAACACCATAGAATGGGACAGACGGTGAGCATTACCAATTCTTCTTAAGGCACACTTCTGCAAGACGACGATTGGCTTTAGATTGGTGATGTAAGAACCCCCCATCAACTTATTCCATATTGTATTTTTGAATGAAAAATTCCATGATAGGTTTTAAGGGTCCTGCTTGAACAACACTTTTTGAGGCGATAAAAACACCGAACGGAAGAACGTAAGTATTGTTTCAGTAGCGAAATATGTTCTGTCCAACTCATGTTTTGGCCGAAAGTTATACCGAGATACTCAAATTTCCTAACTACTTCAATCTGACAAAACGAGGTGCATGTGGCATTTTCATTAAAAATTGGTCCAGGCGCCTCTATAGAACAACTACATTTAATTAAATTAAAACGCGGGCAATCAAAGGAGTGGAATTTGATACCAACGTTTGATAGCTCAAGCGAGCCCAAGCTGAAAAACATTAGTTTGTTTTTTTCACTTACAACTAGCCTGTGTGCAGCAAACCACATTCTCAAGAAATGAATGTCATGATTTGCATCTCCTATCAAATTCAGAGGGCTCGTTGAGCTATAAGCTATGCTAAGATCATCTGCAAAAGCCGCGACTTTACCTACAAAAGGCAGGGAAAACAAGGAGTTAATAAATATAAGGTACAAAATTCGGCCAGGGCAGACCCTTGGGTACACCCAAGTTAAGTACCTGGGGATTACTTAAAAAATCTCCTATTTTCACTCTTTGTTTACGGTCCTTTAAATACGACGCAATCCAATTATAGATAAAGCCGCGAAAACCTACAACTTCTTCAAAGGAATATCATGATTAACCATGTCAATGAAGAGGCCTGCGCACATTTTTTTATCGTCTAAAGCTTTGTTAATAAAAGCATAAAAACAAAAGAGCATCTTCAGTAGAGTGCCCTTCCCTAAACCCAAATTGATTTGGACTGAAAAATTAAATTTATTGTAGATGCGCACACACTCGTTTTTTTACCGCTTTTTCAAAGACTTTCGAAACTGAGGATAAAAAGGAAATTGGTCTGTAATTGTTTTTTTTCTTTTGGACTTCCTTTTTAAAAAGTGGTAACACGTTAGCACATTTCAGGAGATCAGGAAAAACTCCACTAATGATACTTAAATTGAACAGATATGCTAAGATGTCAACTAAATTAGGTGCAATATTTTTGAGGTTACATTACAAAAGTCATCATAACTACAAGATCTCGAACTATTGAGGGAGTAGATGATACTTAAAATCTCTAACCCATTAATTTATGCGAAGAAGAAACTGCCACTCGGCGTTTTTTCCACCACTTGAGACCTTACACATCGGTTACAAATCGACTTACAGTTTGGTTGGAAGGACATATGCCCAACTGAAGCAAAAAAATTATTTAATTTGTTGTCTACTGCTGCTGGCCGCACAATTTCAGTACCAGCGCCGCTCAGCACAATGGAGTTGGAATGATAAGAAGGGTTGCTATTAACTATACTATTAATAACTTCCCATTCTTTTTTAGGGTTTCCTTGCATCTTGGAATTTAGAGTAGTAGTAGTTGTCACGACAATTTAAGATTTCTTTATTAATATTTCATTTTCTTATACCGTTTTTTTAAGTTAGAGTTTAGTGGATATCGGTGACACAACTTTCGCAGTTTGTTTTTGATTTTGATTTTTTTCATAATACAATATTTTATCCAGGTCTTTAATCTTGATTAAGACTTCTTTTTGACAACAGTGAAACTAGAGGTTCTGACATAATTTTGGAGAATTTTCGAAAATGACTCATGAGCTTTACAAGCGTTATCCTCGGTGAAGACTGCCTCCCAATTCTCAAAACGAAGTCGATTATTTAGTAAGTCATACCTTATTTTATCAATAGTCGGTGGAGAAATATTACAAGAGCTCTTCATGCCCTCAAAATCTTTAAGTAAAATGCCAGTCATACAATGGTCAGTCATTTGCAAGTCGAAGTTGACACCAACACAATGATTTGAAGGGATTTTCGCAAAACGGCCAAAAGCATGATCGATGCACGTATTTGAGATTGGCCTTGTAATTTCATTTATGAAGGATGTAAAACCATGTTCGGCTGTAAGGGCAAGATGATAATCAGATGTAGTGCTCGAAGTAAGAATGTCAATGTTGAAGTCACCTAAAATGACAATATCAGGAAAGACTGGGGAGTATGGGTGTGTAATCTATATACACAAACAAAATCAAAAAATACATTGCGTACGCCAAAAGAAATTTTAATTAAATCTGCACTGACCGTGCTGTAACATTCCACCTATGTATCTCGCACAAAAATTCCCACACCACCTGCTGGATATAATTCGTTTGGGTTTGCATACAATTTATAACCGGGGATAAAGTACGAGTAATCGTCAATCTCAATCCGACTCGATTTGGACCAGAAAAATTTGTATAACAACGAACGTAATAAAACAATATTGATTACATTAATCAGACGACGATGAGAAAGGGGAAGAAAAAAAAACCAGAGCATTTATAACAACGTTATAATTTTAATGTTACCAAGTGGCTAGTCCAGATCAGAAAGCAAGACAATGAGAAATCCACTCAGCAGCAACCAGCTACGCACATCTCTGACTTACGCACTTATGCATCTCCACAAGTGTGCAGCTTTACGACCTGTTCAAAAAATCAGATAGATTTCTGATAGCGGTTCTGATAAGGCGAGACAAAAGCGATGAGAGTAGAACTGTTAAGAGTGTGATTATAATATGTGTGGGTGCTGCTGGTTGGATAGTTAGTACAGTAAGTAACAATGATTTTTATGTAAATAGAAATTTGTTTGGTTATAATGTGAATGTGAATAAATTAAATTTAAAAAAAAAAAAAAAATAAGTTTGAATTGTTACATTTGCAAAAGTCTAGGCCAATGCTCCACCAACTGTTCACGCACTAAAAGAAAATAATAGCGCTATTATTCGCGAAATACATCCGCAATTGTGCGAAAACATGATGAAAAATTTCATCAAAAGAATGACTATTTGTAGGCAGAGCCGAGGCGGACATTTGCCAGATATTGTATTCCATTACGAACCTCAGAGTTTGTACTTTAGATTAAAATAAATATATCACTACTTCTCATAAAAATGTTGCGTTTTTCTATTGATTTAAAATGACACCTCTTGTTGGATGACCCTATACTTAAATTGAATAATTGAAACACACAATTCAATTTGCTATAGTTAGTTTTTAATTGAATTACAAATAGCTGTATGAAAAATAGATTCATGTAATAAAGGATTGCACTCAGAGACCAAAACTAAATCTAATACTGAGGAACATCATTTATTTGATTTAAATTAGAACAAGTAGCTAGTCTAAACCGGTACCAGCAACACCGGTTGAACGCATAACTAGCCAATATTCAATCGACCTTCTTCGAATACGACTTTTAATTCAAGTCGACATATTCGCTGACGCGAGCGTGAAAGCGTATGGTACAGTGACCTACGTAAAAAACTTCATCCCTAGGGGAGAAACCAAGATCACGTTCTTATGTGCAAAGAGGGGAGTGACACCACTGAAGAAGGACTGACGTTACCAAAACTGAAACTCACTTCCGATTGTGCGTTTACCTGAAACAAATCTTAAAAATACGTGTTCTAAAATTCTTCATGTAGACTGATTCGTGCATTGGATTGAACTAGGTACGACGTGAGGTTGATCGATGGAAGTCCCATGTACGTTCAAAGCCATAGAGATACGACGACACACACTAGCTTCTCATTGGAAGCACAGCACAGGCAAAGAAAATCCTGCTGAAAACCTACGAAATTCTTTGCTGCTCCGAGTGCTATATTTTGGATAACATCTGATCCAGGTGCTTTTTTATCTCCAATTTTATTGCAGATCCCGAGTATTTCCTCTGCGGTGGTGACCTCTCCGATTGTTCGTGTTTTCACTGTGGGAACATTTGAGAAGCGTTCTCTTGCTGATAGGGGAATAGTCCGACGACGATGTTGTGTAAGAACTCTGGACAGGTGGAAATGTGCGGCTGCCACTTCTTCACTTTTTTCATGACGATTTGGTATGCTCTGCCCCAAGATAAGAGATAGTCATCCCTACTCCTGTGGTGATGTGAGCTCTTAGGAACGAAACCGTGCCAGGGATGGAAGGTTGGGGGTTAAACCAACCTTAACGAGCTCCCGTAGGTGCCTGTATTTAATTAGCCTTACTCCCATTTCCGTCCGTACTCGTGGGAGCAATTAAAAAAAAAAAATAGTAAAAGCGATGAACTGTCGCTAGAGGCAATGGCAGAAACCATTAATGCCACGGAGACAGTTTCATCGACTACCTCGACTTGAAAACACTTTTCACTGCAGTTCGTACTTCTGCAAAATGAAGAGGAATTGGAAACACATGAGCAACAAGAGATTTTAAATTTCTGACACTCCACCACATGGAAGGAAATATCAGCCTCGAAACTAGCTTGCCCTGATAAACTGAAACACATAATTTTAGTTTTAGAACTAATCAACAAATTATGCCCTGCAAACCAGATTCTAAGTAAATTAAGATCAACGTTTATATCAGAAAACAAACATCATCCGCAAATGCTGTAGGAACACCTTTAAAATTAACTCGAACAAAGAATTAAAATATATTAAAAACAGTAAGGGTCCCAGTACAGACCGTTGGGGCACACCTAAGTTAATAAAATTAATACCACTCCTAATATCATTAATCTTGACTCTCTGCGATCTATTAACCAGATAAGAGGGTGGCCGTGGTGTAGTGGGAACATCAACGCTTGTCACGCTCTTGGTTCACGGTTCAAATCCTGATCTCAACAATCATCTATTTATTTCGTCTGAAATAAATAAAAAAGTCGATCAATTGCGAAAGCTTTGTCAACTCTACTGCGAAGGCATAACACTGGCAGTAGGGTGGTCATATGACTTAAATGCAACTTGATCGTGATGATGACATCAGGTGGAGGGAAAAAATACTGTGAATCATGAGCAACGACAAAAAGCAAAACAAACAACCTCCCCAGTTATCTGGACGCCACCCTTGGAGTTTACTGAAACTTAATACCACCTAAGTTTCAAACCCACTTCACCAATCATTCTTTCTCTCTCTCTCTCAATTTCTTCAAACGCCCGTGCCCTGAAATAATTTAATGGTTTTCATATCCCATTTGGCGCGCGCAAATTATAAAAAAAAAAGACCTAAACCATTCAAGCATAAAACCACGAAAACCAGCTCTATTCAACTTCGCTAGCAAAATATCATGGTTAACCATTTCAAAGGTTTAATTATGTCTACAAACAAGCCAGCTGTAAGCAGTTTCCCATCCAAGTTGGAAAATATTTTGGAACAAAAATGGAGTAAGGCATCTTCAGTTGATTTATCTTTCTGAAATCCAAATTGAACGGGACTAAAAAAAATTTAGTTATGTTTAGAAATTTTACAACTCTCTTTTTTATTGCTTTTCAAAAATCTTGCTGATCGAAGGAAGAAGGGATATGGGTCTATAATTGGATATGTTGTCAGCAGCTCCCTTTTTAAAAAGTGGTAGAATGTCTACGCACTTAAGGGCCCTTGGAAAAATTTCAGAAAAAAACGCTTTTATTAAAAATATTGGCCAGAACATCAATCACAAAACAGGCTATATTTTTTAGCTAGCCATCTCAAGTTAGACCCATTAAAAAGAATGATAGATGGTGTTTTAGGGGAAGTAGTTTTATTCAGGATAGTATTTACTATTTTCCATTCACCTCTAAGATTCCCTTTCATTGTACTAAATTGATTACTGTAGAATCGATCCCGACATAACGGAATTTCCTTTTTTAATTGAGCACACAATATTTTATACCTTTCTTTTAGAAGAAGATTTTGAGGATGCTTTGCATATCTAATTCTAAGCTTATTCTTACAATTAATTCTATATACTAAGCCATCAGTGAACCAGGGCTTAAGCCTTTTCATTGACTTTTTTGGTGTTACCGTGGTACAACTTACCAATAAAAATATCATAAGCTTCGGATACATCCCGCTTAGCATAAACTTCTTCCCAAAATTCGAAACAAAGCCCTGTTTTGAGATTAACATAGTCAATTTGTGTAACCTTGTGGACAGAGCTCTTAACATCGGTATACCTATTTTTCAAGGCATTAACTAGCAAGGCAGTCATAGAATGATCAGTAATCCTCAAATCAAAAATACATTTTTTACAAAGACTAGGTACCGCATTAGAAAAACGACCATAAATGTTATCTAAGCACTTTCCCGATATTAACCTAGTTTGCTCATTAATAAAAGAAACTAAACCATGGGATGCCAATAAAGTCAAATAGGATGATACAACATCACTATTTTCTAAAATGTTAATGTTAAAGTCACCCAAGAAATAAAATTTTTTGATTTTTCATTATTTAAAAGATTTGAAAACTCTTCAACAAAGACCGAAACGTTGAACTTATGAAATCTATAAACACAAAGGATGACATAGACTTCATTATTAATTTTAAAAGATAATTTTATAATGTCAGCACTCAAAAATTCAAATCAGAAACAACAGAAGCATAATCTTGCTTTACAAAACAGCCAACACCGCCCGCTGCATAATTTGCATAACAATTAGCATAAAAATTAAAAACTGGAATACTATAATCACTAATTTGAAAATTGCAGATCCAAATCTCAGATACAAAAACAAAATCTGGAATGCAGGGAAAAGAGTCCAAGTGAGATATAAAAGCTGAAAAATTCTCTCTCAGACTTCTGATATTCTGATGGATAATGAAAAGTTTGTTTTTACAATATGTTGTGGATGAAATACTTCTTCATAATTTATACCAATAAGATTGGAGGTAACAATGTCAACTTCGTCAATATCGTATTCGGAATTTATTTTGAAAAATATAGTAAAGCGAAAAAGACAATTTACAAAATAAGCTTAAGATCATCAAAAGACCTTAAGGCTATGACATTACTACCTTCAACCTTTCTCATTAGAATTTGTTTATTACTATACCACACATATTTATAACCCCTCTCCTTCTTCGCCGCCTTTGCTTGCATAAGCAATGCCTGATTATATTTAGTAAGAGCATTATTAATATAAATAAGAGATTTCTTGCCACTATCTCCCCCTCTGTTGCTGCTGCTTGTGCTGCCAAGACTGCACGAAGTAATTTTCTCTTTCTTTTTCGCCTTCTCTTCATGATCCGTTTCTTAAGAGAAGCATCCGAGAACGGTAAGCAGATGATAGACTTGCATGAAGAGATACCATTCACATCACCTTTCTTCTTTCTCTGTACCTTCTTAATGTAGCAATTATCGATTTGGCTGTCGGATACTTCCACTCCCAGAGCATTACTAAAAATTTGCTGCGCTATAGTTTTAGAGTTGGAGTCATCAACTTCAGGTACACCAGCGAACTCTATACAATTCTGCAATGAGGTTTGTTGATGCCAATTGAGTCTGCTCTCAAGACTATTGACTTTAGATTCTCTTCACGTAACAAAGCCAACGATTGCAGAAACTCTTTGTTCAATTCCTCCAAATTGGAAAGTTTTCGGTAAACCATCTCAAGTGTAAATTCACCTTCTCCTACAAGAATAACCGACTTAGTAGACTCTGATGGCTGCTGAATTTCCTTTGTAATTTTTTTATTTACAATTTTGGTGGATGGCATCATTTTCTTCGGTTCAAGTTGCTTGTTTTTGGTTAGTGTCGTTTCGGGTAAATGAAGTGAACGACGTCTCAGTACGCTGTAATTATCTCAACGATACGAATTTCCACTTGCTTTCATATACTCGGAATCTTGTTGAAGAATATTAACGCAGGCACTATGAAACAAGCCTTTGCAGTCACCGCAAGAAATTTTTAAGATGCAGTTTCCTTCAACTTTCTCAGAACACACCGAACAATTCATTTTCAAATAATTGCAATAAGCTTTCAAATGAGATGTGCACCATTCACTTCATTTTCATTTTTAATGCATTTTTATTATTATCAATTTATTAAACTTACGAGACTATGCTAGACAAAAAATGCTTAAAACTAGCTTAACTAACTTAACTATGTTATTCTATTCTAACCTACTGGCCCTACGCGGGCGCTCTGAGCTAAACCTAATACTTAGAACTATGTCTTTCGACGTACCTTACTCCAATTTTTTTTATCTATTTCATTATTTTTTTATTGATAATTACTAAGAACAATTTTTATAAAATTAAAAAACTTAGTGAATGATAAATTCATTCATATATGCAAAGCATCCTTTTTGTTTTGTTTGGTCTTAAATATTGTTAGATACTGCCTCTTGGCAACACTTATTTACTTGTCATCTGAATTATCATTGCACTGTATACTGCTAAAAATGGTATCTGAGAAAGCAGAATGTAAAATGACGCCAGAATAAATAGTCGTTAATAAGCCAGCATAAAAGGAGTCGTGTTTTATTTCGTCTTACGAATACACCACAAACATTGGTGACGAGGATTAAACAGTTAAATTAAAATATAAAAATCGTGTTACGAATCGTATTTTAAAATTATTAAATTTGAAATAATTCTTTGAACAATGCCAACCGATTCAACTTCCGCGGCAGCAATCACGTTCCAGACAGCAAGTATTTCAGAATTTTCGCCAGATAATGAAACGTTTTCCATTTGGAAAGAGAAACTGGATATTCATTTTTGTGAAATTAACTGTACCGAGGACAACCAAAAAAAGCCGTTTTATTAAAATCGATAGGCGCAGCTCCCTACAATGTCTTACACAATCTATGCAGTCTAGAGTCACCTATTTCTAAAACATACAAAGAATTATGCAATACCACATTATACTCCACCCACAATAATTTTTCCCGAACGGAAACTTTTTTTTTCCTCAATTGAACGCCAAACGGAGACGGTTGCGGAGTGGTTTGCCAGAGTTAAGAGTTTGGCATTAAATTACAAATTCAACGAAAATCTGGACGCCTTTGTATTGAACCAGTTCATCATGCATTTACCCAGTGCTATATTTGAAAGGCTGTGTGAAGAAGATGAAAAATTAACAGTTTCAGAGGCATTAAAAAAGGCAATGATCATTGAAACTAAGATAGAGAACAAAGTCATCAGCTAACAATCCGTCAATTTTATGAACAAACGCACGTGGTCAAAGAATCAAAGAAGAAGCAATCAATCAAATAAAAGCGGGGGAAGCGGTAAAATAGGCAGTGGCAGTAGTGGCTTTGGAGAAGTCAACGGTGGTAGTGGAGGTTGGCGGTTGGCTTACCCATGGATCGCAGTTTTGCAAGTACAAAGAGAGTAGATGTCATTCCTGTGGAAAAACAGGGCATTTAGCCCCAGAGTGTACAACTAAAACACATAAAACTGTAAAAGATTTGTATCAGATTCCGATAGCAATTCATGTACTGAAATTAATAATGACTTATTCTATCTTTCTATTTACAGTGTGGCCTCAAATTCTTCTAGTAGAATGTACTGTTTGGAGGTTATTCTAGATGGTATTCGGATGAAATTGCGTGTGATAAAGGTGCTCCCGTTACGTTGGTTCCAATTTCGTTTTACGAACAAATTCCAAGTAAAAAGTCTCTCAGACCATGCCAAGTTCCTTATGTCAATCCAACTTTTAGGTGAGTATGATGCAACAATATCTTATCGTGGTATTACAAAGAAAATAGTTGTTGTAGTTTCTAATACCAAAAGTCCACCATTGCTTGGTCGTACCTTTTTGAGGCGGTTTAACTTTGAATTAGTCCAAGTAAATTCAGTTTCTGTTAATGAAAATTTTTCGGCTATTGTTGATCAATTAAAATGCGACTTTTCGGAAGTATTTCAAGAACAGCTAGGTGCGTACAAAGGCAAGAGAATTCCATTGAAAGTTAGTGATGATGCAAAACTTTTGTTTTTTAAGTCAAGACCACTACCATTTGCATGGAAAAGCAAAGTGGAAAAACAATTGCGTATATTAATTCAGGATGGTGTACTTGAACAGGTTGATGATTCTGAATGGGACACACCCTTGGTTCCAATTTTAAAACCAAACGGTGATTTACGCATTTGCGGTGACTATAAAGTTACAATCAACAAATGTTTGATGAATTTTATCCACCCATTGCCTAGGATCGATGAAACTTTCGCGTCGTTAGAAGGAGGGCAATTATTTAGCAAGCTCGACCTCTCCAATGCTTACAACTAGTTGCTGCTAGATGACGAGTCACAACTTTCTACCTGGAGTATACATATTGGCCTATTGAAAGTCAAAAGACTACCTTATGGTGTTAAAACTGCAGCAGCCCTTTTTCAAAGAGTAATGGAGAGTTTATTAATCGGAATTACAAATGTCGTGATCGTATCGAGATGATGTAACTATAACTGGAAAAGACATGCGACAGCATAACGAAACCTTAAAGTTAGTTTTAAAGAAACTCAGCTCAGCCGACCTTAAGCTAAATTTAACTAAATGTGAGATCTTTAAGCCCAAAATATGTTACTTAGGATTTTCAATTGATAAAAATGGCTTGAGCAAAAACAATGAACGCGTTTCAAGTGTCTCATTGGCACCTATTCCAAAAAATGTTTCCGAACTTGGAGCTTTTATCGGTATGGTAAATTACTATTCAAAATTTATAAACAACTTTGCTCAGAAAATGTTTCCTTTATACGAACTTCTACGCAAAAATGTTCCGTTTTGTTGGTCACCTAAATGCCAAAAGGCATATGAATTAATAAAATCTTATATTTTTTTTTTTTTTTATAATTTGCAAGTGTTAAAGGGGATATGAATATCCTTATACTAATTTTTAGAACACGTGCATTTTGCGGAAAGGGAAGAGACAGAGAGAAAGACAGAGTGGTGTAGTTTGAAACTCAGGTGGTATTAAGTTTCTGTAAACTCCAAGGGTGGCGTCTAGATAACTGGGGAGTATTTTGTTTGTTTTTTCGCCATTGTAGTCGTTGCTTATGATTCACAGTATTTTTTTTTCGTCCTCCTGATGTCATCATCACGATCAAGTTGCATTTTAGCCATATGACCACCCTACTGCCAGTGTTATGCCTTCACAGTAGAGTTGACTTAGCTTTAGCAAGTGATCGACTTTTTTATTTATTTCATGCGAAATAAATAGATGATTCTTGACATCAGGATTCGAACCGTGAATCAACAGTGTGACAAGCGATGATGTCATTTTCATTTTTAATGCATTTTTATTAAATTCATTGTAACTTAATTGCTAGACAAAAAAACTTAAAACTAGCTTAACTAACTTAACTATCCTTATTCTAACTTACTGGCCCTATGCGAGCGCTCTAAGTTAAACCTAATACTTAAAACTATGTCTTTCGACGTAACGAACTTTTTATTTATTTGTTTTTTTTTTTAATTTTAATTGTTACTAAGAAAATTACACAAAAAACTTAGTACATGAACTTTTTTTTTTTACTTGATCTTATATATAAAACTTAACTTAACTAAAATCTACCTTAAAATAAATCTTAAAATATCTTATTCTACCTTAATTTATCTTACTCTAGCTTACGTAATTATATACGTACTTTTTTTTTTGTTTTTTATTTTTTTTTTATCAAGTGCTGATTGTTTTTTTTTTTTTTTTTTTAACCTATTGTAACATAATGTAGCTCGCATGTTACATTGGTGTCAGAAGTGGGATAAAACTTATTCTGTGAATAACTATTTCCGTGGTGTGAAATTGCACAAACAAAAAAAAAAAAAAAAAAAAAAAAACGATTTCTGTGTTGAGTTAATTAGTTGCGCAAAATGGGTCGCAAATTGGGAAAACTAACTATAACTCAACTAAAGGCAGAACTCAGTAAGCGGAACCTCGACACAACTGGGGGAAAAGATGCCCTGCTGATTCGTCTGGAAGAAGCAGTAACGCAGGAAGGTGAAAATCCGCACGACGTAGAGTTTGACGTGGAAGAGGAACCAGCAAGTACAGCAGCCGACCCGGGTATAACAAGTCTGCTCCTGCAACTTAAGTTAGTCATGGACGAACAAAAGAAAGCAATAGAAGACCAAAGGAATTCTATAGAACTTAAGCTGGACGAACAAAAGAAAGCAATGGACGAACAAAAGAATTCTCTAGAACTTAAGCTGGATGAACAAAAGAAAGCGATGGACGAACAAAAGAAAGCAATGGGCGACCAAAGGAATTCTCTAGAACTTAAGCTGGACGAACAAAAGAAAGCAATGGACGAACAAAAGAAAGCAATGGACGAACAAAAGAAAGCAATGGACGAACAAAAGAATTCTCTAGATGCTCTGGAAAGTAAACTTGATGAGCAAAACAAGAACTTGGAATCCAAATTCGAAGTGATCGAAGAGAAAATCGAGAAGGTCGAGACGCAACTCGAAAAAGTCGAAATTAGATTCGATGAAAATTTTGAGAAACATGAAACTCAGTTCGGGAAGATAGAGACTCAATTTGAAAAAGTGGATACGAAATTCGAGATAGTAGGAAAGCAAGTCGAAAATCTTGCTAAGGAGCTCAGCAACGTGAAGAGACAGAAAGCACGGGAATATTCCACTGACGGTCTGAGAAGAAAGGAGATGCAGCCTCCTATCTTCGATGGTCAAACATCATGGCCAATTTATAAAAGGCAATTCGAAGCGGCCGCAATGACCAATAGCTGGGACGATGAAGAGAAGTCCATTGCACTCACACTTGCACTGAGGGGTCCAGCTGCGGAGCTCTTGCAGACCATCCCGGAAGATAAACAGCAGAACTACGACTCTCTGGTTCAGGCTATCGAGATGCGGTTTGGGGATGAACACATGCAGCAGGTGTACAGGGTTCAGCTGCGTAGTCGAGTCCAGAAAAGGGGGGAAACGCTCCAACAGTTGCAAGCGGATATAGAGCGACTAGCCCATCTTTCATACCCTAAAGCCGGTGAGGAGCTTATCAACGAAATGGCGGTGGAAGCTTTTATTCAGGCCATAGAGGACAGACAACTGCAAATGGCTGTAAGGATGGCTGAAAAGCGAACACTCCCCGAGGCATTGGCATTCGCTCTGTCAATGAAGGCTGCGGACCAAGCATACCAGGGAATACACCGTGTCAGGGAAATGTCCGTCGTGGAATGCTCATGCCAGAGAACAGCCGTCTTGGATGAAGACAAAGCTCGCGGAAGTCAAATCCGTTGCTGGAATTGCAACCAAACCGGACACCTACAACGGCAGTGCAGAAGTGCACCTAGACGAGGAAATTGTCCACATTGCGGAAGTAGGAGAAGCAGAGAGGAAGCATCTGGCGGTGATAACATTCATCCTGTCAGTCAGACTTCCCAAAACCAGCAGTCGGGAAATGCGTAAGGACCAACTTCGCGGGGCAGAAGTTGGTTACTGGAATCGAGGCCCCCAGGACCACCATTCAAGTTTCGCAAACCAAACGGGGTAACAAGAGCCTGACAGTGGAGGCACTAATCAACAAGAAGAAGTGCGTAGCCACCATCGACACAGGTGCCACCGCCTCCATTGTAAGAAGAGATATCGTCAAAGGCTCCTGGCTGCACAACACCAACAGCTACTGCCTGAAGACTGCAACAGGGGAAATGGCGAAGGTATTTGGAGAAGTTCGTCTTACGATTACTCTGGCAGGACTGACGTTCTCCCATGCGTTTCTGGTGGCAGATATATGCGACGAGTGCATCATCGGAATAGACTTCATGAAAGCAAATGAAGTAATCTTGGACATCGGGATGCAAGTACTGAGGTATCGAAATGTGGAAATTCCGATGGTGTACGGAAACGAGAATGCCGCAACTCTCAGGACAGTCATCAGCAAAGACGAAGTTTTGCCGCCTTCTTCAGAGACAATCATTTGGACGAAGCTGGAAGGTGATCTTGGGAGCCACCGATTCTACATAGTAGAACCAGACCCAGAGAAGAATTCTCAAGACTACGTCGTGGGAAAGACGTTAGTCGAACCAAAGAACACCATGGTTCCAGTGAGAGTTTTGAACACAAGACCACACACTGTCAAACTAAGGCGAGGGGAGGTGACTGGAAAATGCACGCCGATTACCGCCGTCGCAACAATATCTGAACGTGATGCTCCAAAACCTCTCCCATCACCTTGGACAGCGGAAACGAGAGAGACGATTCTCCAGTCCAGTGAGCTGAATCAGGAGCAGCGAACTATGGCAGAGGATCTTATCAATGAGTACGCTGATGTATTTGCCTCACAGGACGGAGAATACGGCCGAACACACCTGGTACAACATCGAATAGACACTGGTGATACTAGACCAATTCGTCAGCCTGCTAGGCGCCTTCCATTGGCAAAGCAGACAGAAGTTGCAGAGATGGTGTCGGCAATGGAGAAAGAAGGTGTGATTGAAAGTTCCAAAAGTCCGTGGGCATCACCGGTTGTACTGGTTAAGAAGAAAGATGGCAGCACGCGGTTCTGCGTGGACTATCGGCAGCTCAATTACGTCACCAAGAAAGACAGCTACCCTCTGCCACGGATTGACGACACGCTAGACACACTATCAGGAGCCCGATGGTTTTCCACTCTCGACTTGAAGAGTGGCTACTGGCAGGTACAGATCCATCCAGAAGACCGGGAGAAAACCGCCTTCACCGCAGGAAATGGGCTATGGCAATTCACGGTAATGCCATTCGGGCTGTGCAATGCTCCGGCGACTTTCGAGCGATTGATGGAATGTGTCCTGCAAGGGTTAACATGGAAAACCTGTTTGGTATACTTGGATGATGTCATCGTCGTAGGAAAAACGTTTGCGCAACACCGAGACAATCTAAGGGATGTATTTCAAAGGCTTCGAAGTGCCCACCTGAAGCTCAACCCCAAGAAGTGCGCCCTGTTTAGAGCGGAAGTCAAGTACCTGGGACACATAATTTCAGCGAAAGGAGTGAGAACCGATCCGGAGAAGGTAGAAGCGGTGAAAAACTGGCCAGTCCCCAAAGACAAACACCAACTAAGGAGCTTCCTGGGCCTAGCCACCTACTACAGACGGTTCGTGAAGGATTTTGCCGGGATCGCAAAGAACCTGCACCAGTTGACGGAAAAGGGAAAACAATTCAAATGGTCAATTGAGTGCGAGAAGAGCTTCAAGGCACTTAAACAACGGCTATGCGATGCCCCGATACTGGCTTACCCCACTCCCGGGGAAACGTTCGTTGTGGATGCAGATGCTAGTAATGTCGGGGTAGGAGCCGTACTCTCCCAGGTGCATGACGGCCAAGAGAAGGTGGTTGCGTACTTCAGCAAGGTGCTCTCTAAGCCGGAAAGGAACTACTGCGTGACAAGGCGGGAACTTCTAGCTTTGATCTTGGCTACGAAGCATTTTCACAAATACCTCTACGGGAGGAAGTTCGTTCTTCGTACAGACCATGCAGCCTTAAAATGGCTATTACAGTTCAAGAGTCCTGAGGGTCAGGTCGCAAGATGGATCGAAAGGCTGCAAATCTACGACTACGAAATACAGCATCGTAAAGGAAAACTCCACTCTAATGCGGATGCACTGTCCCGGAGACCATGCAGAACGGATTGTAAACATTGTGCGCGTCAGGAAGAACGGGAGCTGGTTTCCATCCAAAGAATGAGAGCCGAACCTATCGCCGGCTGGAGCGTAGATGAGATCCGGAACGCTCAGAAGGAAGACCCGGATATCGAGCCGATTCTGGCCTGGAAGGAGAACATGGAGAAACCGGATCATCAGGACATCTCTCACAGAAGCCCGACCTTAAAGGCATATTTTGCGCAGTGGGACTCCCTCCATGTCCAAGAAGGTGTTCTGAGAAGAAAATGGGAATCCTCCGACGGAAAGTCGTTTGTAATGCAGCTTGTCGTACCACGGACGAGGGTCAAGGAGGTGTTACAGGAAATGCATGGCGGGGCGTCCGGAGGCCACTTGGGAGTGAATAAGACGCTAGAAAAGGTACGAGAACGTTTTTATTGGTTAAAAGCGAAGGAAGATATCGAAGACTGGTGCAGAAAATGCGACGTGTGTGCAGCTAGCAAGGGTCCGAGAATCAAAACTCGAGGTAAGATGCACCAATACAACGTGGGAGCACCTTTCGAACGAATCGCCATTGACATCGCAGGGCCCTTTCCGGAAACCGACAATGGTAATCGGTATATACTCGTAGTGATGGACTACTTCAGTAAGTGGCCGGAAGCGTTTCCGATCCCTAACCAGGAAGCCAGAACCGTGGCGGAGCAGATCGTCTACAATTGGGTTAGCAGATTCGGTGTGCCCTTGGAATTGCATTCTGACCAAGGGCGGAACTTCGAGTCAAGAATCTTCCAAGAGATGTGTCAACTACTCGGAATCAAAAAGACAAGGACAACCCCGCTTCATCCACAGTCGGACGGTATGGTGGAGCGTTTCAATAGGACTTTGGACGAACATCTCTCGAAGGTCGTAGGTGACTACCAACGGGATTGGGACCGGCAGATTCCCTTGTTTTTGATGGCCTATAGAAGTGCCGTGCATAGCACTACTCGACATACGCCGTTCGAAATCTTATTTGGTGGAATAGCTCGTTTACCCAGTGAGGTGAAATTTGGATCTCCTACCAATGAGCCCAGAAATGAAGAAGAGTACGTGGCGGACCTGAGGGAAAGGCTTAGGGACATACACCAAAGGACCAGAAGCCAGATTAAGATGACGAGCGACCGCATGAAGACCAGGTATGATGCCAAGGCAACAACGTCAGGATTCCAGGAAGGAGATCTAGTGTGGCTGTATAATCCCCATCGCCAAAAGGGGAAATCACCTAAGTTGCAGCAGAACTGGGAGGGTCCCTACAGAATAATAGCCCGCATCAACGATGTTGTCTACCGCATCCAGCGAGGACCAAGGGCCAAAATGAAAGTGGTTCATGTGGACCGACTGAGTCGATACAATGGCCGAAGTGAGGACACACTTGTTCGGGACGAACAAGTCTAAGAGGAGGGCAGTGTAACATAATGTAGCTCGCATGTTACACTATATACAATATACCTTAATTGTCCAAACCTTAAACTATGTAAGTCGGCCATGGACAACAAACAGCCAACCTCAAACATGCAACAGGCTACCCTGGATCAGGAGGAAACGACGAAGGAGTTTCTAGGAAACGACGCACTATCTGTAGCTTTCAAATCGAGTTTATACTCGACACTGTGTCGACCCCACCAATTGAATAGTAGGTTCCCTCTAGGATTAGGTGTGTTGTTTCCCCATTCTCTATGTTTGGCGTTTAGATCTCCGGCCATGATGAAATAATTCTCCTCCGACTCCAGCCTTAGGCATCGAAAAAGTGTCTCGAGCTCTGAAATAAATGAAGTAGATTGAGTAGCTTCAGGTGCATAGAGTGCGACCAAGTACATCCTCTTTCCACTACGGAGAGGGATGCACACGATACACGCTTCCATTACCTGGAACCTTCGCACTTCACCGCTGTACATAACTTTAAACTACAGTTGTTTGCGTATGAAGATCGCAACACCTCCTCCTTGTGTGGAGTTGGGTCGGTGTCTTCTGACATATTGTATTTATTGTGCCCCAATTTGTGCTTATGGGATAGCTTCGTTTCGCTAACCATAAGAACATCAGGGGTTTGGTCTTCAAGCAACTTAAACAATACGGCTCTTCGCTCGATCCTAATCAGTGAATTCACATTCACCGCAAGGATCTTCAAGGATTGCTCCTCCATGTTCGTACCCATTACGACTGAAGGTGCGTTAAGCCCGGCAGAAGTGCGTAGATCTGGTCCACCCGCTTCGCCTGCTCCTGTACCTGACGTTGAAGCTGCTCCATCTGCCCTTGGATAGAGAGCAAGATGGTAAGCAAGTCAGTTTGAGCCTCCGGTGCTCTAGGCGCTGGGGCCTGAGAAGCAACCTTCGGTCTATTCTGTTCCGCGTTTCCCCGACCTGCCGCCATTTGGGCGTAGGTCACTTGGGGAGTCACGGATGGTGTTTGAATTGGAGCAGGTGGACGTTTCACTACAACCTTCTCCTGACGAACCAGATTTACTTTCTTAATATACTGGAACTTAGGACAACCCCGATAGTTTGCGGTGTGTCCCGAGTTCCTGCATAAAGCACACGAGAGCTGGCTTTTATCTGCCACTCCATCCTTACCCAGAGTGCATTCCTCTGCTTTGTGGTTCTTTCCACACTTGACACATCGAGGCTGCATTTCGCAGTTCGACGCGGCGTGACCGAACCTTTGGCAGCGAACACATTGTAAAATGTTTTCGCTCCTTCTTAATTTTTCCCAGGCGACAACCTGGTAGTCTAGGACTTTAATACTCCTTAGACCATCCAGCTTGCTATTGGGTGAAAGCTGAACTAGGAAGAACGGCAGCTTCCGCTTCTCCCTTTTTGCCTTAGCTGTGGTAAATGGCTTGACCCCTACGAATTCGAGCTCGTTGCACTCTTTCTCTTTAAGCAGTGCAAGGAGCGTCTCCGGATCAGTAGACGGTCCTATCCCCCTCAGCAGCATTGTTTGCCGCTTTTCCCCCTTCGGGGTGAAGGATAAGAACTCCGTCGTCGTGTCCTTTAACAAATCTTTAATTTTTTTATACTGTTCCACTGTATTGCAGTGGATAGCGTGCCTGTCTTCATTTAAACGTTTAATAGAAAAATTGTTGCCTATGGCCGACTTACATAGTTTAATGGTGTCCATAAGCTCAATCTTGTACGTATTTATTGGCGGTACCCTCACTTTTGTCGTCGTCTTCGATTGTTGTTGCTTCTGCTGCGGTTGCTGTTGTTTCTGCTGCTGCTGCTGTTGCTGCTGTTGCTGCTGTTTCTGCTGCTGTTGTGTCTGCTGCTGCTGCTGCTGTTTCTGCTGCTGCTGCTGCGGTTGTTGCTGCTTTTTCTGCTACTGCAGCGGTTGTTCTTGCTGCTGCTGCATTAGTTGTTGTTGCAGCTGGCCTTCTGGCTGCTTCTTTTGCTGTTGAGCGCGCTGGAGCTCTAGCTGCCGCTCCCTCTCTCTTCTCGCCATTTGTTTGGCCTTAATGGCAAGCACCCTCTCTTCTAGCTGGCTGATGCTGCTAGTCAGACTTTGAACTTCTTCATCTTCATCATCCGATTCGGAGGATGCAAGAACTGCGAAGCAATTGTTCTCGTCTCCGATGTAGCGGCTTTCCCCGCCGTCGGAGATGTACGGGAAGACGACAGAGTCACCCGACCTTTGTCGCTTCTTATCTGCTGCTGCTGCTGTTGTTGTACTCGGCGCCCCTTCCCTCACTCCACCTGGCAGCTGTTCAGCTGAAGCTGATTTGGAGGGACGCTTTACCAGGTTGGGAGAAGGTTTCAGTTTTCTCCTCCTTTTCCCCATACTTGCAGTTGAGACTGTTGCAGGCTGGCCTGTCTGTACTGCATCGGCTGATGCTATCACCCCACCAGCTGGTCCCGCTATTGGGAGCGCGGACCGCTCACTCTCCATCGCCTGATGTTTGTTTTTATTTATTTAATTTTCACTTAATTTAAATAAATGAAAAAAAAAGTCCAGAATTTAAAATTCCCCAGTCCGGGATTGAACCAGGGTCATTGGTTTGGTAGAACACCACCACTACCTATAGGCAAACTCGCCACTTGAATAATCACTGTCTAATAGTCTACTTCAAAAACACTACAGATTTAAAGGAGAAGCCGAAACACGTCTGCGCACTATGAAAGTCTGTGAACGACTGACAAGCGATGATGTTACCACTACACCACGGCCACCCTAACATCAGATCAAGTGTTGGTGCATTTCAATCCAAGTTTACCTATAGTTTTAACTGCAGATGCTAGCAATAATGCTGTAGCTGGAGTTCTTTCACATAAAACGCAGGAAAGCCTTAGCCCAATAGCTTTTATTTCTAGGGCTTTGTCCAAGAGACTAATTACAGCACACTGGAAAAAGAAGCACTCGCCATCATTTTTTGTGTGACAAAACTAAAACAATATCTTTTGGGTGATAGGTTCGTTTTACGAACAGACCATAGGCCTTTGCTTGGCATATTTGGTGGGCATAAAGGTTTACCTATAATGGCATCAGCGCGTATACAAAGATGGTCGCTTATATTATCAGGTTTCAATTATTCTGTTGAATATGTTAGAGGTTCTCTAAATAATGCTGATGGACGCTCTAGAATGCTACAGACATCTTTTACAAAAGATCATGCAGAAAGCAATTACATTAATCTAATCGAAACGGACAATAACCTTCTCTTGAGTTTCAAGGACATACCTCGCGAGACAAGACGTGATCTAGTTTTATCAAAGTTAAGTGCGGCCATTCAAAACGGAACGGTTCACAAGTTGCAAGGTGATGAGTTCATTCCATTCCGTAACAAAACTTATGAGCTTTCTGTCGAATACGATTGTATCTTTTGGGGCTATAGATCCGTTGTACCGGAAAAGCTATGAAATGTTATCCTCAAGCAACTCCACGCTTCACATTTAGGAATTGTTAAAACAAAAATGTTAGCTCGTTCCTAGGTTTGGTGGCCAGGAATGGATAGCGAGATAGAAGGCTTGATCCGTGATTGCATTCCTTGTCAGGAACTACAACGAAGTCCTGAGAAGTCTTCTTTGATTCCTTGGAATCCTGCCCATTCAGTATGGAGTTGAAATCATGTAGACTTTGCTGGACCCATTAAAAATGTTTACCTGTTAGTCGTAATCGATTCGTACTCTAAATGGGTGAAGTCTTTACTATTAATATATTGAGGGAACTTTTTTGTCGATATGGGTTAATAGACGTACTCCTAAACGACAAGGGACGACAATTCACGTCTGAAGAATTTGCAAAATTTAAAAAAAACAACTGAATAAAGCACATTCTTACTGCCCCTGGGCACCCAGCAACGAATGGTCAAGCAGAAAACCTTGTTAAAACACTAAAAAAAATCAACTTTAGCAAGTCTTAAGAAGACACAAATTCTTGTTTAGACACTATTATAAACAGATTTCTGATTGATTACCGCAATACTAAACACTGTACCATTGGTGAATCACCTGCTAAGCTCTTTCTTGGACGACTTCTGAAAACACGCTTAAGTGGCTTAAAGCCTCCTACAACTAGAGAAATGATAGTTGAAAGTCAAAATAGAAGTATAATGAATTTTAAAGGAAAACGCAATACCACGTTTTCAACAGGGCAATGCGTTATGGTAAGAGATTATAAGAATCATAACAAATCAAGATGGACTCAAGCTACTATAAAAAAAAACAATTAGGACCCCGTTCATATTGTTGCATTTTAACTCACAATAATAGAGAAATTAAGTGGCATTTGGATCAGATAATAAGTAAGAGTATAAACCAAAATCAAGAAGTTGAAACCAACGTTCAAGAAGGATCATTCGATGTTAAAGATAGTAATATAATTTCAGTAGATGATGATAATTCCGCTACTTCTACTTCAAACGAAATGCCAGAAGCCGCCACTAAAAGAATATTGAGACCACGCAAATTTGGAAGAACTATAACTTATAATAAGTAAAATATAGACATTGAATTATGAAATAAAACATGCATATACCTACAAATAGCATAAGTATTATGTTTTGGCTTGTTACATCCATTGGATTTTATTAAATATTTAGTTATCTAAACCTGTATCGCTATCTTAAGGATGGACATGTTAGAAACTGCCTCTTGGCAACACTTACTTACTTGTCATCTAAATTATCATTGCACTGTATACTGCTAAAAACGGTATCTGAGAAAGCAGAATGTAAAATAACGCCAGAATAAATAGTCGTTAATAAGCCAGCATAAAAGGAGTCGTGTTTTATTTCGTCTTACATCACAAATATAAAACTTAAAAAACTACCTTAAAGTAAATCATAAAACTACCTTATGCTACCTTATTCTATCTTACTATAGTAAGATAGAATAATAATACATAATTCGATATGTACGTTTTGTGATTTTTTTTTTTTTTCACTTTTTTATGTAAGTCGGCCATGGATATAAAACAGCCAACCTTAAACATTGAGTCGCTTATCCGCAGCTGTCCGAGCAACATGGAAGATTAGCGGCACTGCCAATCTGTCCTGGATCAGACCTTTCTCATCGAGATAGAGGAATGCCTCTGGGGGAATAAATTGAAATTGAAATTTATTCTGGTGTTCTGTATAAATGAAAGCAAGCCCGAAGGCAAGCCCTCTCAAACACCCGAATCTTTTCCAACAAGCTTGCTCCAACGTTGAACCACATGGGGCGTCCATATACGAGCATTGGCCCTCTGAGGGCCATGTAGCAGATTACCTTTACCCTCGCATCGAGTTGCTTGCTATAAAAAAGTCTCTTTGTAAGGCAAAAGCACCTCTGGCTCTGGCCAGAGCAGCACCTATATGTTTGTTAAAATATAGATATAGGTCTAACCAAAGCCCTAGGTATCTGACTACACTTCGACTCACAAGTGGCTGTCCGTGCGGTCCAACGATTGAGAACTTTCGCCAATTCTTTCTGGTATCCCTAGCGGCCCCAGACAACAGCGTCCGAAAGAGGATGGTTTCCGATTTCTGGAAGTTGTTCTTCAACTTGCAATCATCGCAATATCGCTGAATCTTATCGAAGTCACGTTGCAAGAGGAGTGCAATGACCTCGATTTTTGGTCCTGATCTGTACCGCAATCAAGTTGTCTGCGTACGCTATGGCATGGGGAAGTGATCCTATGAGATCGCTCGTGGAAATGTTGAAAAGGATCGGCGAATTAACCGCACCTTTTTGCAGACCGTTTTTAATTAGAAATGTTCCAGCGTAAGTCACATTGCCATTTTTGACGATGAACTGCCTACTGGTGAGCATATTATAAAGTATGTACAGCAGTGGTTTGCTTATGCGCAGCCTCTTCAGCGTGTAGAAAAGTCCGTCTAACCATACGATATCGAAGGCCTTCTCCAAGTCAATCAGGCATGCACCCGTGTATTGGTTCTTGCTTTTGTTCCATTGGATATCCGATACCAGTTTAAACGCGGCATGTATTGTATCATGCCCCACCTTAAAACCGATTTGTTTATACGGAATTGTATTATTGTTCTTAGTCCACTTAAGCAGAGCTCTATTGATAACTTTCTCGAATACCTTGCTGATGTTCGGAAGGAGACTTATCGACCGGAGATTTGCCGGATTGGAGGTGTCCTTACCCCTTTTGGGGATGGGTTGTATAACTGCTGTTTTCCAATGCGCTGGATAATGTGCATTATTCATTGCATTGTTAAACAGAGTGGTGTAAATGTCCACCGCTTCTAGGGAGATGTCGAAGCACAATGTTCGACACTCCGTCGATTCCCATAGATTTATTTCTTCTCAATGATTCAAAGATCTCCTGGAAATCCACCTTCCATATGTACGGGGGATGTACCCTTTCACCGGCGATGACATTGTTTGCCATAATATCGTCATTGAACTGGGTAAAACCTATGTTCTCGGATCGCCAGCGCTCTATATAATTTCGAAGGCAGAAGTTATGTATAAAGACGCGACTTTCCACTTCGCGGTTCGGGCAAATGGTATCATTAACCTTGTACACTTCCTGGAAAGTCGCTCCTATAGCTTCTACCTTCTCCTGCGGAACTTCGATCTTTATTATATATATTTTATTTATTTGCGGGAACATACTCGGGTTGTTGGATTTTACAGCCCGAATTTTGTTGTTCCAATGCAAATTTACAGGAAGTCTGTAGTTTTCTCTAATTAATTTCTGGAGGTTCATAATCAACGACTTCAGCGTCCTAACCTCCGAGTTCTGTCTCCAGCGTTATAATGTAGTGTACAATGGTACTGATGGTAAGGTCAGAACTTGTGTCGTTACCAAGAAAAATCTTCACGTACTATTGCTCTCCAATTACAGCTCTTGCGATCAAACGGTGGTGGAGGTAAAGGGAAAGGACATCATGTAAACACTGGCGTCGGTATACCTACCGTACGACGAAGGCACTGACGTTCCCTCCGGAAAAGTCAAGGTATTGGTACCAATGTCTCGACAAAGTAAGAGGAACTTAATCTTAGGTTGTGATGCTAACGCCCAACATACTATTTTTGGTATTTCAGATACTAACAGTAGAGGCGAGATTTTGCTCAAACACTATCATAATTATATCGCTCATTTACTTGAAGACTGTCATAATTCAAAAAACGCGATTTTTCAGAAAACGGGTTTAAAGTTTTCAATTGGCTAGCACCTTGCAGAAAAAAGAAGAAATATAATTTCCAAGTTAACTAGTGAACTATTATATATTTGATATATCCATAAAGGTAAATCTCGACAACGGCTAGTCCTTTATGGTTTTTTCCTGAACCAAAACTTTCTCTACTTTGAATTGTGATGTTATTGTTGCAAGAATATATCCATTTGAGTGTCATAAGTTAAAATGTGTCGTTATTATTGAGAAAAATAATGTTTGATACAAGTACAATATTTCAATAACTCAGTCACAACAGGGAATATGCCGCTTTTTGGGAAACCCCAACGAACTAAGGTTGGTACATATGAAATAAAATAAAGGCATATTCTCTTCTAACGTGGAGAGTATACAAGATATTAATATGAAAGTTTTACACAATATGAAGCATTATAAAACGAATAATTGTGCGTCATTAACTCAAAAATAGCGTTTTTTGAGTTATGACAGTCAAGTTTGAGTTATGACTTCAAGTAAATGAGCGATATGTAATCGTGGTAATTCACCAACTTTTATAACAACCAATTGATATGACACTCTTGTCTGCAAATAGCACCGCAACAATCTCGAACTGGAGGGTATCCGACAAGGCATCACTGTCTGACCACTGTTGGATACTGTTTGTTTTGATTTCCGGCGCTCTGGATAGGAGGGCTTTTCTAAACCCACGCAGAGCTGGGGAGATCTCTTAGACCTTACCCTGGGGAGATTCTCAGGTATAAGGTGGCAGATGATCTACCAGTAAGCTGAACCGCTTTTTTGGGAGGGCCTGTCCTGTCAGACGCGCTAGCGGAAGAAATCATCCACCCTGGTGGAATTCGAAAATAGCACCTCAAAACATAGCTGGAACCTCGCTAAAGAGGGAGATATTGAGTGGTCAACATATAAGGAAACCGCTAAGTTTCTCCAAAAGGAAATAAGATTTACTAAGAAATATTCCTGGAGAAGCTTTTGTGACTCTATTGAATGCACCACAGAGGCGGCTCGATTGTGGAAGGTTCTAATCAAAGCTCCATTACACGTGCCTTCTATTAAGAACTGTGATGGCAGCTGGACAGACTCTTACGAGAATGCGCTTGAAGCTGCCCTGAAATGTCACTTTCTTGGCTGTGAAGAGGCAGGGACATACTGTCCAGCAATCACGTCTATACAAGCTAACACTGAGACTGAAACTATCGACAATTTGATTGGCGATCAGAAAACTGTGTTGGCAATCAAATCGTTTGCACCATATAAAGCACACAGTATTGACGAGATACATCCTAGAAGAATCGAGGGAATATTTATATATTTCCATAGCTCAAGCACATTTATGGTTGGTGTCTCAGATTGGGTTATGTTCCAAAAGCTTGGCGGGAGATTAGAGTGGTTTTCATACCAAAGGCGGGTAAAATAAACCACGCTAATGCCAACAACTACAGACCAATAAGTCTATCTTCATTCTTATTGAAAACAATGGAACGGTTAATAGATATGCACGTCAGAGATGAGATTGAGGATAACTTTTTATCAGAATCACATAATGTGTACTTAAAAGGAAAATCAGTGGATACTACTCTTCACAAAGTGGTCTCTATTATAGAAAATACTCTTCAAGTGAAGGAATACACAATGGGTGCAATCCTTGACATCGAAGGGGCTTTTACCAATGTAAGTACCAAACCTATAGTAGACGTCTGCGTAGGGCCCAAATATACTCGAGTATAAGCAGGGCACCCCATACAGGCTTTTAGTAGTGGACGAGATGTTATATATACTAGAAAGGAATGGTTTCAACGTAGCGGCCTATGCCGATGATGTTGCCATTATGTATTAAAACTAAAAGATCGATACCGGAATACAATTACCCTCGTATGAATGGTATCGAGCTGATACCTCAAGTAACTGCAAAATATCTCGGGGTAATATTGGATTCCAAATTAAACTGGAAAGCTATCATTGACAATCGAATCAAGAAGGCATATGTTGCACTATATGCATGTATGTAGAAGAGCCTTAGGGAAATCTTGGGGTTTTAAGCTTAAAGTGGTACACCGGCTATACACTGCGGTTTTAAGACCCATTTTGACTTCTGGTTCAATTGTCTGGTTAAAAACGCTCGAGAAGAAATACCAACTTAAAAGCGTTACAAAGATTCAACGGGCAGGCTGTCTGGGGGTGACGGGAACGATGAGATCAACACAGACAGCAGCTCTGGAAGCAATACTGAACCTTCCTCTACTTGTCTTGATTGAGACTCCGGACGGAAACGGACTACATCGTCCACATGCCAAACTGCAACCGAAAGTTCTCTATTAGAATTCAGAGCAGGGAGAAATGGGATGAGGGAAGAGTCTGTTTCGAGAATGAATTGGCCATCTTTACCGACGGATCAAAAATGGCCGCGGTACTGGTGCCGGCGTCTACTGTGAGTCTCGAAATATACATCGCTCGTTTAGACTTAAGGATGGTTGCAGTGTTTTCCAAGCCGAAGTTGCTGCAATAAAACAAACTGTGAATATGATTATTGGAGAACATATTTCAGGGCAAATAATCGGTATCTATATTTTTTTTTTTTTTAATATTCTGCATCACTTAGGACTAAGTCCTTTAAAGTTTATTAACCCAGTGACAGCATCTTGGCGCTCTTACAGTCTTTTTCTAATGCTTCCTCTCGACTTTTCCCATTTTTCAAATTTCGTCTTATGGGTTTTGTACCTGGACGAGTTTTTCTTTTGATGTAAGGATCACAGCCTTTTTTCTTCTTCGCGACTCGAAGCTGCTGGCTCTTGGTTTTGTTTTCTCGCCTCTATTTGGCTCAGACGCCTTCATGGTATTTAAAACTGGTTCTCGGTAATTTAAAGGTTGTGGCTGTGTGACTTGAGTAGTCTTATTCGGCCTTTACCCAAGTAACTGCTGTTGTCGTTCGGTTTCAGAGTCCATTGTCTCGTTTGTGGTACGAATAGAACTCACCAGTTTACGGACTTCGTCATGTACGTTGTTCTTTTCCCTGATGAATTCAGCAAATTCGGCTATTTTTTTTTCCAGTACCGTTATCGGATCACACTTGCCCGTCCTTTCATTGGAAAGTAGGGTGCTTTGATCCTCAGCTAAAGCTACCGTAAGAGCATCCACGCGTACTGTTTGGGTCGATGTTGGCGCTGCCTATTCGTTTTCGAAAGAAGTTTTTGCTAGCTATAGAGCCAGCAATGCTCCAATTAGGAATTGGTGTTCTATGGGGGGGTCTCTGGTTCCCCACTTTTTCTGTTTCTTTTTATAATATTTGTTTCTTTGTTTTAAATTGCTCATTTTGAATCCCAGGAGTAAAGGGGTACGTCATAGCCTCCGGTAGAGTGGTAACCCTTTATTTCAACCAGAAGTCACCAGGTATCTGGATTGCTCCGTTAGCTATGCTGTATTTATTTAATATGTCCAGCCCCATTCAGACTTCAGCACGGGTCGCATGACACCTTGCCTTAGGGATAGCACACTTATTAAGGGGCGGCGCCTGCTCGCCCCGATACAGGCATGTGATTTCATCCCTCACACCATCCATTCCGACGCTCTTAGTCGAGGACTGCTTATTGGTTGTCCGCAGCCAACCTGCTGACCCTCCTGGTAGCTTAAGCACGGTCCCAGTAATCTATCTAGGTCTATGACTGCGGAAGAGTGGGTCACATGGAGTAAAGCCCCGTGCCCCGGTAGGGTATTTGAAACCTGAGGTCGCCTGATAACCTGAGTCCATCGTTTTGAGACAGCATGCACGAAGTATCATTCATCCCATAGTCAGGTCGTTCAACACCAGGGATTACGGATTTTTGAAGTTTTCTTCTTTAGATTAGTCATATTCAGTTACCAGTGGGTCACCTCGTGTAGGATATGACCCTTCATCACGTATGGATTGAGAAGGAGAGTTGACATGGTCCTCTAGTAATCTGGTACCCTAAAGGAGGGTTTAACCCCTAAATGTAGGTAAAGTATCTATATCAATATGTACAACAAATTCCTTATCGACAAATGTAAGGTCTAGAACATTATTAAAATTATGTTTAATGTCATTGACTTGGACGAAATCATATTGGTTAAAGAAATTTATGACCTCAAATTCTATATCACTGTTGACATTAAAAGGTGCAAGGCAATTTTCATCAGTACCAAGACTTCATATATAATAATATCTGCCAAATTAAAGTTGCCATTGAGTAGAACATGTTGAGATGGGCTTAGATTATGAAATATTAAGCAGCAGTTATTTAAATGTTGGTTATAAAGCTTTAAGATGTATGGTGGTAGATAGCTAATAATTCCAAATAGATCAAAGGCGGATGAGTACTCGTATGAAAAATGTACAATCAGTTGACCCACATCCAAATAAACAGGTAGGATTAATTAATGAGAACCGGAGTTGTGAACACGGCTAAATGCTACGAACTGCAGTTAACACAACCACCCCCGCAGACTTTCCTGTGATGTTCAGAACAATTTTAAAGTTCCGAAGGCAATTTATCAGATTAATAATGATGATGAAGACAGTCAAACATTATGCATTAAGTAGGAGGTAACTATATTCTGATAATAACATTTGGCCGATATTTTGTTCCATACATAATTGAACCATACCAATATTATCATAATAAAAATAAATGACAGTAATTTCCTAAATAATTTGTGTTTTATTCAAAATCAACATCGGCCCTTAAAACTTAACCACCCTTTATAAAGAATTTTTACATTTAAGTAATTCAGTTGAAGTCGTAGTATGACTTAGTGGAAAAATTAGTTGGACGGCTGGATGAAGCAATTCAAACTTGAGGAATGTATTCATGCACTAATATTTCATCAGGCAAAAAATATTTCGGAAGGATTTGTTCCTTCGGGTAGGTATTAGAATATACCCGAGGTAGGCATACCTGTAAGAGGCGACTAAAATCCAACCTCAGTATACCGGGCATAAAGTGTATAAAAAAATTTAATGAGTAACACAAAAAGATTTAATGCACTATGTAGTAATCTAGGTTAACTGGGAAATCGACCCTCTTCGGATGTAGGCTCTACGGATTCTGGAGAGAGCTAATTATTGCAACTGAAAAACCCCTTTACAGGTATCTCGGTCTACACCATCAAGACTGAATGTCTCCGAGAAAAGAAGTCAACCGGAAGTGCAAATACACGAGAAACGGGACTCTCTGAAATGTAAAAGATTAGAGGAGGAAAACAACGTTCTCCGTAATAAGCTTAATGAAATGGATAGCAAGAAACGAAGATCCGAAAACAAAATCCAAAAACAAACTCGAGCTAAGCTACGTCTTCCGCCTGCAATAAACGTCGTTGGCATTATGTACTACAATAAGTTCCATTGCCTCCTCAAAGGAACAATAATATCAAAATTTAAGGAACGTCACTCCGGTCCAATGCTTGAAAAATAAACGTCGATGAATTCGATGGCTACCGAGCAATATCAGAAAAAATAAACACGGAAAAGATCCAGTGGTACACTTATGAAAATGTGTCAGAAAGACCACTGCGTATTATAGCAAGAGGGCTCCACACCCCGTGCACTAAAGATGACCTTAAAGCTGACGGCTTTAAAATGCTTGATGCCTTTAATATCTTCCAGAAGGTAAAGCAACAAACTGAACATAGCCAGGAAATCTTGGTCAAGCATGGACTTCCGCTTTTAATGCTTAATTTTGATAAGAGCGAAAATATAGACAACGTTAAAACTATTTTGAATATCGTAGTCAAAATCGAGCGTATGCTTACGAGTACAAGATCGATACCTCAGTGCAAACGTTGTCATGGTCTCAATCACACAGTCGTATTGCCATAAAGAGCCGAGATGCGTAAAATATGCCGGTAACCATCTCTTGGAAAGTACGATAAGCAAGCCCGGCGTCCTGAATAAACTAAACCCAGCAAATATGCCTCGCAAGAAAAGAAACATAGCGGTATTACGGTAGATCCAATCTTCCAAGTTGTCTCTATTGATAATTTGAGCAAGCTTGAGTTAAAACCTTGCAAGGAAAACCCCTGCGGAATGTCAACGTTGGCATTTACATGATCGCTGAGACCCATTTGATAAAAAAATCTGCAGTGTAAATAAGAGGATATTGTGCTTATCAAGCGTATCACTCTTCCGCAAGAGCCAGAGGCGGATCCTCACTATTTATTAAAGACTGCATCGAACACTCCATGAATACAACGATTGAAATCGATGCAATGCAAAAAAGTTTAGTTCGAGTTAAGAATAAGTATATATTGTCCTCCGTGATGCACGTTTAAAAGTGACGACTTTGTACGTCTCTTTGCCTCACTCGGACCGAAGTTCATTTTTGGTGACGATATCAAAGCAAAACACATATTTTGGGGTTGAAGATCCTATTCACGGTAAGGCAAACTTTTGTAGGAAGCCAACATGCAATTGGAGGTTGATTTTTTTTTCAACGATGAAACCATCATATTAGCTGTCTAACGCAAGAAAAACATCTGATCTAATACACTCCTTTGTAGCAAAAAGAACAAATTATGCAATTAAGTAGAGGAAATCTTTGAACTCTGCTCAGATCACTTATCGGTAATTTTGACAGTAAGTGACCGTCTAACGAAAATAGAAGGTACTCCTAGATTAATTAGCCAGAAAACACACTGGGTCGACTTTAAAAATGATTGCGAAGAAAATATTGTCGCTTAAAACTCGGCAAATTTATTGAATACATTCGAAGTGTCGCGTGGAAAAATACACCTTTTAAGAGAAAAGAAGCCAAAAGAATAGAAGTTAATTATCCACCAGAAATATAAGAACTTATTCGTGAAAAGAGGAGAGCACGCAAAATATGGCAACAAACCCGCGCTCCACAACATAAAATGAAACAAAGCGCAAATCACTCGCTTTGAAAACCCATGAAAAGTATTATAAGATCCCAAATGAAATCACCGCCTATCAGAACGGGCAAAGGTTAAGTTAGGCTAGGTTCGACTGGCTGCCTGCGACCTACGAGTAATTACAGACATACTTAGACCAGAGTAGGTTCATTGTGATACCACAGGATCAAGTGATTTCTCCCGTCCTACCTTAGAACCAATTGGAGTTTATAATGAAACGATGAAGGTATTTAACATTCGTGTTAGCTAGTTTATAGAGACTGTCGTAGAAGTTAGCTCCCAAATGAAGTCTCTTCTGACAGAGACGATGGTGTCCTAAGTCTGCTGAATTTCAACGGGTGTTACACCATCAGTTCCAATTGATTTGAACAGTTTGGAACTCCGTATTTGACAAAGAAGTTTCGTCCCTGTTATAAGACTATTTTAGTTGCATGGGAATGATACGGTTATAGTGAGTAATGGATTGGGTGCAACTCTAGAACAACCTAGTTCCAGGGATTCTTCACTAGAGGAAGTCCAAGAACCACCCAATTTCTTCAGATAGCTGGCGATGGTTGGACTTATGGAGAAGATTTTGCGTAGTCTGAAGCTTCAGATGTCTCCACAATTTTATTAAATCTAAAGGATTTCCTTTCTGCTTTTCTCAGTGCCAGTTTGTATATTGTATGCAGGAATGAGTGCAGTGTTTTGCAGGTTATCCTATGTGGTGGGCCCTTTTTCGCCATGAGCCAGACACGTCGACGTCAGCCACTAGTGAGTCCACTCACTAGGTCATGGTCTGCGTTCCATGGTTTCCTGGAGCAAGACAATGTCTTCCCCGCTACCTTCGATCTATCGGCAAGATAAGAAGAGGCCAACAATTGGCTGTCTATTTGCGCAGGTTAAACCCGCCAGATTTGAGCAAGCTTACAAGCTCTGTACGAAGAGCAGTGATCTCTTCAATTGAATCCAAACCGATCATGACGTCGTCGATATAAAAGTCGTTGAGTAATGCTTCTGAGGTGCGAGGATATGTATTCACGGAATGAAGAGCCAATTGATATAGAATACGAATAGCTAGGAAGGGTGCACAGGCTGTCCCTTAAGTCATGGTTAACGAGCGACAGTATTCCAATACTAGGTAACGAGATTTTCTCCATAGTATTCGTTGAAAGTTAGTATGATTATCTGCTACTCGTATCTGGCAAAACATCTTTTCAATGTCACCAGATATGGTATAAAACTGGCGGCGAAATCGAGCACATATAGAGAATTCAAAGATTTGTTAGTGAAGGACTTAGCTTAACCGTCGAAAACAGTGGTGATTGTGTTGCTACCAGACGATTTTATGGTGATAATGAAGCTGGAAAGTTCGATGAAGTCGATCGCTATTTGCAGAATTTTCCAACGTGGGGTGTGGGTGAACGAGCGACTGATGACGCGAATTGTAAGCTCTGTAGCGAAAATTACACCGGCACTTAGTTGAAGCATATCCGATTTACATTTCGAGTAATCTGTATTAGTTTCCGTAAAGCACAATTGGATTGCCTTGGGGGATTTGCCACGAGGTGGATTTGAACGAACGGGAGGGCATCAAAACGAAACTGTAAAAATGAGACTAATTCATCAACCGTACAGTCATCCCTAGATCCTACCTCTCATCCCCATGCCTGCGGGTATCATGATCACAGGCGCAACAATGACGCTCAACGTCCCTTGGCTTCAAATCAAAAGGAACCCAAGCTCCTTGTTTTTGAATCATTCCAAACGCATGCAATCGCTTGGAAATGCCTTGACGGGTAACTCCTAATGCTGAAGCAAGCTGTTCTTGCGTTTGGCACGGATCTTCATCGAGCAACGCGTCCAATTCAGTGTCTTCGAAGGATTTTGGCCTTCCTTCACGCGAACGGTCATCAACATCGAAATCACCGTCTTTGAAGCGACGGAACCAATCACGGCAAGATGTTTCACTTAGAGCAGCAAAAAAGTATGTGACGCCAAAACAAAATCACTAATGTGTCAAAACAGTTTGTTTACCATATGTCTAAGCTCGGTTCATGACGTTTTGGATATGTTAAAATCGACTAGCACTTACTGGTGGAACCATCTAGAACTTAGTTGGTGTTAATATTTATTTATTTATTTATCCAAAAGTGCTTACAATGTATATTTAGTGATCTGCGAAGCCTAAAGGGCTTATCTGCAGAAAATTGTGTCTCAAAATTTCGAACAGTATTCGACGTGAGCTAGTGTTTTAACATATTATAATATACTTATAAAACCAACTTTTTTTTCACGTTTTAGGTTTCGAGAAAGGAAAAAATTGTTCAAACTAATTTTACGACTTTTGAAATTTATGATTTTTTCTTTGATTAGGAGCGAGTTCGATAAGAATAGTAGGAAGACTGTGGTTAAGCTGCCTTTTTCCATATTTGTAGTAGCTCATTGGTGTTTAGAGCAAGCCTTGATCTCGCTTTCTTGTATTGTGTTGGTGGTCTATGGGCCTCTTAAGGCGGAGTCGTCATAGTATTCCAGAGTTAGGGTCATCTTGAAAATTTGTTGAGCTTCGAGAACAATTTTCTCTGGATGAGTTTAATGGATTCCTTCTGCTGATATTTTTGACGATTGCGTTTTGTTCTCGGAGTTTGTTTAAGTGTACGCTTTACGCATTTCCCCAAACACGTATCCCATACCTCCGCTTGGATTCCACTAAGACAAACTACACTTTTCTGAACCTAGACCCTTGAGTAATTGCTAAGATCGAACATCGCGAATAGCACCTTCTCAAGATTATAGCGAAGATTATCGATGTGTTTGTCCCATATGAAGTGGCTGTCGATTATAACTCGCAGGTACTTGTAGCTTTCGACAATCTTATGACTTCATCCGGGAATATATTTTAGCAAATACTGATTCGGAATTTGATACATCGTCGAGTGACCTTGGTAAGGGGTCCACGAATGTGCATCAACTTGATTTTTAATAAATTCAAGATAAGTCCATTATCTTGACACCATTTTACTGTTTTTCAAATTCGTCTTGCATTATTTGTAATGTAGTATCAAGATATCTGTGTTTAACGACTATAGCTATGTCATCCGCGAAGGCAAATGGGATGCTGTTTTTTAAAACCACGAAGTAGCTCATTCGTAAACAGGATGAACACAATTGGTTCTAGTTTCGATCCTTGAGGATCCAAGAACGACCTCTGTATTGGCGCTGTATGTATCGTTGATCTTTACTCGAAACGATTTTCTATTCAGGTAATTTGCTAGCCAGTCCGCTAACATTCCTGGTATTCCCAAGCTTAACGCTTCCAAAAGTTTTTTGTTTAACGTCTTACGTCCATAAATAAAACCAGAACATGGACTTTTATTCAGGCTTTCATGGACAGTATTTGTAAATTCTCCAAGAAATTTTCCTGTACTTTGGTTCATTTGAAATCTATATATATATAAAGTTTAACAGTCTCTTTGTTACTACGAGTATCTCTTCCAGGCACTTCCCAAAAAAAAAATTGATATGGGCCTGTAATTCCTTAATGAGCTTTTGGCACCGCCATTGTATATAGGGCTAACAACAGCGGTCTTCAGCATTTGAAAGATCTTAGCTTCAGTAAAACTTAGACTGATGCATTGCGATATTATCGGAGCAAAGATGCCAGCGTACGTTTTTAGATTCCGTGCTCTAATGCCTTCAATTCCAGTCTTCACTCAACATTTTTAAAATTTTATGGACCTCATTCATAGTCGTTTCTTCTATAAAAATCGAAATTAGTAGTAATCGTGCTACAATTATGCACTATCCGAAGAATTTGATTAGGAAAGTTGTTGGTATATACATCTTTTAGCTAACGTTGATGAATATTTTTATTGGGCAAAATTCTTAGTGATAACTCCACCGATACTTTTTTCTTTCACATTATCTTATTGATTAGGTTCCAAGTTTTACTAGGATCAGTCTTGTATGGTTGAATTTTTCTCTGCAGTAGATAGACTTACGCGTATAGATTTCCTTATTAACTCTATTCCGGAACCCCTTGTTCCATAGAGTTCAACCCTTTGCTTGCATTTTTCTTGGAGGTCAGAGGTAATCCAATGATTTGGTCTGCATTCAGTTCGCAGTATCGTATACACCGTTGAATTGTCATAAATATTTTGCATCGTAGCCATTTGCAGCTAATAGGATTCCCCAGTCCGTGGAAAGAATGCATTCATCCATCATACTGTTTTGAATAAAGGATATTCCGGATTCCTGTTTAATGGACTTACTTAGGGCGATAGTTCCATAGAAAACAGCGTAGTGGTCAGAAATATCACTTTCGATGACTATTGATAATATTCTCGTATTTGACATGTATACAACAATGTGTTGTATCACCGTCGATGTCCCTCTATTTGGATCTACTCGCATATAATCCAGTATCATGTTCATCAATCCATGCGCTGCTAACATTTCCATGCATACGTAGTTACGTAGTTTTTTCTCAGATTTACTAATATCAATGTTCACTTCTTCTGGTATCACAATATAATTTTTTTCCCTAGATGCTCAATATTATGCTCCATTTTTTTGATGAACATTTTTTTATTTAAATTCCAAGGTCTATCTACTCCATCAACATATTTTAATTTTTTTTCTTCTAAAATTTGTATACCGATATATTCATACGTTATACTTTTAACATTGATTCTTTCATATTTAAACTCGTTTTTAATAAATATGGTAACACCACCACCTTTACGGTCATTTCTGTTGATCAATTCTGCGTTAAAGTCATTTAGTGTATACAATGTCGTTCGAAAAATGTTGGTCATTTTATTACCTTTTCAGGTGCAGTTCTTGGAATTTATGAGAGCTACGGGTTTTTTTTTTGCACTAGGTAGCAAAATGTCGTTCAAGTAGTGCATAATAATCGATGTTATTATGAATGAGAGGTGCATTTAGCTCGTGATAACAGTCCAAAAAGAGCCGAAGTAATTTAGTAAAAAAAAAAATGGGAAAAATCAGTTCGGAGTGCAAAGGTAATATTTTGTGTCTGTCACGTCTCAATTTGACAACACGTGAAATTTCTAGAAGATTAAATATTGCTCAACAAACTCTGGCATGGAATTTAAAAAAATATAGTGGGACTGGGACTACCAGCAGAAAGCAAGGCTCAGGGAGGCCAAAAAAGACCACCCCAGTGGAAGGTCGTTTTTTGGTGCTGTTCTAAAAAAAAGAATATCTGGTCAATAATGAAACTCAAGGTTGCGAAGAAGCATCCAGAGTCAATTGAACACCTAAAAAATTCACTTATTCGGACCTGTAACACCATACCTGCTTACACATGGAAAAACCTCTCTGAGTCAATGTCTCGCCGATGTGCAGCTGTAATAAAGGCAAGAGGAGGTCCACCAAAGTACTAATTAGATAGAACATGTTTCTGAGAAGCAATAAAAAACAAAAACACTGCACCAATAAAGCATTTTTCTTTAATCCCTAAAAGTGCGGCAGGTACCTAAAAAACCAATTTTTCGGTCTAACAACTTTTTGCTCCCGTGACCGCGTGTGAAAAATTTTAACACTCTAAATGTATCATGAAGCGATTGAAACCGAATAAGAAAACAAATCCACATTAAAAAATATGTAGTTATTGCAACAAATTTTACAAAATTCGAAAAAAAAGATTGACCAACATTTTTCGAACGGCACTGTATTATTAATTTCAACAACAATAATTTTTAAAAATACAAATATGCACTTATATTTACATAAAAGGTATTCCTATGTTTACTCATTGATCTTATATTAAAGCACAGAAAAATCTGTGTATTACCTTATAATCTAAGTTTGTTACCATATTGTCTCTGTTTGTGTTCTCCATTTTGAAGGACTGTTATTCATTTAACAAAATAATACATACATATGCTTAGATTAAACACGATTAATCAGACCAGAGTATACTATTATAATGAGTAGGGACACTTTCTACACATATGCAGTTCCTACTACACCAAAGCTAAATTCATATAAAAAAAACTTACAATAAGTGGGAGCAGGTCAAAAGAATTAATTTTAACCCGTATACAACGACTCTTGTGAAAAAAGGGTACGCAACACATTTTACCTGTACTTCTACATGCGGCGGGCTGTGTAAGACGAATGATTGTCAGTTTTTTCATAATGCTTTTTTAAAGGCGCCTCGACTTGATCATCGTTGTGTGTATATTTCCATTTTGGGCAGTGTGACCTGTTCTGCTTTTTTGAAAATGGTTTATTTTTTATGATTTTTTTTTATCACTAAGTACACCTAATTATGAACCCATACAATTAACCTTTCAATCTAAAATATGAAAATAAACTTTTCTTTTTTATTTTGATTTTGCTAAAAATAATGCAATCCGGTGTTAGGCCTAGTAACAATAAAAATGATTTGACTGCTTATTTGCTTATTTTTTATGGTAACTGGTCACACTGGTTTTGCAATTAGGCTGACGTAGGTATTGTTTTCCTTTTTTTCATAATGTATTTTTAAAGGCGAATTGAATTGAATGCTTATCAGTTACGCGGAAGAAGTAAAACAAACACAATACAGGGTCACGCGTGACAGTCCTCTAATGTCTACCGTATTAATAGACTTTAGTTATCTCTTACTCGTAGTTTACGTAGTGGAAAAGTCAAAATAAATCTTGTTAAAGATATTCTATTGTAGATGGTGATAGAAGGGGCGGACGTATTTATTGGCTTTCTGGACCTGGGTTTCACAAAACATTATTTAATGTCTTAAAACTTAAACTACAGGTTCTACCTGAAATAGCTAAGAATTGTTTAATATGTTTAGATGAAATATCTTTGAAATTTTCGTTGGTCTAAATAGGCTGCTTGGCATTCCCTTGGAAAAACCTTTCTTTTATGTAGAAAATACTAAAATCTATTATATTGTAATATGCGAGCTACGGCTCGAGTAGATAAATAGATATTCTGTGAAATTTATTTCTTTATTTTCTAGTCTATAGAACAATTCAAGTTCACACTATACTATTCTTCGCAAATTCTTTTCTTACAAGGTCTCTTTCCTCTCAAATCACTTTATCTCCTTTCAATTACTTAATTCACAAATGCAAACTAATTACTTCTTCTTGTTAATTGTCAACTTTCATTTTATCACAAAATCACAACTTCGCCCATTATCACTTTTCCAATCTCTTCGCCACGGTTCTAAACCAACTGCCCCCTTTCGATCGCCATCTGCCCTTATATAGCAGAAGTTTCTGATAGCCAGAAACTTCTAGCAAATTCTTCGACCACTGGAATAAGAAAAATTCTGATGTAATAATTCCAAGATGACAATCATTTCTTGCAGTTATAATTCTTTCTTATCCGTGATATTATCCGTCTCTTTCGTAGACATGAACGTGGAGACTTAACCGCAGACACGAACCTCGAATGAAAAGACAATTTGGAATGGGCTGGAGGAGCGTAGTTATTATTCTACATTATTGTAGCATCCTTTTAGGCGATGTTACAATATGTTCGACAGTCCTCATCTTTTGAAATCCTTCTGGCGTAGTTTTATGAAATACAATATTGTTTCACTTGATAACAAGAAAGTAAACTGGTACGACGTAGTTAATTTTTACTTGTGGGACAAAAATCGTTCATTCAGATTAGCTCCAAAATTAACAGACGAACACATTTTTCCAAATAATTTTCAGAAGATGCTACTCAAACATTAAGTTATACGATATTTTTAATTCATCAAAATTTAAAGGGCCCAAAAAATCCAGAATGCAATCTTTTGGAAATGAACAGCAAATCAATTTCTTAAATGAAATGAACAATTTTTTTGCAAAACATTACTTTTTTTGGTAAGTCAGCAAATGTACTCGTAACTAAAAGTTGCTAATTTTAAAAGGATGGGAGCAGAATATAAATGGTCTTATTGGTATTCCAAGTGACTTAAGGGCAGGTGGTATTCAGTTCCTTTTAACCAGAAACCTCAATCAAGATTGTCTGGGAAACACCTTTGCTGTTTTACGCAACCGAGGAGGAAATAATAAGTTGCTGACTCCGTTTCAATTCAGTTGTTTATTTAAAAGATCTTTTAAAGCAAAGCACATGGAGTCCATGGAAACTGCGAGCCAACTGAAAATTTGGATCTCCCCGACGTTGAAATGCAGTAAGAATCAACAAAAAAGAAGGACAAAGTGATTAACACTTTCATTACCGAATCTGACTATAAAACTGTTGATTTCGGTAGTGAAAACGCGTTTTATTATTTTGCAGGCTACATTTAAAAAAATCAAGTCAAAAACACAAGTGTGAATTGGAATTAAGTCAGCAACCTTGTGTTTTCTCCATATTTACAGATTTTAAAGAAAAACATTTTTAGATGAGTTAGAGAGACTATATCAAAAACCTATTTTTCGTTTTCCCAGTTAGTACTTTTGTAATAATTTTGAAATGAAAATGATTAACATATTGTAATATGCTAGCTACGGCTCGAGTAGATAAAACGATTATTCTGTGAAATTTATTTCTTTATTTTCTAGTCTATAGAACAATTCAAGTTCACACTATACTATTCTTCGCAAATTCTTTTCTTACAAGGTCTCTTTCCTCTGTTATCACTTTATCTCCTTTCTATTACTTAATTCACAAATCCAAACTAATTACTTTTTCTTGTTCACTCTCAACTTTCAATTTATCACCAAATTACAACTTCGCCCATTATCACTTTTCCAATCTCTTCGCCACGGTTCTAAACCAACTGTCCTTTTTTTTTGACCGCCATCTGTCCTTATATAGCAGAAGTTTCTGATAGCCAGAAACTTCTAGCAAATTCTTCGACCACTGGAATAAGAGAAATAATTCTTGCAGTTATAATTCCCTTTTATCCCTGATATTATTCGTCTCTTTCGTTGACATGAGCTGTGGAGACTTCGTCCCAGACACGAACCTCGAATGAAAGGACAGTACGAACCAAAATTCTGCCAGAATGAAGTCACTTCGGAATTTGTTGCGTCATATTTTTAGGGGGCGTAGTTATTATTATGCTACACTGCCCCCCTCTTAGACATGTTCGTCCCGAACAAGTGCATCCTCATTTCGGCCATTGTATCGACTCAGTCGGTCCACATGAACCACTTTCATTTTGGCCCTCGGTCCTCGCTGGATGCGGTAGACAACATCGTTGATGCGGGTTATTATTCTGTAGGGACCTTCCCAGTTCCGCTGTAATTTAGGTGAATTCCCCTTTTGGCGATGGGGATTATACAGCCACACCAGATCTCCTTCCTGGAATCCTGACGTTGTTGCCTTGGCATCATACCTGGTCTTCATGCGGTCGCTCGTCATCTTAATCTGGCTTCTGGTCCTTTGGTGTATGTCCCTAAGCCTTTCCCTAAGGTCCGCCACGTACTCTTCTTCATTTCTGGGCTCATTGGTAGGAGATCCAAATTTCACCTCACTGGGTAAACGAGCTATTCCACCAAATAAGATTTCGAACGGCGTATGTCGAGTAGTGCTATGCACGGCACTTCTATAGGCCATCAAAAACAAGGGAATCTGCCGGTCCCAATCCCGTTGGTAGTCACCTACGACCTTCGAGAGATGTTCGTCCAAAGTCCTATTGAAACGCTCCACCATACCGTCCGACTGTGGATGAAGCGGGGTTGTCCTTGTCTTTTTGATTCCGAGTAGTTGACACATCTCTTGGAAGATTCTTGACTCGAAGTTCCGCCCTTGGTCAGAATGCAATTCCAAGGGCACACCGAATCTGCTAACCCAATTGTAGACGATCTGCTCCGCCACGGTTCTGGCTTCCTGGTTAGGGATCGGAAACGCTTCCGGCCACTTACTGAAGTAGTCCATCACTACGAGTATATACCGATTACCATTGTCGGTTTCCGGAAAGGGCCCTGCGATGTCAATGGCGATTCGTTCGAAAGGTGCTCCCACGTTGTATTGGTGCATCTTACCTCGAGTTTTGATTCTCGGACCCTTGCTAGCTGCACACACGTCGCATTTTCTGCACCAGTCTTCGATATCTTCCTTCGCTTTTAACCAATAAAAACGTTCTCGTACCTTTTCTAACGTCTTATTCACTCCCAAGTGGCCTCCGGTCGCCCCGCCATGCATTTCCTGTAACACCTCCTTGACCCTCGTCCGTGGTACGACAAGCTGCATTACAAACGACTTTCCGTCGGAGGATTCCCATTTTCTTCTCAGAACACCTTCTTGGACATGGAGGGAGTCCCACTGCGCAAAATATGCCTTTAAGGTCGGGCTTCTGTGAGAGATGTCCTGATGATCCGGTTTCTCCATGTTCTCCTTCCAGGCCAGAATCGGCTCGATATCCGGGTCTTCCTTCTGAGCGTTCCGGATCTCATCTACGCTCCAGCCGGCGATAGGTTCGGCTCTCATTCTTTGGATGGAAACCAGCTCCCGTTCTTCCTGACGCGCACAATGTTTACAATCCGTTCTGCATGGTCTCCGGGACAGTGCATCCGCATTAGAGTGGAGTTTTCCTTTACGATGCTGTATTTCGTAGTCGTAGATTTGCAGCCTTTCGATCCATCTTGCGACCTGACCCTCAGGACTCTTGAACTGTAATAGCCATTTTAATGCTGCATGGTCTGTGCGAAGAACGAACTTCCTCCCGTAGAGGTATTTGTGAAAATGCTTCGTAGCCAAGATCAAAGCTAGAAGTTCCCGCCTTGTCACGCAGTAGTTCCTTTCTGGCTTAGAGAGCACCTTGCTGAAGTACGCAACCACCTTCTCTTGGCCGTCATGCACCTGGGAGAGTACGGCTCCTACCCCGACATTACTAGCATCTGCATCCACAACGAACGTTTCCCCGGGAGTGGGGTAAGCCAGTATCGGGGCATCGCATAGCCGTTGTTTAAGTGCCTTGAAGCTCTTCTCGCACTCAATTGACCATTTGAATTGTTTTCCCTTTTCCGTCAACTGGTGCAGGTTCTTTGCGATCCCGGCAAAATCCTTCACGAACCGTCTGTAGTAGGTGGCTAGGCCCAGGAAGCTCCTTAGTTGGTGTTTGTCTTTGGGGACTGGCCAGTTTTTCACCGCTTCGACCTTCTCCGGATCGGTTCTCACTCCTTTCGCTGAAATTATGTGTCCCAGGTACTTGACTTCCGCTCTAAACAGGGCGCACTTCTTGGGGTTGAGCTTCAGGTGGGCACTTCGAAGCCTTTGAAACACATCCCTTAGATTGTCTCGGTGTTGCGCAAACGTTTTTCCTACGACGATGACATCATCCAAGTATACCAAACAGGTTTTCCATGTTAACCCTTGCAGGACACATTCCATCAATCGCTCGAAAGTCGCCGGAGCATTGCACAGCCCGAATGGCATTACCGTGAATTGCCATAGCCCATTTCCTGTGGTGAAGGCGGTTTTCTCCCGGTCTTCTGGATGGATCTGTACCTGCCAGTAGCCACTCTTCAAGTCGAGAGTGGAAAACCATCGGGCTCCTGATAGTGTGTCTAGCGTGTCGTCAATCCGTGGCAGAGGATAGCTGTCTTTCTTGGTGACGTAATTGAGCTGCCGATAGTCCACGCAGAACCGCGTGCTGCCATCTTTCTTCTTTACCAGTACAACCGGTGATGCCCACGGACTTTTGGAACTTTCAATCAGACCTTCTTTCTCCATTGCCGACACCATCTCTGCAACTTCTGTCTGCTTTGCCAATGGAAGGCGCCTAGCAGGCTGACGAATTGGTCTAGTATCACCAGTGTCTATTCGATGTTGTACCAGGTGTGTTCGGCCGTATTCTCCGTCCTGTGAGGCAAATACATCAGCGTACTCATTGATAAGATTCTCTGCCATAGTTCGCTGCTCCTGATTCAGCTCACTGGACTGGAGAATCGTCTCTCTCGTTTCCGCTGTCCAAGGTGATGGGAGAGGTTTTGGAGCATCACGTTCAGATATTGTTGCGACGGCGGTAATCGGCGTGCATTTTCCAGTCACATCCCCTCGCCTTAGTTTTACAGTGTGTGGTCTTGCGTTCAAAACCCTCACTGGAACCATGGTGTTCTTTGGTTCGACTAACGTCTTTCCCACGATGTAGTCTTGAGAATTCTTCTCTGGGTCTGGTTCTACTATGTAGAATCGGTGGCTCCCAAGATCACCTTCCAGCTTTGTCCAAATGATTGTCTCTGAAGACGGCGGCAAAACTTCGTCTTTGCTGATGACTGTCCTGAGAGTTACGGCATTCTCATTTCCGTACACCATCGGAATCTCCACATTTCGATACCTCAGTACTTGCATCCCGATGTCCAAGATTACTTCATTTGCTTTCATGAAGTCTACTCCGATGATGCACTCGTCGCATATATCTGCCACCAGAAACGCATGGGAGAACGTCAGTCCTGCCAGAGTAATCGTAAGTCGAACTTCTCCAAATACCTTCGCCATTTCCCCTGTTGCAGTCTTCAGGCAGTAGCTGTTGGTGTTGTGCAGCCAGGAGCTTTTGACGATATCTCTTCTTACAATGGAGGCAGTGGCACCTGTGTCGATGGTGGCTACGCACTTCTTCTCGTTGATTAGTGCCTCCACTGTCAGGCTCTTGTTACCCCGTTTGGTTTGCGAAACTTGAATGGTGGTCCTGGGGGCCTCGATTCCAGTAACCAACTTCTGCCCCGCGAAGTTGGTCCTTACGCATCTCCCGACTGCTGGTTTTGGGAAGTCTGACCGACAGGATGCTTCCTCTCTGCTTCTCCTACTTCCGCAATGTGGACAATTTCCTCGTCTAGGTGCACTTCTGCACTGCCGTTGTAGGTGTCCGGTTTGGTTGCAATTCCAGCAACGGATTTGACTTCCGCGAGCTTTGTCTTCATCCAAGACGGCTGTTCTCTGGCATGAGCATTCCACGACGGACATTTCCCTGACACGGTGTATTCCCTGGTATGCTTGGTCCGCAGCCTTCATTGACAAAGCGAATGCCAATGCCTCGGGGAGCGTTCGCTTTTCAGCCATCCTTACAGCCATTTGCAGTTGTCTGTCCTCTATGGCCTGAATAAAAGCTTCCACCGCCATTTCGTTGATAAGCTCCTCACCGGCTTTAGGGTATGAAAGATGGGCTAGTCGCTCTATATCCGCTTGCAACTGTTGGAGCGTTTCCCCCCTTTTCTGGACTCGACTACGCAGTTGAACCCTGTACACCTGCTGCATGTGTTCATCCCCAAACCGCATCTCGATAGCCTGAACCAGAGAATCGTAGTTCTGCTGTTTATCTTCCGGGATGGTCTGCAAGAGCTCCGCAGCTGGACCCCTCAGTGCAAGTGTGAGTGCAATGGACTTCTCTTCATCGTCCCAGCTATTGGTCATTGCGGCCGCTTCGAATTGCCTTTTATAAATTGGCCATGATGTTTGACCATCGAAGATAGGAGGCTGCATCTCCTTTCTTCTCAGACCGTCAGTGGAATATTCCCGTGCTTTCTGTCTCTTCACGTTGCTGAGCTCCTTAGCAAGATTTTCGACTTGCTTTCCTACTATCTCGAATTTCGTATCCACTTTTTCAAATTGAGTCTCTATCTTCCCGAACTGAGTTTCATGTTTCTCAAAATTTTCATCGAATCTAATTTCGACTTTTTCGAGTTGCGTCTTGACCTTCTCGATTTTCTCTTCGATCACTTCGAATTTGGATTCCAAGTTCTTGTTTTGCTCATCAAGTTTACTTTCCAGAGCATCTAGAGAATTCTTTTGTTCGTCCATTGCTTTCTTTTGTTCGTCCAGCTTAAGTTCTAGAGAATTCCTTTGGTCGCCCATTGCTTTCTTTTGTTCGTCCATCGCTTTCTTTTGTTCATCCAGCTTAAGTTCTAGAGAATTCTTTTGTTCGTCCATTGCTTTCTTTTGTTCGTCCATCGCTTTCTTTTGTTCGTCCAGCTTAAGTTCTATAGAATTCCTTTGATCTTCTATTGCTTTCTTTTGTTCGTCCATGACTAACTTAAGTTGCAGGAGCAGACTTGTTATACCCGGGTCGGCTGCTGTACTTGCTGGTTCCTCTTCCACGTCAAACTCTACGTCATGCGGATTTTCACCTTCCTGCGTTATTGCTTCTTCCAAACGAATCAGTAGGGCATCTTTTCCCCCAGTTGTGTCGAGGTTCCGCTTACTGAGTTCTGCCTTTAGTTGAGTTATAGTTAGTTTTCCCAATTTGCGACCCATTTTGCGCAACTAATTAACTCAACACAGAAATCGTTTTTTTTTTTTTTTTTTTTTTTTTTTTAATTGTGCAATTTCACACCGCGGAAATAGTTATTCACAGAATAAGTTTTATCCCGCTTCTGACACCAATGTAATATGCTAGCTACGGCTCGAGTAGATAAAACGATTATTCTGTGAAATTTATTTCTTTATTTTCTAGTCTATAGAACAATTCAAGTTCACACTATACTATTCTTCGCAAATTCTTTTCTTACAAGGTCTCTTTCCTCTGTTATCACTTTATCTCCTTTCTATTACTTAATTCACAAATCCAAACTAATTACTTTTTCTTGTTCACTCTCAACTTTCAATTTATCACCAAATTACAACTTCGCCCATTATCACTTTTCCAATCTCTTCGCCACGGTTCTAAACCAACTGTCCTTTTTTTTTGACCGCCATCTGTCCTTATATAGCAGAAGTTTCTGATAGCCAGAAACTTCTAGCAAATTCTTCGACCACTGGAATAAGAGAAATAATTCTTGCAGTTATAATTCCCTTTTATCCCTGATATTATTCGTCTCTTTCGTTGACATGAGCTGTGGAGACTTCGTCCCAGACACGAACCTCGAATGAAAGGACAGTACGAACCAAAATTCTGCCAGAATGAAGTCACTTCGGAATTTGTTGCGTCATATTTTTAGGGGGCGTAGTTATTATTATGCTACAATATTGTAGCATAATAATAACTACGCCCCCTAAAAATATGACGCAACAAATTCCGAAGTGACTTTTCATTCTGGCAGAATTTTGGTTCGAACTGTCCTTTCATTCGAGGTTCGTGTCTGGGACGAAGTCTCCACAGCTCATGTCAACGAAAGAGACGAATAATATCAGGGATAAAAGGGAATTATAACTGCAAGAATTATTTCTCTTGTTCCAGTGGTCGAAGAATTTGCTAGAAGTTTCTGGCTATCAGAAACTTCTGCTATATAAGGACAGATGGCGATCAAAAAAAGACACAGTTGGTTTAGAACCGTGGCGAAGAGATTGGAAAAGTGATAATGGGCGAAGTTGTAATTTGGTGATAAATTGAAAGTTGAGAGTGAACAAGAAAAAGTAATTAGTTTGGATTTGTGAATTAAGTAATTGAAAGGAGATAAAGTGATTTGAGAGGAAAGAGACATTGTAAGAAAAGAATTTGCGAAGAATAGTATAGTGTGAACTTGAATTGTTCTATAGAGTAGAAAATAAAGAAATAATTTCACAGAATAATTGTTTTATCTACTCGAGCCGTAGCTCGCATATTACATTGGTGTCAGAAGTGGGATAAAACTTATTCTGTGAATAACTATTTCCGTGGTGTGAAATTGCACAAAAAAAAAAAAAACGATTTCTGTGTTGAGTTAATTAGTTGCGCAAAATGGGTCGCAAATTGGGAAAACTAACTATAACTCAACTAAAGGCAGAACTCAGTAAGCGGAACCTCGACACAACTGGGGGAAAAGATGCCCTGCTGATTCGTCTGGAAGAAGCAGTAACGCAGGAAGGTGAAAATCCGCACGACGTAGAGTTTGACGTGGAAGAGGAACCAGCAAGTACAGCAGCCGACCCGGGTATAACAAGTCTGCTCCTGCAACTTAAGTTAGTCATGGACGAACAAAAGAAAGCAATAGAAGACCAAAGGAATTCTATAGAACTTAAGCTGGACGACCAAAAGAAAGCAATGGACGACCAGAGGAATTCTCTAGAACTTAAGCTGGACGAACAAAAGAAAGCAATGGACGAACAAAAGAATTCTCTAGAACTTAAGATGGACGAACAAAAGAATTCTCTAGATGCTCTGGAAAGTAAACTTGATGAGCAAAACAAGAACTTGGAATCCAAATTCGAAGTGATCGAAGAGAAAATCGAGAAGGTCGAGACGCAACTCGAAAGAGTCGAAACTAGATTCGATGAAAATTTTGAGAAACATGAAACTCAGTTCGGGAAGATAGAGACTCAGTTTGAAAAAGTAGAAAAGCAAGTCGAAAATCTTGCTAAGGAGCTCAGCAACGTGAAGAGACAGAAAGCACGGGAATATTCCACTGACGGTCTGAGAAGAAAGGAGATGGACGATGAAGAGAAGTCTATTGCACTCACGCTTGCACTGAGTGGTCCAGCTGCGGAGCTCTTGCAGACCATCCCGGAAGATAAACAGCAGAACTACGACTCTCTGGTTCAGGCTATCGAGATGCGGTTTGGGGATGAACACATGCAGCAGGTGTACAGGGTTCAGCTGCGTAGTCGAGTCCAGAAAAGGGGGGAAACGCTCCAACAGTTGCAAGCGGATATAGAGCGACTAGCCCATCTTTCATACCCTAAAGCCGGTGAGGAGCTTATCAACGAAATGGCGGTGGAAGCTTTTATTCAGGCCATAGAGGACAGACAACTGCAAATGGCTGTAAGGATGGCTGAAAAGCGAACACTCCCCGAGGCATTGGCATTCGCTTTGTCAATGAAGGCTGCGGACCAAGCATACCAGGGAATACACCGTGTCAGGGAAATGTCCGTCGTGGAATGCTCATGCCAGAGAACAGCCGTCAAAGCTCGCGGAAGTCAAATCCGTTGCTGGAATTGCAACCAAACCCGACACCTACAACGGCAGTGCAGAAGTGCACCTAGACGAGGAAATTGTCCACATTGCGGAAGTAGGAGAAGCAGAGAGGAAGCATCCTGTCGGTCAGACTTCCCAAAACCAGCAGTCGGGAGATGCGTAAGGACCAACTTCGCGGGGCAGAAGTTGGTTACTGGAATCGAGGCCCCCAGGACCACCATTCAAGTTTCGCAAACCAAACGGGGTAACAAGAGCCTGACAGTGGAGGCACTAATCAACAAGAAGAAGTGCGTAGCCACCATCGACACAGGTGCCACCGCCTCCATTGTAAGAAGAGATATCGTCAGAAGCTCCTGGCTGCACAACACCAACAGCTACTGCCTGAAGACTGCAACAGGGGAAATGGCGAAGGTATTTGGAGAAGTTCGTCTTACGATTACTCTGGCAGGACTGACGTTCTCCCATGCGTTTCTGGTGGCAGATATATGCGACGAGTGCATCATCGGAGTAGACTTCATGAAAGCAAATGAAGTAATCTTGGACATCGGGATGCAAGTACTGAGGTATCGAAATGTGGAGATTCCGATGGTGTACGGAAATGAGAATGCCGTAACTCTCAGGACAGTCATCAGCAAAGACGAAGTTTTGCCGCCGTCTTCAGAGACAATCATCTGGACGAAGCTGGAAGGTGATCTTGGGAGCCACCGATTCTACATAGTAGAACCAGACCCAGAGAAGAATTCTCAAGACTACATCGTGGGAAAGACGTTAGTCGAACCAAAGAACACCATGGTTCCAGTGAGGGTTTTGAACGCAAGACCACACACTGTCAAACTAAGGCGAGGGGAGGTGACTGGAAAATGCACGGCGATTACCGCCGTCGCAACAATATCTGAACGTGATGCTCCAAAACCTCTCCCATCACCTTGGACAGCGGAAGCGAGAGAGACGATTCTCCAGTCCAGTGAGCTGAATCAGGAGCAGCGAACTATGGCAGAGAATCTTATCAATGAGTACGCTGATGTATTTGCCTCACAGGACGGAGAATACGGCCGAACACACCTGGTACAACATCGAATAGACACTGGTGATACTAGACCAATTCGTCAGCCTGCTAGGCGCCTTCCATTGGCAAAGCAGACAGAAGTTGCAGAGATGGTGTCGGCAATGGAGAAAGGAGGTGTGATTGAAAGTTCCAAAAGTCCGTGGGCATCACCGGTTGTACTGGTTAAGAAGAAAGATGGCAGCACGCGGTTCTGCGTGGACTATCGGCAGCTCAATTACGTCACCAAGAAAGACAGCTACCCTCTGCCACGGATTGACGACACGCTAGACACACTATCAGGAGCCCTATGGTTTTCCACTCTCGACTTGAAGAGTGGCTACTGGCAGGTACAGATCCATCCAGAAGACCGGGAGAAAACCGCCTTCACCGCAGGAAATGGGCTATGGCAATTCACGGTAATGCCATTCGGGCTGTGCAATGCTCCGGCGACTTTCGAGCGATTGATGGAATGTGTCCTGCAAGGGTTAACATGAAAAACCTGTTTGGTATACTTGGATGATGTCATCGTCGTAGGAAAAACGTTTGCGCAACACCGAGACAATCTAAGGGATGTATTTCAAAGGCTTCGAAGTGCCCACCTGAAGCTCAACCCCAAGAAGTGCGCCCTGTTTAGAGCGGAAGTCAAGTACCTGGGACACATAATTTCAGCGAAAGGAGTGAGAACCGATCCGGAGAAGGTCGAAGCGGTGAAAAACTGGCCAGTCCCCAAAGACAAACACCAACTAAGGAGCTTCCTGGGCCTAGCCACCTACTACAGACGGTTCGTGAAGGATTTTGCCGGGATCGCAAAGAACCTGCACCAGTTGACGGAAAAGGGAAAACAATTCAAATGGTCAATTGAGTGCGAGAAGAGCTTCAAGGCACTTAAACAACGGCTATGCGATGCCCCGATACTGGCTTACCCCACTCCCGGGGAAACGTTCGTTGTGGATGCAGATGCTAGTAATGTCGGGGTAGGAGCCGTACTCTCCCAGGTGCATGACGGCCAAGAGAAGGTGGTTGCGTACTTCAGCAAGGTGCTCTCTAAGCCAGAAAGGAACTACTGCGTGACGAGGCGGGAACTTCTAGCTTTGATCTTGGCTACGAAGCATTTTCACAAATACCTCTACGGGAGGAAGTTCGTTCTTCGCACAGACCATGCAGCCTTAAAATGGCTATTGCAGTTCAAGAGTCCTGAGGGTCAGGTCGCAAGATGGATCGAAAGGCTGCAAATCTACGACTACGAAATACAGCATCGTAAAGGAAAACTCCACTCTAATGCGGATGCACTGTCCCGGAGACCATGCAGAACGGATTGTAAACATTGTGCGCGTCAGGAAGAACGGGAGCTGGTTTCCATCCAAAGAATGAGAGCCGAACCTATCGCCGGCTGGAGCGTAGATGAGATCCGGAACGCTCAGAAGGAAGACCCGGATATCGAGCCGATTCTGGCCTGGAAGGAGAACATGGAGAAACCGGATCATCAGGACATCTCTCACAGAAGCCCGACCTTAAAGGCATATTTTGCGCAGTGGGACTCCCTCCATGTCCAAGAAGGTGTTCTGAGAAGAAAATGGGAATCCTCCGACGGAAAGTCGTTTGTAATGCAGCTTGTCGTACCGCGGACGAGGGTCAAGGAGGTGTTACAGGAAATGCATGGCGGGGCGACCGGAGGCCACTTGGGAGTGAATAAGACGCTAGAAAAGGTACGAGAACGTTTTTATTGGTTAAAAGCGAAGGAAGATATCGAAGACTGGTGCAGAAAATGCGACGTGTGTGCAGCTAGCAAGGGTCCGAGAATCAAAACTCGAGGTAAGATGCACCAATACAACGTGGGAGCACCTTTCGAACGAATCGCCATTGACATCGCAGGGCCCTTTCCGGAAACCGACAATGGTAATCGGTATATACTCGTAGTGATGGACTACTTCAGTAAGTGGCCGGAAGCGTTTCCGATCCCTAACCAGGAAGCCAGAACCGTGGCGGAGCAGATCGTCTACAATTGGGTTAGCAGATTCGGTGTGCCCTTGGAATTGCATTCTGACCAAGGGCGGAACTTCGAGTCAAGAATCTTCCAAGAGATGTGTCAACTACTCGGAATCAAAAAGACAAGGACAACCCCGCTTCATCCACAGTCGGACGGTATGGTGGAGCGTTTCAATAGGACTTTGGACGAACATCTCTCGAAGGTCGTAGGTGACTACCAACGGGATTGGGACCGGCAGATTCCCTTGTTTTTGATGGCCTATAGAAGTGCCGTGCATAGCACTACTCGACATACGCCGTTCGAAATCTTATTTGGTGGAATAGCTCGTTTACCCAGTGAGGTGAAATTTGGATCTCCTACCAATGAGCCCAGAAATGAAGAAGAGTACGTGGCGGACCTTAGGGAAAGGCTTAGGGACATACACCAAAGGACCAGAAGCCAGATTAAGATGACGAGCGACCGCATGGAGACCAGGTATGATGCCAAGGCAACAACGTCAGGATTCCAGGAAGGAGATCTGGTGTGGCTGTATAATCCCCATCGCCAAAAGGGGAAATCACCTAAATTACAGCGGAACTGGGAAGGTCCCTACAGAATAGTAACCCGCATCAACGATGTTGTCTACCGCATCCAGCGAGGACCGAGGGCCAAAATGAAAGTGGTTCATGTGGACCGACTGAGTCGATACAATGGCCGAAATGAGGATGCACTTGTTCGGAACGAGCACGTCTAAGAGGGGGGCAGTGTAGCATAATAATAACTACGCCCCCTAAAAATATGACGCAACAAATTCCGAAGTGACTTTTCATTCTGGCAGAATTTTGGTTCGAACTGTCCTTTCATTCGAGGTTCGTGTCTGGGACGAAGTCTCCACAGCTCATGTCAACGAAAGAGACGAATAATATCAGGGATAAAAGGGAATTATAACTGCAAGAATTATTTCTCTTGTTCCAGTGGTCGAAGAATTTGCTAGAAGTTTCTGGCTATCAGAAACTTCTGCTATATAAGGACAGATGGCGATCAAAAAAAGACACAGTTGGTTTAGAACCGTGGCGAAGAGATTGGAAAAGTGATAATGGGCGAAGTTGTAATTTGGTGATAAATTGAAAGTTGAGAGTGAACAAGAAAAGTAATTAGTTTGGATTTGTGAATTAAGTAATTGAAAGGAGATAAAGTGATTTGAGAGGAAAGAGACATTGTAAGAAAAGAATTTGCGAAGAATAGTATAGTGTGAACTTGAATTGTTCTATAGAGTAGAAAATAAAGAAATAATTTCACAGAATAATTGTTTTATCTACTCGAGCCGTAGCTCGCATATTACAATATTAAAGAATGAATTTGATTACTTTTACTGTAAAAATCAAAACAAAAAATTTATTAAAAAATTTTATGTACGTGTTCAAGTGTATCACATTATCAAAAAATTCAATAAAATTATCAAAATCACATATGTAATTGCTATTTAATTTGTAATTAATGTTTGCCTTTTTTTAACGATGCAACCCTGTGCCATTTTCCTAAAAAATACTCGTCCTCTGTTATCTCTCTCTCACTACAACACCTCTTATATCCATCTACTTCTCGTGTCTGTGAGACACAGCAATGCTTGCTGATAAGCACTGATAAAGAAAACATGGAGAGTGACCCTACTCATTATAATAGATATACTCTGAATCAGACTTACGTCGTCAACTGTGTCAATTGCAATTGCCTTTGCACTCTCGTTTTTCCTCGCCAGTACTCTTCCCGCTCAGTCGTTCACAGACTTTCACAGAGTGTAGACGTGTTTCGGCTTCTCAGTTAAAATCGGTGTGATTTCAAGTGCAGTATTAGACAGTGTTCTTCCAAGTGGCAAGTTAGCCTACAGGTAGTGGTGGTGTTCTCACAGTCGTTCACAGACTTTCATAGTGTTCGCATGTGTTTCGGCTTCTCATTTAAAATCGTGGTATTTTTAAAATAGAAAATTAGACAGTGGATATTCAAGTGGCGAGTTAGCCTAGAGGTAGTGGTGGTGAACCGTCAACCCAGGGACCTGGGTTCAATTCCCAACCAGGGAAAATTTCAATATTAGAGTTTTTTTTTTTTTATAAATTAAACAAAATTAGCGAATATTAAATTATTAAGAAGTAAGAAAGGCGATGGAAAGTGAGCGGTCCGCGCTCCCATTAGCGGGACCGAAGGCAGTAATATCAGGCCACCCAGCAACAGTGGCTACAGACAGTACATCAAAGGGGAGAAGGAAACTTAAACCATCTCCCAACTTGGTAAAGCGTCCCTCCAAATCAACTCCAGCTGAACAGCTGCCAAATGGAGCGAGGGAAGGGGCGCTGAGTACAGCAACAGCAGCAGCAGCAGATAAGAAGCGGCAGAGATCGGATGACTCTGTCACCTTAGCGTACATCTCCGACGGTGGGGAAGGCCGCTACATTGGAGAAGACGATAACTGCTTCGCGGTTCTGGCGTCCTCTGAATCGGATGACGAAGAGGAGGAAGTCCAATGTCTAACCAGCAGCATCAGGCAGTTAGAAGAAAGGGTGTTTGCCATTAAAGCCAAACAAATGACAAGAAGAGAAAAGGAGCGGCAGCTAGAGCTCCAGCGCGCTCAACAACTACAGAACCAGCCAGAAGGCCAGCTGCAACAACAAAAAAAGCAGCCGCAAATGCAGCAGCAGAAGCAGCAGCATGAACAACAGCAGCAGAATAAGCTGCAACAACAACAGCAGCAGAAACCGCTGCAAAAACCACAGCAGCAGAAAAAGCAGCAACAACCGCAGCAGCAGCAGAAAAAACAGCAGCAGCAGCAGAAACAACAGCAACAACAACCGCAGCAGAACCAACAGCAACCGAAGACGACGGCAAAAGCGAGGGTACCGCCAATAATTACCTACAAGGTGGAGTTGAAGGATACCATCGAACTATGTAAGTCGGCCATAGGAAATAATTTTTCCATTAAAAGATTAAATGAAAATAGACATGCTATCCACTGTAATACAGTGGAAGATTATAAAAAAATTAAGCAGTTACTTAGGGACACGACGACGGAGTTCTTCTCCTTCACCCCGAAGGGGGAAAAGCGGCAAACAATGCTGCTGAGGGGGATAGACCCGTCTACTGATCCGGAGACGCTCCTTGCGCTGCTTAAAGAGAAAGAGTGCAACGAGCTCGAATTTGTAGGGGTCAAGCCATTCACCACAACTAAGGCAAAAAGGGAGAAGCGGTAATTGCCGTTTTTCCTGGTTCAGCTTTCACCCAATAGCAAGCTGGATGGTCTAAGGAGTATTAAAGTAATAGACTATCAGGTCGTCGCATGGGAAAAATTAAGAAGGAGCGAAAACATTTTACAATGTGTTCGCTGCCAAAGGTTCGGTCACGCCGCGTCGAACTGCGAAATGCAGCCTCGATGTGTTAAGTGTGGAAAGAACCACAAAGCAGAGGAATGCACTCTGGGTAAGGATGGAGTTGCAGATAAGAGCCAGCTCTCGTGTGCTTTATGCAGGAACTCGGGACACACCGCAAACTATCGGGGTTGTCCTAAGTTCCAGTATATTAAGAAAGTAAATCTGGTTCGTCAGGAGAAGGTTGTAGTGAAACGTCCACCTGCTCCAATTCAAACACCATCCGTGACTCCCCAAGTGACCTACGCCCAAATGGCGGCAGGTCGGGGAAACGCGGAACAGAATAGACCGAAGGTTGCTTCTCAGGCTCCAGCGCCTAGAGCACCGGAGGCTCAAACTGACTTGCTTACCATCTTGCTCTCTATCCAAGAGCAGATGGAGCAGCTTCAACGTCAGGTACAGGAGCAGGTGAAGCGGGTGGACCAGATCTACGCACTTCTGCCGGGCTTAACGCACCTTCAGTCGTAATGGGTACGAACATGGAGGAGCAATCCTTGAAGATCCTTGCGGTGAATGTGAATTCACTGATTATGATCGAGCGAAGAGCCGTATTGTTTAAGTTGCTTGAAGACCAAACCCCTGATGTTCTTATGGTTAGCGAAACGAAGCTATCCCATAAGCACAAATTGGGGCACAATAAATACAATATTGTCAGAAGACACCGACCCAACTCCACACAAGGAGGAGGTGTTGCGATCTTCATACGCAAACAACTGTAGTTTAAAGTTATGTACAGCGGTGAAGTGCGAAGGTTCCAGGTAATGGAAGCGTGTATCGTGTGCATCCCTCTCCGTAGTGGAAAGAGGATGTACTTGGTCGCACTCTATGCACCTGAAGCTACTCAATCTACTTTATTTATTTCAGAGCTCGAGACACTTTTTCGATTCCTAAGGCTGGAGTCGGAGGAGAATTATTTCATCATGGCCGGAGATCTCAATGCCAAACATAGAGATTGGGGAAATAACACACCTAATCCTAGAGGGAACCTACTATTCAATTGGTGGGGTCGGCACAGTGTCGAGTATAAACTCGATTTGAAAGCAACAGATAGTCCGTCGTTTCCTAGAAGTGGCTCTTATCTGGATCTTATGCTGTTCGACGTACGGTTACAACTGACCGACATGGACCGACAAACTATAAACTGCCTGCACACATTTGTGTATGACAGTGACCATTGCGGACTCAGTGCCGTAATAACGATTCCCAACGAAATTGCGGAGTTAGAGGAGTTTGTCCAAACGTATTCCTACATTTATAGTAGGACGCGTTGGACTCGCTTCTCCAGAACTTTAACAAGAGCACTCTCCTCGAACTCGCTCTACCCACCGTCCAATAGGAATCTGTCAAACGAGGAGATTGACTGGTACCTAAAACAAATGGACGAGACAATTAAACGAACTATGGACAATACGATACCTCGGTATCAACACACTGACAATGCAGACATATTCCGCAATGCAACAATTGACGCACTACACCAACACAAAAGTAGGCTTTTGTCGAGACTAAAAACCTTGTACAGACAGTTTACTGACAGACAAAACTCGGAGGTTAGGACACTGAAGTCGTTGATTAAAAACCTCCAGAAGTTAATTAGAGAAAATTACAGACTTTCTGTAAATTTGCATTGGAACAACAAAATTCGGGCTGTAAAATCCAACAACCCGAGTATGTTCCCGCAAATAAATAAAATATTTCGGAGGAATAATCAAAACGACCTTCCGTGTCTTAAGATCCCCCGAACGACGAACAATGGACGAATACTTATAACAGCAGGTATAGATCCAGATAACGCAGTAGAGGATGGCAACTTCTTTGTGATCGAAGATCCGCAGGAGAAGGTAGAGGCTATAGGAGCGACTTTCCAGGAAGTGTACAAGGTGAATGATACCATTTGCCCGAACCACGACCTGGAAAATCGCGTCCTTGTGCACAACTTCTACCTTCGAAATGATATAGAGCACTGGCGATCCGAGAACATAGGTTTTACCGAGTTCAATGACGATAACATGGCAAATAATGTCATCGCCGATGAAAGGGTACATCCCCCGTACATATCGAAGGTGGAGCTCCAAGCGATCTTCGACTCATTGAGGAGGAAGAAATCTGTAGGAATCGATGGAGTGTCGAACAATGTGCTTCGACATCTCCCTCTAGAAGCGGTGGACATTTACACCACTCTGTTTAACAATGCGCTGAATAATACACATTATCCAGCGCATTGGAAAACAGCAGTGATTCAACCCATCCCCAAACGGGGTAAGGACACTTCCAATCCGGCAAATCTCCGGTCGATAAGTCTCCTTCCGAACATCAGCAAGGTATTCGAGAAAGTGATCAATAGAGCCCTGCTTAAGTGGACTGAGAACAGTAATATAATTCCGGATAACCAATTCGGTTTTAAGGCGGGGCATGATACAATACATGCCGCGTCTAAACTGGTATCGGATATCCAATGGAACAAAAGCAAGAACCAATGCACGGGTGCCTGCCTGATTGACTTGGAGAAGGCCTTCGATACCGTATGGTTAGAGGGACTCTTCTACAAGCTGAGCAGGCTGGGCATAAGCAAACCACTGCTGTACATACTTCATAACATGCTCACCAGTAGACAGTTCATCGTCAAAAATGGCAATGTGACTTCTGCTGGAACATTTCTAATTAAAAGCGGTCTGCAACAAGGTGCGGTTAATTCACCGATCCTTTTCAACATTTACACGAGCGATCTCATAGGATCACTTCACCATGCCATAGCGTACGCAGACGACTTGATCGCGTACAGATCAGGACCAAAAATCGAGGTCATTGCAATTCTCTTGCAACGTGACTTCGATAAGATTCAGCGATGTTGCGATGACTGGAAGTTGAAGATCAACTTCCAGAAATCGGAAACCATTCTTTTTAGGACGCCGTTGTCTGGGGCCTCTAGGGATACCAGAAAGAATTGGCGAAAGTTCTCAATCGTGGGACCGCACGGACAGCCACTTGCGAGTCGAAGTGTAGTCAGATACCTGGGGCTCTGGTTAGACCAGTATCTATATTTTAACAAACATATGGATGCTGCTCTGGCTAGAGCCAAAGGTGCTTTTGCCCTTACAAGGAGACTTTTTTATAGCAAGCAACTCGATGCAAGGGTAAAGGTAATCTGCTACATGGCCCTCATTAGGCCCATGCTCGTATATGGATGCCCCGTGTGGTTCAACGTGGGAGCAAGCTTGTTGGAAAAGATTCGGGTGTTTGAGAGGGCTTGCCTTCGGGCTTGCCTTCATTTGTACAGAACACCAGAGTCCCAGTACATAAAATTCTATCCCAATGAGGTCCTATACAACAGGGCTAACCTAATAAGAGTGGATAATTTCGTTATCAAGCTGATTCGAATGCACATTGCAAGAGCAATGAGCTCGACGAACAACCTGATCTCCGGGGCTTATTAACTCAATTACGAGTATCATGAGAGAGTGCGCCTTAACGGCTTTGTTCCCCCAGAGGCGTTCCTCTATTTTGATGAGAAAGGTCAGATCCAGGACAGATTGGCGGTGCCGCTAATCTTCCACGTTGCTCGGACAGTTGTGGATAGGCGACTCAACTACGACAGAGACGTTGCACACGGCAGTGTGGAGCGTCTCCGGTTTAGTAGGGCGGTATCGGGTCGCGATGTTGAGGACGTACAACGTCAGTACGGTCGTTTCTGGTGGCTAGCCGAAAGAGAGGAAACTCCTTCGTCGTTTCCTCCTGATCCAGGGTAGCCTGTTGCATGTTTGAGGTTGGCTGTTTGTTGTCCATGGCCGACTTACATAGTTTAAGGTTTAGGTAGTTAAGGTATATTGTATATAGGTTAAAAAAAAAAAAAAAACCAATCAGCACTTGGATAGAAAAAAAAAAAAAAAAACAGCACTTGATACAAAAAAAAAAAAAAAAGACGTATATAATTACGTAAGGCAGAGTAAGATTTTAGTTAAGTTAAGTTTTATATATAAGATCAATTAAAAAAAAAAAAAGTTCATGTACTAAGTTTTTTGTGTAATTTTTTTAGTAACAATTAAAATTAAAAAATAAATAAATAAATAAAAAATTCGTTACGTCGAAAGACATAGTTTGAAGTATTAGGTCTAACTTAGAGCGCCCGCGTAGGGCCAGTAAGTTAGAATAAGAATAGTTAAGTTAGTTAAGCTAGTTTTAAGCGTTTTGTCTAGCATGTAAGTTATAATGAATTACCCAATAAAATGCATTAAAAATGAATGAAAAAAAGTGGTGGTGTTCTACCAAACCAGTGACCCTGGTTCGATTCCGGACTGGGGAAATTTGAATTCTTGACTTTTTTTTTCATTTATTCAAAATAAGTGAAAACCAAAAAAAAAAATAAGAACATATCAGGCGATGAAGAGTGAGCGGTCCGCGCTCCCAATAGCGGGACCAGCTGGTGAGGTGACAGCATCAGCCGATGCAATACAGACAGGCCACCCACCAACAGTGGCAACCGCAAGTAAGGGGAAAAGGAGAAGGAAATTGAAACCTTCTCCCAACCTTGTAAAGCGTCCCTCCACATCAGCTCCAACTGAACAGCTGCCCGGTGGAGTGAGTGAAGGGGCGCCAAGCACAACAACAACATTAGCAGCAGAAAAAAAGCAACAGAGGTCCGATGACTCTGTCGAATTAGCGTACATCTCCGACGGTGGGGAAGGCCACTACGTTGGAGAGAAGAACAATAGCTTCGGAATTCTGGCGTCCTCCGAATCGGATGATGAAGAAGAAGAAGTCGAGAGTCTGACTAGCAGCATCAGGCAGCTCGAACAGAGGGTACGTGCCATAAAGGCTAAACAAATGGCCAGAAGAGAGAGGGAGCGGCAACAGGCTCTCCAGCGCGCTCAACAACAACAACTACTACAGCAGCAGCCGCCAGAAAATCAGCGGCAACCGGCAATATAGCCGCAAATGCTGCAGCCGAAGTAGCAGCAACAACAACAGCTGAAAAAACAGCAGCAACTGCAACAGCAGCAGAAGCAGAAGCAAGAAATTAAACAGCAACCGCAGCAGCAGCAGAAACAACAGCAGCAGAAACAGCAGCAACAGCAGCAGCAGCAGAAACAACAGCAACAACAACCGCAGCAGAACCAACAGCAACCGAAGATGACGGCAAAAGCTAGAGTACCGCCAATCAACACCTACAAGATTGAGCTTATGGACACCATTAAACTATGTAAGTCGGCCATAGGCAACAATTTTTCTATTAAACGATTAAATGAAGACAGGCACGCTATCTGCTTCAATACAGTGGAACAATATAAAAAAATTAAAGATTTGTTAAAGGACACGACGACGGAGTTCTTCTCCTTCACCCCGAAGGGGGAAAAGCGGCAACCAATGCTGCTGAGGGGGATAGACCCGTCTACTGATCTGGAGACACTCCTTACACTGCTTAAAGAGAAAGAGTGCAACGAGCTCCAATTCTTAGGGGTCAAGACATTCACCACAGCTAAGGCAAAAAGGGAGAAGCGGAAACTGCCGTTCTTCCTAGTTCAGCTTTCACCCAATAGCAAACTGGATGATCTAAGGAGTATTAAAGTAATAGACTACCAGGTTGTCGCATGGGAAAAATTAAGAAGGAGCGAAAACATTTTACAATGTGTTCGCTGCCAAAGGTTCGGGCACGCCGCGTCGAACTGCGAAATGCAGCCTCGATGTGTTAAGTGTGGAAAGAACCACAAAGCAGAGGAATGCACTATGGGTAAGGATGGAGTGGCAGATAAGAGCCAGCTCTCGTGTGCTTTATGCAGTAACTCGGGACACACCGCAAACTATCGGGGTTGTCTTAAGTTCCAGTATATTAAGAAAGTAAATCTGGTTCGTCAGGAGAAGGTCGTAGTGAAACGTCCACCAGCTCCAATTCAAACACAATCCGTGACTCCCCAGGTGACCTACGCCCAAATGGAGGCAGGTCGGGGAAACGCGGAACAGAAAAGACCGAAGGTTGCTTCTCAGGCCCCAGTGCCTAGAGCACCGGAGGCTCAAACTGACTTGCTGGTCATCTTGAGGATGGAGCAGCTTCAACGTCAGGTACAGGAGCAGGCGAAGCGGGTGGACCAGATCTACGCACTTCTGCCGGGCCTAACGCACCTCCAGTCGTAATGGGTACGAACATGGAGGAGCAATCCTTGAAGATCCTTGCGGTGAATGTGAATTCACTGATTAGGATCGAGCGAAGAGCCGCATTGTTTAAGTTGCTAGAAGACCAAACCCCTGATGTGCTTATGGTTAGCGAAACGAAGCTATCCCAGAAGCACAAATTGGGGCACAATAAATACAGTATTGTCAGAAGAGACCGACCCAACTCCACACAATTAGGAGGTGTTGCGATCTTCATACGCAAACAACTGCAATTTAAAGTTATGTACAGCGGTGAAGTGCGAAGGTTCCAGGTAATGGAAGCGTGTATCGTGTGCATCCCTCTCCGTAGTGGAAAGAGGATGTACTTGGTCGCATTCTATGCACCTGAAGCTACTCAATCTACTTTATTTATTTCACACACCTAATCCTAGAGGGAACCTACTATTCAATTGGTGGGGTCGGCACAGTGTCGAGTATAAACTCGATTTGAAAGCTACAGATAGTCCGTCGTTTCCTAGAAGCGGCTCCTATCTGGATCTTATGCTGTTCGACGTACGGTTATAACTGACCGACATGGACCGAGAAACTATCAACTGCCTGCACACATTTGTGTATGACAGTGACCTTTGCGGACTCTGCCGTAGTAAAGATTCCCAACGAAATTGCGGAGTTGGAGGAGTTTGTCCAATCATACTCCTACAATTATAGTAGGACGCGTTGGACTCGCTTCTCAAGAACTTTGACAAGAGCACTCTCCTCGAGTTCGCTCTACCCACCGTCCAATAGGAATCTGTCAAACGAGGAGATTGACTGGTACCTAAAACAAATGGACGAGACAATTAAACGAACTATGGACAATACGATACCTCGGTACCAACATATAATAGCTCGGTATCAATATACTGACAACGCAGACATATTCCGCAATGCACCAATTGACGCACTACACCAACGCAAAAGTAGACTGCTGTCGAGACTAAAAACCTTGTACAGACAGTTTACTGACAGACAAAACTCGGAGGTTAGGACGCTGAAGTCGTTGATTAAAAACCTCCAAAAATTAATTAGAGAAAATTAAAGACTCTGTAAATTTGCATTGGAACAACAAAATTCGGGCTGTAAAATCCAGCAACGCGAGTATGTTCCCGCAAATAAATAAGATATTTGGGAAGAATAATCAAAACGACCTTCCGTGTCTTAAGATCCCCTGAACGATGAACAATGGACAAATACTAATAACAGCAGGTATAGATCCAGTTAACGCAGTAGAGGATGACAACTTCTTTGTGAATGAAAGCATTTGCCCGAACCACGACCTGGAAAATCGCGTCCTTGTGCACAACTTCTACCTTCGAAATGATGTAGAGCACTGGCGATCCGAGAACATAGGTTTTACCGAGTTCAATGACGATAACATGGCAAATTATGTCATCGCCGATGAAACGGTAAATCCCCCGTACGAAGGTGGAGCTCCAAACGATCTTCGACTCATTGAGGAGGAAAGTCTGTAGGAATCGACGGAGTATCGAATATTGTGCTTCGACATCTCCCTCTAGAAGCGGTGGACATTTACACCACTCTGTTTAACAATGCACTGAATAATGCACATTATCCAGCGCATTGGAAAACAGCAGTAATACAACCCATCCCCAAAAGGGGTAAGGACACTTCCAATCCGGCAAATCTCCGGTCAATAAGTCTCCTTCCGAACATCAGCAAGGTATTCGAGAAAGTAATCAATAGAGCCCTGCTTAGGTGGACTGAGAACAGTAATATAATTCCGGATAACCAATTCGGTTTCAAGGCGGGGCATGATACAATACATGCCGCGTCTAAACTGGTATCGGATATAAAATGGAACAAAAGCAAGAAACAGTGCAGGGGTGCCTGCCTGATTGACTTGGAGAAGGCCTTCGATACCGTATGGTTAGAGGGACTCTTCTACAAGCTGAGCAGGCTGGGCATAAGCAAACCACTGCTGTACATACTTCTTAATATGCTCACCAGTAGACAGTTCATTGTCAAAAATAGCAATGTGACTTCTGCTGGAACATTTCTAATTAAAAACGGTCTGCAACAAGGTGCGGTTAATTCACCGATCCTTTTCAACATAGCGATCTGATAGGATCACTTCAACATGCGATAGCATACGCAGACGACTTGATCGCGTACAGATCAGGACCAAAAATCGAGGTCATTGCAATTCTCTTGCAACGTGACTTCGATAAGATTCAGCGATATTGCGATGACTGGAAGTTGAAGATCAACATCCAAAAATCGGGAACCATTCTTTTTAGGACGCCGTTGTCTTGTGCCACTAGGGATACCAGAAAGAATTGGCGAAACTTCTCAATCGTTGGACCGCACTTACAGCCACTTGCGAGTTGAAGTGTAGTCAGATACCTGGGGCTTTGGTTAGACCAATATCTATATTTTAACAAACATATAGATGCTGCTCTTGCCAGAGCCAAAGGTGCTTTTGCCCTTACAAAGAGACTTTTTTATAGCAAGCAACTCGATGCAAGGGTAAACGTAATCTGCTACATGGCCTTCATCCGGCCCATGCTCGTATATGGATGCCCCGTGTGGTTTAACGTGGGAGCAAGCTTGTTGGAAAAGATTCGGGTGTTTGAGAGGGCTTGCCTTCGGGCTTGATTTCGTTTGTACAGAACACCAGAGTCCCAGTATATAAAATTCTATCCCAATGAGATCCTATACAACAGGGTTAACCTAATAAGAGTGGATAATTTCGTTATCAAGCTGATTCGAAGGCACATTGCAAGAGCAATGAGCTCGACGAACAACCTAGTCTCCGGGGCTTATTACCCCAATTACGAGTATCACGGGAGAGTGCGCCTTAACGGCTTTGTTCCCCCAGAGGCGTTCCTCTATTTTGATAAGAAAGGTCTGATCCAGGACAGATTGGCGGTGCCGCTAATCTTCCACGTTGCTCGGACAGTTGTGCATAGGCGACTCAACTACAACAGAGATGTTGCACACGGCAGTGTGGAGCGTCTCCGGTTTGGTAGGGCGGTATCGGGTCGCGATATTTATGACATACAACGTCAGTACGGTCGTTTCTGGTGGCTAGCCGAAAGAGGGAAACTCCTTCATCGTTTCCTCCTAATCCAGGGTAGTCTGTTGCATGTTTGAGGTTGGCTGTTTGTTGTCCATGGCCGACTTACATAGTTTAAGGCTTAGGTAGTGTAAGTAGGTTGTAAGTAATATTTTAATAAAAAAAAAAAACATAAAAATAAATAAATAAAAAAAATATAAATCCACAGCACTTGGATGCAAAAATAGAAAAAAAAAACACAAAAAACATAAAAAAAACAGCACATTTTTCTGAGTAGTAGTAGCCAATAGAATAATAAAATAAATAAATAAAGAATCTTAAGTTAGTTACGTCGAAAGACATTTTTTTAAGTATTAGGTTTAACTTAGAACGACCGAATAGGGCCAGTAAGTTAAAATAAGAATAGCTAAGTTAGTTAAGCTAGTTTTAAGCGTTTTTTTGTCTAGCTATAAGTTTATTGAATTACTTAATAAAAATGCAGTAAAAATGAATGTACTCTTCCTGCTGACTCCCACACGTGGCTCCAATTTTCTTGCTTTGCATTCTCCGCCTATAGAAGTTGTTTATTTTCTCTGCTCAGCTAATTGTTAATGAAAACAGTGGCATTACTCCACGCTCGATTCGAGTTGGAGGCATTGTTTCCATTTTGCATAACCGATCTAAGTTCAATTGTGCGAGTTGCCCGTGCTTTTTTGATAAATTGCGATTTACTAAAGCGCGATGAGAATTATTAACGATCTTAGAGTGTTTTTCGGTTTAGTTCTATAAACATCAGTGATTTCATTGTCTCTCACTTCACGATTGATCGTTTTCCCAATCGCCTTGAATATTTCCACAAGATCTTCATTCGTTGTGGGAGGAATGTTTTTAGTTTCTATGTTCTTCTTTATTATTTGTTGTTCTAAACTGCTAATTTGAACTTGCATTCGTTTAATTGTGTCATCCTTTTTAGTAATATTTTACATATTCCATAAAATGGTTGTTCTTTATTATGTTTGAATTAATTTCATCATATTTGTTGACAAAGAACTCACAGCTGGTCGCTATATCCCTCATTTCGGCTCGCAATATTGTAATCTCCGCTAGAACTGTTGTGTTGTCATCAGATATGTTCGAAGTAGCTGGACTGGTTGTGATTTCACAGTGCGCTCTCTTGCTCGCTTGGGCTACAGGTGTCGGGGTCAATGACAAAAGTGATGGTGGTGGGTTGTCGGCGTCATTTACAGCTTGATTGCCTCCGGCTCTGCAGAACTGACACTTCCGTGCTTCTCTACAAGTCGGCCCCATGGTTCTACACGATTTTTCTTGAATGGTAGTGCACTTGAAATGTAATTTGCATGGGCAATTGTTGCATACCACGAAATCGCCATCCATTATAGGGAGACTTTCTTCACAATATAGAAAGGACCGCTCCGACACCGACGTTACTTGCATCTGCATCCACAATAAACATTCTTCTTGGTGTAAATTTCTTTATATAATATAATTAGATTTTCTTCGACATTTCGAATTTCGGTCTTATTATTTATTTTAAAATTACATATGCCGTCCATTAAACAATTATTAATTTTCTTTAATTCTTTGCTATAAATATTTTTTACATTAAAATTATATTTGGTTCCGTTTATCTCTATAAACCATATAGAGCAATAATATCTACAATTATTGATGTTTGATCGGCATAGGGACTATCATCTTTAGGTGGGTTCGAATGTAGTTTTTTGGCAAGTTAATATTAAATGTGCTCTGTTAAACTGAAATGCCTCTATTTTAGCATATTTTAATTCGAAGAAGTCTACATAAATCTGTAGATACTATTTCTTCTCCTGCAACTATACTCGGGTGTAAAATACCCTTTTTTGAGGATGCTACATTGTCAAGAATATTGTCAATATTGTCTTCTAGAATTTCTAATTTCAAAAGCTGGTTGATTTTTAAATGTTTAAAAGTTAAATTTCTTGGATGATCCAAAATATCCTGGTATACCTTAAATATATGCTGTAGTTACCTTTAAGTTGTTAATATTATTCTTAATTTGTTTATTAATATCAAATTGTTTATTTAGATTTTCTATTGCGTTGTGGCTATTAATATCACAAACATTAAAATGTTCTAAAATGTTTTCTCTGTCGTAGTCGTCCATGGTTCCGAATAACTACTTCTGACCAGTTCCAATAAAGTTGTAATCTATTTATAACTAGCATTTAAAAAGCTGAATAAATAATAATAATAAGTTTATAAGGCCTCTCTTTTGTCGAAAGATTGATGTTATGGCTCTGTTCTGTCTCTACTGCTCTATGTATTTGGGCTCATTCCTAAAGGTGTATTCAACCTGTTATTATAAGTTCTAACTGCTTTCGGAATCTATTAGTTGTAAGATCTTTGTTTTTAATAGTTAAAAGAATTTCAAGTAAGGTTAAATGGGAACGTTCAATATCAGAGTTCCCTGTATGGGTGTTCTTTTTTAAAGTGAAGCAAACGCTTTTTTCGAAAGTTTATCCAAAAATGTGAGATAGGAGAGCTTATTAAAGTTCTTCTGTTGGCGTTTCAGAAGTTTTGAATTTAGTTTTAATAGGTTATCTGTCATATTTACTTTCTTCGCATGTCTGACAGGTTCCTATAACCTTGGATATTTCCTTGACTAGTCCCGAATAGTATATTTTGTTTTTTAACTTTTAATATATTTCCACTATTCTGGAATTATGACTCTCTTTTACGTGGTAGCGGAAAATTTGTTTACAAATTTCTGATTGAGTTCTCAGTTCCAGGGCTCTAAGTGAATGAATAGTTTTTATTACCTCTGAAAAATTCTATTAGGCATTGTTGAATTTTATTATATTCATAATACAACAATTTTGTATAAATTCCTACTTTTCCCTTATTGAAAGTTCGTTTGAAGACATCTTCCCAATATTACTGATTTTTAGTCATATCTACATGAATAATTCTTCTACAATGGCTGACTTCGTCTTCTAACGAAACACAACTATATAAAAATTGTTGGGTTCTATATTTATTTACGATCTCTTCCTTTATCGGGAAATGATCTACTTGTTGCTCAGGTACTGTTTTGAAACTTCAGCAATAATTAACAACAAAAAAAGGGTATCTTACGTTCAACATCAAGTTAATTCAAATTGTTGTAATCTAACTCTGACTCCCTGTATTTGCTGTTTATCTAGTTGAATTCGTTAACAACTTCATCGGTTTTTTTATATACCATGCCAATTATGTGGTACTCGTATCAAACCATACTTAATCTTCTCTCTGGAATAGAACAGCAATTACAGTGAGCGAGAGTTTGAGTTTTTTTTTTTTGACTTAGTGCTTAGTGATCTTTGTTTTCTCGTCCACTTCGATTTCGACCGTAACACACATCACATCTCTTGTAAGCGTAAGATAACCTAAATAAATAATTTGTTCATTTTAATAAATTCATCATTGGTTTACCACTTCCTCACCTTGGTTTAAATCATTCTCAAACAGGTGCTGAGTGAGTTGTAGCCAAATTGGATTCAGACTCCTCACGATCAACGTCTTTAATACGACTCGGAAAATCTACTACCATATTGTCCTTACCCCTTATGTATTCGATTTCATAATTAAATTCTGATAACTTAAGTAACCATCTCTGGTTCCCAGAGTAGAACTCTTTTCCGTTGAATTTTTTATTGAGGTTGATGGTCTGTGATTATTTTATATTTATTTCCCCATAGATACGGCCAAAAATATGTCACTGCCCAGGCAATAGCTAGGAATTTTTTGTTCGTGGTCATTGAGAGACCTTGATGCATAGCATATTGGCATCGATAAATAATGTAAATGGTTTTTCGAAATTTGGGAATCTGAGTAAAGGATAGTTTGTCACATTCTGTTTTACTGTTTCGAAGGACCGAATGTATTCGGGATCGCTAGTATTGATTTTTGCTCCTTTAAAAACTAAGTCATAGGATATTTTAGAGTAATTCTATACAAATTTCCGATAGAATCTTTTCTGATGCTGGTAGTTTATAGTTTAAAATACATTTAACTTTTTCCGAATTAGGTTTCATGCCTTTTTCAGTCAAGACACGGCCTAAAAATTCGGTGTTTTTTGAAGAAAGGAGCATTTATCAAACTGAATCTTAGGATTATATTTGGAAAGGACATTAAAGATCGTGGTAATGGCAATTAGACGTTCTTTAAGACTAGTGGAAAATATCAAAATATCGTCAAGGTAGACGACGCAGATCTTGTTTATGTGAAATATATTAATATTTCGTTCATAAGCCTTTGGAACGTCGCTGGGGCATTCTTAAAGGTAAAAGACATCCGAGTAAACTCATATAAACCATTTGGAGCTAAAAATGCAGTTTTATGAATATTCGGGTGCATTTTGATTTGTTAGCAGTTTTCCGCTAAATCTAAGGTACTGAAATACTGGGCTCTTCCTAACTTATTTAATATACTGACGATATTAGACAAAGTTTATTTGTCGTCAAATGTGATTTCATTCAATTTTCTATAATCCACACAAAGTATGAATTTTTGTTCTGCTGATATACCGATCTTTTTTTTCCGGGACAACCACTATGGGAGAGGAATATCTACTATTTGATCTCCTAACAATTCCTTGTTTCTCCATTTCTATAATCTATCTTCGAACTTCCTCTTCGCGCTTTGGGGGCAATCTATAAAGTCTGGAATTAATCTGTTGATCAGTGGTCGTCCTGATCTCATGCATAATAGAGTCTGTATTGGTGAGCTTGTCACTTTCTTTGTAAACTAAACCCTGGTACTGTTTTAATATTTTGTGTATTTCTTATATTTTCTGAATGTTTAAGTGATAAAGATCTATTTTGTCGATGTTAAGAAGATAGCAACACTACCAGTACAAACTTTCTTCGAAAAGATGGCAACACTGCTAGCACAATCATTCTGCCATAAGCTTTCACTGTCTTCTGTCATTTTTAATGTCATTCAAATAAAAACGTGGTCAAGCTCGGAATAGAGTTTTAATTCACTTTGCAGGTTAATAGAGTTTTTCGCGCTATTTTTAATTCCTTTAAACATTGGCATCCCTTGCGGGGAACATGATTCCTCTTTAATTTTTGCAAAATTACTAAGTTTTGTTCGCTAGAATAATGGCTCTGGCCAAAAAAGAAACACTCTCGAAATTTATATTAAATTTATCCGCGAATACTCGAAAAACCGCGAAGCAAAAACAAACCAAAGGATATTACGTAGCCAGAAAGAAGTTGCTGGGGGAATACTGGACGAAATACAATGCTGCTCACGACGATTGCTGAGATGGAAAAAACCAAGGACAATAAAGCAGATTTGGAAAGGTTGCTGGATGATGATCGATTTTCAATAATAGAAGCTGCGTATTGCTTAGCCCTAGATGAACTCCATAATTTCCTTGAAAAGCTGTCGCCTACGCCAAATCGAACAACAATGGGTCATGGATACACACATAAGTCACTTTTGCCAGCGATAAATTTGCTCAAATTTAATAGTTCTTTTTAGGAGTGGCTTTCGTTCAAGGACATTTTTACCAGATGCGTAATCGACGATACGTCGCTCTCAAAGGTGCAACACTTACATTATCTGAAAACCAGTCTTCGGTAAATCTGAGGTGCTGCTGAGGAATATATCTGTTGGAGAAGACAACTTTCTGCAGCAATGCTACGACAACAAGTGACGACTTATCAAGTCATATCTACGTGAAATTATAAAATTACATATCATGAGCTCTGAGTCACCATTGTAACTACGGAAAATTTTGGAAATAACCAGTGAAGCTGTTCGTGCTCTAAAACAATTGGGGCGTCCAACGTCTAAGTGGGGCGATTGGCTTGATTTTCTCGTCACCGAAAGATTGGATCCTGTTACTATAAAAGGCTGGGAAATGTCGCTTGCAAACCCCAAATTATATCCTAACATACGATGAACTGAAAACGTTGTTAGAAAATCGCATTCAAGGTCTGTAAGCTACAAGTATGTGTTTGTGTTCCAAAGCCAAGCTGGAGGAACAAAATTCCAAGCCGTTGAGTTACCAACCAATACGTAGTCACCAAACGAACGTGATTCGCTGTCTGAGGTGCTCTGGCAAACATATCCTGATGTTCTGTCTAGATTTTCGAAAGCAATCATCAGATTTTCGAAAGCAATCATCAATTGCCTGAAGGTTGACCATTCTCACGCGAAGGGTCCATAATCATTTATCTGTCTAAAATGTCGGCAAAAACATCATGAGGGTACTGAAATACAAACAGAGACAGTCAACTCAAATCACACGCGCACAGAAAGCTCGCTTGTGCATTATCAAGGCGACAACTATGTACCACTGGTACAACAATTTGGAGATCGATCTGCCACTGGGCACTATCTTCAACTTCGAGCTGTGGCTCACAGGCATCGTTTATCAGGGAATATGCTGCTCAATAGCTGCATCTGCGTCGAACTCGTACTTCCGTTCCTATATCTGGAGTTGGGGAACAACATTAGGGAGATCAACGGGACTGGTTTAAATCTCTGTTAGCTCTCTCAGAGAAGCAGATTTTATAATCAGCTGTGCAGATAAGAATCTTGCCACGATTGGGGCATCAAATGCCTGCTACGAATGTGGACCTCAAGCCATTTGCTGAATTTTGGGATCTGGAATTAGCTGACCCGAAGTTCTATAAATTTGGTTGAAAAGCGAGTTTGTCGAATCACTGTTGTACGTAATAGCGAGCATGATGTGAGAGAGGGAAATTTCTTTGCACTCATCGCAAAAGAAAAAATAGTTGTTTAAGAATTCTTTTATATAGGTAACTGATCTTTTGCTGATGCCGGTGCAAATGGGATGGAACGATTTCCCACAGAGGCCACTACAAGACACCAGTTCAGCGTTGTTGCTTTCGGCACAATTTTTACCACATTGCTTTTCCATTGTTGTGATAGGCCAGTTTAAAACTTGCACAGACGAGCACTTTGAGTAAATGCACTAAGAGGTCGACGAACAGTGACGGCAAATGCGAAAAACGCTAAGGCGGGCAAAATATAAACAAAAATAAAATAGCTAGATAAACGCACTAAGAGGTCGACGAACAACGACTGGATCTATTGACGTCATCCTGGTAGCTAACCTGCTCTCTACTTTATGGCGAAGTCATGCAATCATCAATCGGTGCTAGTGTAGAACAACGTACCCACCTGGGATGGATGATCTACGGACGCTTGCCCACACCAACAACTCTACAGTTTCCCATAAACTTTTGTGCATTCACATTAACTGAACTCGGTGAATTAATTCAGAATATGTGGAAGTTCAACGAGCATGGAGATGCGGAATCTACCTCAAAGATGACACAAGATGAGCTCAACTGCGAAGAGTTCTTTGAACATACTGTACGTCGGATCTGTTCCGGATACTACGTAATTAAGTACCCGTTCAAAAACTACATCGACTAAACCGCACTAGCGGACACAAAGCAGAATGCATACAACCTGTTTATGTACCAACAGAATCGCCAACAAAACGATCCTAACATGAAGACGTTATACGAGGAATTAATGGACAAGTATCTGGACTTCGGACATATACGTATAGAACCAGTTCAGGAAGAAGTCGAACCTCAACGTGTTTGCTACGTTTCTCATCATGGAGTGTATAAAAACACAAGTTCAACGACCAAACTAAGAAGCGTCTTTAACGCGTCAAGAAAAGGCAAATCGGGAATTTTATTAAACGATTGTCTTCACGTGGGGCTCAAGCTGCAAAATGATTTGGCAGCTATTATTCTGAAGTGGCGAACTCATCGAATTGGATTCATGGCCGACATCGAAAAATGCTACAGACAGATCTTAGTCGAACGAGTTGATGCTGACATGCAGCACTTATGGAAGGACAAAAATGGCAATCCTTGTAGCTATAGATTGCTATGGTTTAAACTGTTCTCCCTATTTGACCATTAAAGTTCTTCACAGCTTGGCCAAGGATGAAGAGGGCAGATTTCCCGAGGCTGCCATTGTTCTAAGGGAGTCATTCTATTATACATAGACGATTGTCTTCATGGAGCGGATAATGCTGAGGCTGCTCTCGAACTGCAAGGACAACTTCAATAGATGCTGCAGCGTGGAGGTTTCTTTGCTGCTTAAATGGAATTCAAATTCAAGAAAATTTCTACAAAACCTCAATGTTTTAGCATTTACCTTGTACACATCATTAAAAATAGATCCTATAGACTCCACCTTCTCTTGCGGATCTTCGATCACGAAAAAGTTGTCATCATCGACAGCGTCCCTTGGATCTATTCCTGCTGCTGTAAGTAAGCGTTCATTGTTCGCTGTTCGGGGAATTTTCAGACACGGAAGTTCGTTGACATCGTTTCTCCGAAATATTTTATTAATCTGAGGGAACATATTCTGGTTATCAGACTTGATAGCCAGCCAACAAACTCTTCTAATTCCGCAATATCGTTGGAAATCATTTTTTCGGCACTAAGTCCGCAATGGTCACTGTTATACCCAAACGTGTGCAGACAGTTTATCGTTTGTCGGTCCATGTTGGTCAGTTGTAGCCGTTCGTCGAACAGCAGTAAATCCAGATAGGAGCCGCTTCTGGGAAACGACGGACTATCTGTAGCCTTCAAATCGAGCCGAAACTCAACATTGACTACACCAATTGAATACTGAGTTCCCTCTAGGATTTGGTGTATTATTTCCCCAATCTCTATGCTTACCGTTTAGATCTCCGGCCATGAGGAAATAATTCTCTCCCGACTCCAGCCTTAGGCATCGAAACAATGTCTCGAGCTCTGACATAAATAAAGTAGATTGAGCGGCTTCAGCAGCGTAAAGCGCGACCACGTACATCTTCTTTCCACTACGGAGAGGGATGTACACAATACACTCTTCTAGCCCCTGGAACCTTCCCACTTTACCACTGTACACGGCCTTATACCTAAGTTCTTTAGGAATGAAGATCGCTACACCTCCTCTTTGAGTGGAGTTGGGTAGGTCCCTTCTTTCTATATTATAGTTTTTATACCGTAAGTTGCGTTTCTGGCTTAGCTTAGTTTCGCTAACCAGAGTCAGGACTTTGGTCGTCGAGTAACTTGTAGTGCGATTCTTTTCGTTCGATCCTAATCAATGAATTTACATTAACCGCTGTGAATTTACATTTACAGAATTTTCAGTCGCGGTCGTACCCGTCAGGCAGAAGCGCGTAGATCCTGTCCACACGGGTAGCCTGCTCTTGTAACTGACGCTTCAGCTGCCCCTGGATAGAAAGCCAGATGGTCAGCAAGTCGCCTTGTGCCTCAGGTGTTTTAGGCATTGGGGCCTGTGCAGCTACTTTCGGTTGCTGCTGTACCATGGTTCCCCCAGCAGACGTCATTTAAGAGTAGGAGATTTGGGGAGTAACGGTTGCTTTTTGAACTACACCTGGTGTGACTTTCACTGCACTTTTCTGCGTACGAGCCAGATTTGCTGTTTTAATGCATTGAAACTCAGGACAACCCCGATAGTTTTGCGGTGTGTCCCGAATTCTTGCATAGCACACATGTGAGCTGGCCCTTATCTGCCACTCCCTCCTTACCTAGAGGACATTCCTCCATCTTGTGATTCTTTCCACACTTCACGCATCGAGGCTGCATGTCGCAGTTCGACGCGGCGTGCCCGAACCTTTGGCAGCGAACGCATTGAATAATGCTTTCGAGCACTATGGAGCACAGCCTGACTCTCCCTCTCCCGCTTTGCTATTTGCTTGGCTTTTATGGCCAATACTTTCTGCTGGAGCTGCCTTATACTCGTATTAAGGCACTCCAGCTCGTAGTCTTCGCCCTCTGACTCGGACGTGAATAGAGCGGCGAAGTTGTTGTTGTCTCCCATATAGTGGCCTTCACCACCATCGGAGACATATGGGTATTGGTCATCGTCATCCGTTGCTGAGTGGCCTGATTTAGCAGCTTCATCGACTGATTTTTGTTTGTCCGCTCCTTGGAGTGCAGACTTTTCACTGTCTCCCAAAAAAAAGTTTGATATTTGCGGGAACTAAACCTGTGACCTCCGCTCGACGGTCCACTGCCACTACCACTAGACCAAACTGGCGCTTATTATTGGAAGTCTTTTTGACCACTTGAAAAATTACTTTGCACTTACTGTAAGTCGAAACACACGCGTGTACTCCACGAAGGTCTGTGAACGACTGGTTCATGCAAACCTATTGCTGGCCATATGTGGCTAATCGAATCACCAAAATCCAAAAGTTGGCATCTATCGATTTCTGGAGATATGTGCCAACTAAAAGCAATCTAGGTGAAATCGCCTCGCGTGGCGTATATCCATCTCAATTTGTTGACCTCGATATATGGTGGTATGGCCCGGCATGGCTGCACCAAAGCGAAATGGAATGGCCAACGCAAAGTCCAAAGTTGGGTAAAAATGCCGGTCAAGGATATGGAATGGGATTTGCTACGATGAGGGCATCGTTCGGTTGAAAGATATGCTAAGGAACGCCATAATACCTGCTTCCGAAAGATATCCAATCATTCTACCGAAAGAGAGCCAGTTGCATACAATGCTCATTGCTCAAACACACGAGTGTACTATGCATGGGGGCACCAAGGCTACACTCCACTATCTCCGCAGGCGCTACTGGATAATCGACGCACGATCCTCAATCCAGAAGTTCATTTATCGATGAATAAAATGCTTCCGTCAAAAGGGAACCATTGCAAGTCAAATTATGGGAAGCCTTCCCACTCACGGCTGCACCCCCGCACCGGCATTCAAACACTATAAGATTGGCACAACAAAAGGAAGAGGATGTCCTAGTCATAAAGGACACGTCGCTCTTTACGTTTGCCTTAGCACACGAGCTATTCATCTCTAGTTATTAAGCGATATGACGACCGACACATTTCTTGCACCACTACGAAAATTTTTTGCTCAGCGAGGGCTTTCATCGGTGCCAATACAGTTCTCGAGGAAGATGCTGATGCCTATCGTCAGCAGTTAGAAGCGGCTGCGCGATCTTTCGCATGTCATGGAGTCTCATGGCACTTCATCCCACCAGGATCCCCAAACTTTGGAAGCATGTGGGAAGCCGGAATTAAGAGCATGGGGCATCATCTCAAGCGAACCGTAGGCGAAGTGTTGTTAACTTTCGAGGAGTTCTACACCGTCCTAAAGCAATTCGAGGCCGTACTTAACTCGAGGCCTCTTTTAGCTATGTCCGATGACTTCACGGACCTAGTCGCTCTGACCCCCGGACATTTTCTGGTGGGCGGCCCCATCACTGCAGTTCCGGAGCCCAACTTACTTGACATAAAGACTGGCTGACTCAATAAGTGGAAACAACTACAACAAATGAAACAGGATTTTTGTAAACGATGGAGTTGCGAGTACTGCATGAGGAGGAGGCGAACTTTCAGGTCGGTCACCGTGTACTAATTCGTGATAAACGGAACCCACTCAATGAGCATTGGGTAGCGTCCTCGAAGTGTATGCTCGAGACGACGATCTATAAAGAAGGCAATTTCCAAGCTAGTGGCTCTTCCAATCGACAGCGAACGGGGAGGTCTACACGGTGGGCGGCAATCTGCCTCGTTACCCATTTTGTCGCAGGACCTGGACGAGGTGGGCAGAAATGCTAAGAAGATAGCAACACTACCAGAATAAACTTTCTTCGAGAAGATGGCAACACTGCTAGCGCAATCAATCTGTCATCAGTCGTTCACAGACCTTAGTGGAGATCACACCCGTTTCGGCTTCTCTTGAAATTTCCTCGTCATTTCAAGTAAAAAAATAGACAGTGGTGCATCAAGTGTCGCGGTAGCGCAGAGCAAGTGTTAGCGATCAGTGACCTGAGTCGCTCGGGTTCAATCCCCACCGGAATTCGGCACTTTTTTTTTTTGAGGAAAAGAAATAGGAACAATAATAAGCATAAACATTAACAAGTGAGGTAATGACAAAAAGTGAACGGTCCCTGCTTCCCATAGCGGGAGTAATGGACGCAAAAACATCGGATGAGGAAGCTGACAGTGAAAGCCACTTGGCAATTGTCGAAAGTGGAAATACGGTAAAGAGGAGGAGGAAACAGAGGCTGACTCCCTATGAAGGTAAGCGCCCCTTCCTATCAGCTTCGACTGAAAAGCTGCCGGAGAAGTGAGGGTGGGGGCGCCGTCGACAACAACAGCAGCAGCAGACAAGCGTACATTCATCTCGGACGGTGGAAAAAATTGCTACAAGGGTAGTAGTAATAGCTTCGCCACGTTAGCGGCCTCCGAGTCCAAGGATGAGGACGAAGAGATGGAGGCCATCAACGAAAGCATTCGGCAGCTCCAGCAGAGGGTGTTAACCATAAAGGCTAATCAGACAGCCAGAAGAATGGAAGATAGCCAGTCGCAGAAAAATAAACAACAGCAAAAATAGCTGCCTGATACGCAGCAGCTACAACAACTGCCTGGAAAGCGACAGCAACAATACCAGCTGCCAGCAAAGCAGCAACAACAACATCAAGAGCTGCCATCAAAGCAGCCACAACAAAAACAGTTGCCAGCTAAGCAGCGGCAGCAACAACAACAACAAAAACTGCAAAAACGGAATTAGCAGCAACAGAAAGACCAGCAACAACAACAACATCAGCAGCAGAGGAGTACAAAGGAGAAGGTGCTACCTATCAACACCTTCAAGATGGAATTAAAAGACACCATTGAGGTATGTAAGTCGTGTCAATGAAGATAGGCATACTATCCACTGTAATACAGTGGAGCAGTATAAAAAAATAAAAGGTTTATTAAAGGAAACGACGACGGAGTTCTTCTCCTTCACCCCGAAGGGGGAAAAGTTGCAAACGATGCTACTGAGGGGGATAGATCCATCTATCGAACCGGGAGAGCTCCTTAGGATGCTGAAAGAGAAGGAGTGTGACGGTCTTGAGTTCGTAGGAGTCAAGCCGTCCACCACAGCAAGGGCCAAAAGGGAGAAGCGGAAATTACCATTCTTCATTGTTCAGATAACTCCCAACAGCAAACTGGATGGTGTAAGGAGTATTAATGTCCTAGACTACCAGGTTGTCAAATGGGAAAAGTAAAGAGGAGCTATAACATTTTACAATGTGTTCGCTGCCAAAGGTTCGGGCATGCCGCGTCGAACTGCGAAATGCAGCCTCGATGCGTAAAGTGTGGAAAGAACCACAAAGCAGAGGAATGTTCCCTGGGTAAGGATGGGGCGGCATATAAAGGCCAACTCTCGTGTGCACTATATGGGAACTCGGGACACACCGCAAACTATCGGGGTCATCCTAAGTTCCAGTACATGAAAAAAGTAAACCTGGCTCGTCAGCAAAAATTCGAAGTCAAGCGTCCAATTGATTCTAGTCAAACACCAGCTGTTACTCCCCAATGGACCTACGCCCAAATGGCGTCAGGCCGGAGAAACACGGTACAACAACAACCGAAGGTTGCTGCATGGGCCCCAGTGCCTAAAGCACCTGAGGGTCAGCCTGATTTGCTGACCTATTTTGCTCTCTATTCAAGAGCAAATGAATCAGCTTCAGCGTCAGTTAGAAGAGCAGGCGAAACGGGTGGACCAGATCTACGCATTTCTGCCGGGCTTAGCGCACCTCCAGTCGTAATGGATACGATGGCGGAGAAACCCCTAAAAATCCTTGCGGTGAATGTGAATTCACTGATAAGGATCGAACGAAGAAACGTACTTTTTAAGTTGTTAGAAGATCAAAGCCCTAATGTGCTTTTGGTTAACGAAACTAAGCTGAGCCATAATAAATACCGACCCAACTCTACTCAAGGAGGAGCTGTTGCGATCTTCATTCACAAAGACTTGCGACATAAGGCCGTGTATAGCGGTGAAGTGCAGAGATTCCAGGAGCTGGAAGCATGTATCGTGTGCATTACTCTCCGTAGTGGAAAGAGGATGTACATGGTCGCTGGGACGTTCGAAATCAAATACGGTCTACAACATGGTGCGGTTAATTCGCCGATCCTCTTTCACATTTACAAGAGTGATCTCGTAGAATCTCTTCCCCATGCTATTGCGTATGCAGACGACTTGATCGCGTATAGGTCAGGACCAAGATCGAGGTCATTGCAATACTTTTGCAGCGTGATTTCGATAAGATCAGGATATACTGCGACGACTGGAAGCTGAAGATCAACTTCCAGAAGACAAAGACTATTCTGTTTAGAACGTCGTTATCTGGGGCCTCCAGGGATACCAGAAAGAATTGGCGAAAGTTCTCAATCATGGGACAGCACGGGCAGCCACTCGCGAGTCGAAGTGTGGTTAGATACCTTGGGATCTGGCTAGATCAATATCTATATTTTAACAAAAATGTAGATGCTGCTCTGGCCAGAGCTAGAGGTGCTTTTGCCCTTACAAAGAGACTGGTTTATATCAGTCAACTCGATGCAAGGGTGAAGGTAATCTGCTACATTTCCCTTATTCGGCCCATGCTCGTATATGGATGTCCCGTGTGGTTCAACGTGGGACCAAGCTAGATGGAAAAGATTCGGGTGTTCGAGAGGGCTTGTCTTCAGTTGTACAGAACACCAGAGTCCCAGTAGATAAAATTCTATTCTAATGAGGTCCTGTATAACAGGGCGAACATAAACAGAGTGGATAATTTCCTGATCAAGATGATTCGAAGGCACACTGTAAGAGCAATGTCCTCGATGAATAACCTGATCTCTGGGGCATACTACCCCAATGATTTGTATCACGAGAGCGTGCGCCTTAACGGCTTCATCCCCCAGAGGCGTTTCTATTTTTGGATAGAGAAGGTCTGATACAGGATAGGGTAGCGGTGCCGCTAATCTACCATGTTGCCCGAAATGCTGCGGACAGGCGACATAACTACGACAAACACGTCGCACATACCACCACGGATCGTCTCCGGTTTAGTAGAGCGGTATCAAGCCGTGATATGGCAGATGCAGTAAGACAGCACTAGAAATTCTGGCGGCTCGGGGATGGAAAATGAACTCCCTCGTCGTTTCCTTTTGATGCGTGGTAGCCTCACAAGGGACAAAATCGGTGTAGCTTTTTATAGCCTGGCCAGCTTACATAGTTCTAAGGTCGGTTTAAGTTTTAAGCTTTAATAAAAAATAAAAAAAAATCCTTATACATGTATATAAATGTATGTATACTATATGTATTTTGAAGGTATACAATATATCTATATATATGTGTTTAATCACGTACCTTAGAATAAGTAGCTTTTAGGTAGTTTGTAAGTTTTATATATAGATAAAAAATTCCGTTCATATACTATGTTTTTGCTTCAAAATTTTTTCTTAGTTTCTCAATATTTGTAAGTATAGATTTAATTAATATTTTAAGTTATGTTACGTCGAAAGACATAGTTTAAGCATTAGGTTTAGCTTAGAGCGCCCGCATAGGGCCATACAGGTAGTATATAACATAGTTAAGTTAGTTAAGCTAGTTTTAAGAATTTTTTCTGTGTCTAGCTGTTAAGAGTTCATGAATTCGAAAAATAAAAATGCATTAAAAAGGAACGAAAATCATTCTGTCATAAGCTTTTACTGTCCTCTGTCATTTTTAATGTCATTCAAATAAAAAAGGTGGTCAAGATCGGAAGAGAGTTTTAATTCATTTTACAAGTTAATAGAGTTTTTCGCGCTATTCGTAATTTCTTTAAACAGTCGGTGTTTTGACTTGTTAAGCAATAATATTCAACTTCTTTGAGATTGTCCTAAATATAGACTAATTTTCGCTGTGTTTATTATTTTAATGAATTTTTTTGTCTTAGTCTTTATTTGTTAACGACATTTAATACCATTTTTATTTGCTTTCCTAAGTAAAACGGGAATCGTAGTTTGCTGTGATGCTAATGCTCACCACTCCGCGTGTGGTAGCTCTGATATTAACGAAAGAGATGAGTTGCTTTTTGACTATATTTTAAAAACTAATCTCATTTTGTGTAACATCGGTAGCGAACCTACATTTATAATTAGAAACCATCAGGAGGTTCTAGATATAACTCTTGTCTCCGACAATATTAATCAAATGATCAAGAACTGGAAGGTATCTGGTGAACACCCTTTTCTGACCACCGATACCTTCAATTTAGTCTTGACGACGATCCTCCAGGCCCATTGGTTTACAGAAATATCCGTAATACTAACTGGCTCAAATATAGGGAAACCTTAAAGAAATTGGTTAATTCCGACACTCTAGAGTCCTCGAATAATACTCAAGAGCTTGATTGCATGGTTAAGGACCTTACCTTGGCCCTCAATAAAGCGATGTGTTCCTCCTGGCCTTTACTTAGGGTTAGGGTCAACAAAAAACCACACTGGTGGACCTCTGATCTTGGACCACTCAGGAATACTTGCAGAAAACTTTTCAACAAAGACAAAAGTACAAGAGACGCATCTGACTCGTACAAAGAAGCCCTAAAACCATATAAAAAGAATTGAGGAAAGCCAAACGTATTTCTTGGAGACTCTTTAGTGGTAAAATCGAAGAATCTTCTGAGGCGTCTAGGCTGAGAAAAATCCTCTCGACAAATCTTTCAGTGCCCTGCTGTTTACTAAAAACAGATGGGTTTTGGACAACTTCTAGTGTAGACATATTAAATTTACTTATTGATACACACTTCCTAGGTAATTCTCTGACTGCCAACAATATCGGCTCTATCAAGTCAAATGCTCATAAAACCAACCTTTTAAGTCTGGTTACGCAGGACAAACTCCTTTGAGCGCTACATAACTTCAAACCATATAAATCCGCTGGACCAGATGGCATAACACCTGGTGAACTACAAATGTCATCTGATATTATCCTGCTGGTTCCAAAAAATATGTTTCAGAGCTGTCTGAATCTGGTCCATATTCTGCATATATGGAGAGAAGTCAATGCGGTATTCATACAAAAAGCTGGTAAATATTCACATGCCAGTCCAAAAGACCTCAGACCCATTAGTCTATCATCTTTCCTTCTAAAAACACTAGAACAAATTACTTACGTGATAGTATTGACACACGACTACTATCCACGGCTCAACATGCATACTGTAAGGGCAAATCAAATCTGAAGATAGATAGTTCACTTGGCGAGCTGATTAATTTACTGCTTAATGGTCGAATTATCAACTCAAAGCTGGGTGAGTCATCTGCCAGAAGATATGTCAGCAGGGGTGTACCTCTCAAGGGGGCGTCCTATCCCCACTTCTTTGGAATCTGGTGGTCAATGAACTACTGTTACTCTTGGAAGCTGAGTGTTGCGAACTTATCGCTTATGCAGACGATGTTGCTATAGCAGTCTCCGGTAAACACCTCACTACCTTACAAGAGCTCCTACAAAACGCTTTGAATGAGCTATCTAGATAGAAAGCTCGGTGTGGTCTAGGAGTGAACCCCCATAAAACCGAACTAGTCCTCTTCTCAAAGAAATATAAAATCCCACCTTTTGACCCTCCATCCCTTCATGGAACAAGCTTAATTTTCTTCAACGAAGCAAAATACCTGGGTCTTATTTTGGATAGGAAACTAAGCTGGAAACTTAGTATACAGGAAACAGTTACGGAAGCCACTGGTGCACTCAGATTAACTCACTGCCTCTATATCCCGGTCATTAGACCGATCCTTATGAACGGGATAGTTGTCTTCTGGACTGCCTTGTCTGTGAATTAGTGGAGCACTGCGGACAACACCTTCCGCAGCTATGGACATTCTTTTTCATTTAACACCCCTTGACATTTATGGTAGGCAAATGGCAGCTAACTCAGCTATTCGCCTTAAAGCTACTTCACAGTGGTTTAATAAAGTGTATGGCCAAGCCTCTATCTTAAATAAGTTTAATATCTTCCCTGAAGACATTGACTACACCATCCCCAAGTTAAATTTAAACTAAAACTTCCAAGTTACCATCCCTTCCATAGCATTCTGGGAAGAAGGTGGCTTTACGGAAGATAAGTAGATACATTTTTAAACCGACGATTCAAAAACTAACGATGGGGTGGGTGGTGGTGTCTTCTCTGATAGGCTTAATTTAAACCTCTCTTTCGTCTCCCAAACCATTGTAGCATGTTCCAGGTGGAGATAATGGCAATAAGGGAAGACTTGTCTTGGCTAAAGAAAAACGTGATATCGGCCATTGATATCCGCATCTTTTCAGATAGCCAAGCCGCAATCAAATCCATGGAATTTTCCTCAATAAAATCTTTAACAGCTTTAGACTGCCGATCGGCATAAGAATATTCCAGGGAATTGTAAGGCTGACGAACTTGCCAGACACGAAACTACAATACCCATCCATCCAGGCAAGAGTTTACTGGGTATGCCTGTCGCTACATGCAAACTTAAATTAAAGCTAGATGCTACCGTAAAGACAAATTCTAGGTGGACAAGGCGTACAACTTGTTTAGCGACAAAACAGATTTGGCCTACGCTGGATCTGAAATGCTCTAAGAATTTGATTTCTCTAAATAGGAAGTATATTAGTGATTTTATAGGTGTCATAACTGGACACTGTCTAATAGGCAAGCATGCAACAAGGCTTGGAGTCTTCTCTAACGATTTCTGCAGAAGCCGTATGTACGAGGAGGAGGAAGAGACCATTCATCACCTTCTGGTGAAAGATTATGTTAAGAAGATTATGTTAAACCTAAAACAGGATCTTTTATCAGTTAGCAAAACCCAACTTATCATCGTTAAATTACTATACATAGCACAAAAATCTTTAGAAATATTTGAATAAACGTACGAAGCGTTTTTTTGCTACCATTGATCTGTGTCGCCTGCATTATTTTTTTTTTTTTGCAATCGCATTTGACGTTTTCAAACAAAGCAAAACGGAGCCCTTAACAAAAATTATTAAGAAAATTGTGTTGAAAAATCTTAGTGAGTGTACAAGTAATAACAATAATTATAATTTACATGGACGAAACGTTCTTACTGTTCACGAGATCGAAATTCCTCCGAGTGGTCCGATTCAGTAATTTTTATTATTGCGCAGCGCAGATGAAGTTTATGAACATCTGCCCTGCAAACAATGCATTATCGAACATGCTGTAAATGCAGTGTGATTTCTAATGTTGTTTTCGAACAAACGACTTTTGCAGCTTGCGTTTAAGAACATTATGCAAAAACAATTTGATGAAAATGACGTTTTCGAAAACGGCCTATTTAGCTGGTAATTACTTCCCACCGATTTAAAATATAACTCTTCTTAGAAGGGGAATAATTATTTAAATACACTTATCAAACGGACTGGATGATTGGTTTGATACATGAAAACATTTTATTTTTCTATCATACGACGGGTTGTAAATAATTTGTTATTTCTTTTTTGTTTTTTTTTTTCATATTTACTTATACATCCATAAAATTATTCTTCTTTATATTCCTTTTTTTTGTAGAACAGTTTTTTTTTTGTGTTATAATAGTATATATGTACATAAAAAATAAACAAAATACATAGTCATACATATGACTATGTATTTTTATTATTTATTTTTATACTTATTAGATTTTATCCTTCCATATTTTTTATTATATCTAGTAGTAAAACGGAAATAGTTGACAACATCAAACAATTAATAGAAAATTTATGAGACTTATGCCTATATACGAGTGTATATAATTGTTTACGTCTTAAAGGTATAATGCATTTTTTAGGCATAACTTAATATCTACAATTATTATCTTGACAAAATAAATTTGTATATTCAAATTCCACCGGTTTATATATTTTTTTTAAATTAACTAAATTTTACAAAATTAAAAATTTAAAGCGTTTTTCACTTCTTGTGTTTACAATTTAGATTTATTAATTGATAAAACAATTAATAGAAAGTTTATGAGACTTATGTTTATGTACGTAAAGGTGTCCCAAAATTCACGCAACAAGTAATTTAGATAGAAAACATAGGTTTTTAATTAATTTGCTCAATTTGCTCCTTCAAGGCGTGGGCTTGTTGGCATAAACCTTAGACTTCTAAAAACTGCAAAGAAAATCGCATGATCTCGGCGGCCAATTTTGATTACCAAAACTGGAAATTACACGACCAGGAAATGACTCATGTAGTAATTGAATTGTTTCTCGGGCTGTATGGCATGTTGCACCATTTTGTTGAAACCACATGTCGTCCACATCCTTATCTTGCAATTTAAGCACACAAAATTAGATTATGTTGCGAGAGCGAGAACCATTAACTGTTATTGCCTGACCAGCCGCATTGTCAAAGAGGAATGGTCCGATGATGCCTCCAGCCCAAAATCCGCATTCAAGTTGTGGATGCATTTGTTTCTCAACAATCACTCATGGATTTTCTGAACCCCAAATTAGACAATTTTGACGATTAACAAGGCCATCAAAATGACAACGAGCCTCATAGCTGAAGATAATTTCGTTTGAAAAATCAGCATCCACTTGTTGTTGTTTCATAATCCATTCAACGAACTCTCTTCGCTGTGCGTGGTCAGTAAGCCAGTTCCAGTTCCAGCCAGTTCTTGAGTCAATTGCACTTTGTATGCATGAAGATGCAAATCGTTCGTGAGAATACGTTGTAGAGAGCTTTTTGAAATGTTAAATTATTGACCAAGGTGCCGAATTGATGTTCCTGGACTCTCAACAACACTCTCACGAACTGCTTTGATGTTTTGTGTTGAACGACTTGTTGAAGGACCGCCAGAGTGTCAAAGATCACTAATTGATCCAGTCTCCCTGAATTTTTGAATTAATCTCTTCACAGTTGATGAAGTAAAATCACTATCCCGACCATATTTTGTACGGAAATTGCAAATTGTAGCTGCCAAACCTTCATTATTTTTAAAATATTGCTCAACAATGTAAACGCGTTGTTCTTTCGTGTAGCACTCTATTTTTAATAATCCTGAACTGTCAGCTGTTACACTGTCTCCCTTTTTCGTTGGCAACACTTCACAGCACAAGTGGCGCAAAATTCAAATCATGCTTGAATTTTTTGGCACTCTTTATAACTGTTTACTGCTTATAGATATAATGAAAAAAAGTTTTGAAGCCACTTTTTTTTAATTTTTTGTTTTAATTTGTACGATCTTTTTTAATATTATTATTATGGACATATTTCGTAACAATATATTTAGATTTATTATTATATTCTTTCCCGTACTAACTCAATTGACCTTGTTTGAAGTGTTGTGAGCTAGGGCTGGCCATGGAAGAGTATTCGGTGCGAGTAAGGAGGACAGCGGAACGCTCGCGGTTGCTCGGCTCAGCTCGTCGGACGGGGTGGTTCTTGTCCACCTTACTTTACACCACCTGCTCAGCACACACAATTTCGTGCCATTGTGTAAAAAAACAAAAGAGAAGAAGGAAGTTACTCTAATTTGACTTCGGACTGACTTCAAAAAAGATAGAAAAGAAAGAAAAGGAAAATCCAAGGACTTGTGCCCATGGCCAGGAGAAAGATTGGGAAGGACTCCGCGAAACTTACCCCACTTATTCTAAACTAAACCTAAACTAACCTAACGACTTAAGCTAAATCCTAGACTAAACTTAACTACCGTAATCTAACCTATAGCTACTCTCTTCCGCACAATTTATCCTTCCCCTTTTCTCTCCTCGCCAAACGGTTTCATCAAGTACCCGAGGTATGTGTGGTGGAAGTGGCAAAAGCTGGCCTGCCCACCCATCGTGCCTTGAGACACAACCGATCGATATCTCTCTGGCCAATGTTTGCGAGAGATAGCCCCTAAAAGTGCTTCCCAGTCACGACCTAAGTCAGTCGTAGAGGAAGTCTGTTAGTCGTCACGTTACGTCGTCATCGTTCGTAGTTGTCCTGTCTTGTCACCGTTCATCTACAGAAGCACGGCCCGACCCATGAATCAAATACAACAGATAACCCATTGCGCAACAGATAACCCTTCTTGCACAACTCAAGCTGACGTCACATGCACGTAAGACTTGATCGAGAGAAGTTGTGTTGATAGAAAGTAAAGGACTTAGTTCAATAATATTATTATTAACATGGGTGTTTGTGCTATGTGTGAGTGTAGAAATAACACAGAAAATACAATATCAACAAATACGGGTTTCCACGCATTTCCCAAAGATAAAAAATTGTTAAAACAGTGGATACATTTTTGTAAACGACAAGATTAATTCAATCCCAAAAATGCAAAGATTTGCAGTCTGCATTTCATAAAAGAGGATTTTGAAAACAATTTGAAATATGAAATGGGTTAGCAAACAATTATTTATTATTTTATGTTAACACTTAATAATATATGTATATCTTAGGATTTGTTCAAAACCGAAAAATAAAGGAAGGATCTGTGCCCACTTTACGCGTGAATCCACTAGAAACTGGTGTTCCAGAATCTAGTCGAGCAAACAGGAGCATCAATAAACAATACAAAGAAATTGTTACTTCTTTGTTGAAGGAGTCTAATGTCACAGGCACCACTTTTTAGCACATTGCTACAGAAAGTCCAATCGAAGAACCTTGTGATAAGGAAGATGAGTTGCACGACGAGCAGAATTCGCAACGTAAGCTTGAATTTGAAAATTTAACTAAGGAAATTAATGTCGTGAAGAAAAAAATTTAACTGGCATATTGTTGTGTTAATTTATGTGAACTTGCCTTTGAATTCGGAAACCTAACCGAGAAATTTATGACGACTCTCTACTGAAAAAAAGAAAATATAAAAAAATTACAACATAAAATGATGCCTGCTTTGATTATTTGAATTTGTCATTTTTCATTCATTATTATTTCTATATCATTCATTCATCAGCAAGTGCGGTTGTGCTCTCTGTGTTTAGTGAAAAAAAGTGTAATTATATTTCGGCAAGGGTTTCTACCTGCGCTGGTAATTTGGTTTTATCCAATCATTAAAAAAATTAAAAAAAAAGATTTAAATTCAACATTTATGATAGTGCATCCTGTCATAAATATAATTAATTAAGAAATAGAGGCAAGTGTTTCTACCTGCGCTGTTCATTTAATTATTTTAGGACAAAGGAAAAGTCTTCTAACCCGAGCACAGATAGGTAGAAAAGAAAAGAAAAAGGAAGTCGTCGATGTATTGCCAATCACGGGTAGGAGTTCCTTGTTTCGCAGCATGAAAAACTTGCAGGCAGTAATCAATTATACGAGGAGGAGGATGCTAACTTAGTACCCGACAATCAAATGGAAATCAAAACTGAGCAGGATGAGGACTCTGCTACCGACATAATTAACAACGACGAAACATCGTTCTACCAACTTGCAGACAATGTCTATTAACGGGAATAGTCTTCTGAATAATATCCTTTCTTTCTTAACAAAAAAAATTGCCAAATATATTCTCTCATATTAAATATTCATGTAAAAGATTATGTAGCCATTGAAATGGGTTTTTTTAAATTTAGCAACTTTTTTTCAAATTATGGTGTATATTTCAACGAACAATTACCATTTACAAAAAGAAAACATAGTGAAATCAATCGTTTTCCATACACCCTTCATATCCTCTCCACGCATGTGACGTCATGCGCAGAAGAAAACACAAAATAAACGCGGGATGGCATAATCTTTTATGTTTGATTCATGGGCCCGACCGGCCATCCACACACCAAAAGGAAAAGAACTTACAGTAAGAATAAAACTAAGGTGATCATCTTTCACTGGATCGATGTGGAACTTGGTCTATAGTTATTTGAAACTTCGCTAGTCGCACAGTTTTTCTCAGTTATTCTTTCTTTTTTTCTTTTGCTTTTTGACTTAATTCACGTCGCGTCGTACGTTATTATGTTTTACTTTTTATTTCTTTTTATTATTCTTTTGTTTATGTACACTTTTCTTGTTCTGGGGGATATCTCGGTATCCCACCGCTGCCACCAGAAATTTAATGTTACGCCTTGCGCGTTCACAAAAAAATAAAAAATAAAAATAAAAAGCAATATCCCCGGTCGCGGACGTCAGGCTGGCTATATGATGGCGATATTTTGTCGCTAGTATTACCTTCGGTAATGTCACGCCGAAGAAAAAACAAACAAAAGCAACCAACAGACAACCAAACACTGATCACAACCAAACGATAATCCCAAGTGATAAGAAAAAGAAAAGAAACAATTTAATTAATTATAACGACGTTGTTTATTAGACGACTGCTGAGCTAAAAGTAATTTTAAAATAATTCCTTAATTTTAACTTAACCCTATGCAGCACTGAATACACAGCACTGCACTGCATACACAGCAATTCTCGTATCGTTGAAGATTCTCACATTAATTGTGGGAATGTGTATTTTGCTGATCCGACGTCTGGTGTGATAACTAGGATTACCAACCGTACTCTAAAATAGAGTATTGTATTCATGTAGGTGTACTTAATAATCTATAACTCTAATAGAGCACACAAAAATACTCTTTTTTTACTTAAACTGACTTTTTTCCCTTTTCTCTTCTTCCTTCAAATATACTTTTTATAACCAACGTATTTTCAACACCACTTCATAAACAATATTTCCGCACCATCCATCTACCTGCGTACACAAATGTTGCAAACTTGTTTTCTTCCTCCTAAAACTCAGGTGTTTCTGAACGCTCCCACAATTTTCAAAATATAATCAATGTCAATGTGACAAGTTGTTGAGGGTGCGAGAGCGAGTGCGACGAGCAAAGTGTCATTTTCTTTGTCTAATTTGTAATCGTATTAAATCAACAAAATCAATAATCAAAATTCGTGCAAAGTATTTTCGTTTATGCTTTAACTTTTTGTTTGGAAAACGAAAAATGTATGACGAAAATAATAATAACACCGATCGTGAAAACGGTGATAACAACAGCACACCTAGAAAATTCGGTAACCAAAAAAAAAAAAAAAGAATTCAGAGGTGCAAAATGTTATGGGAAAAAGAATGTAATTGGTTGACAAACGACCCAGAAAATGATACGAACGCAAAATGCATCATCTGTGGTGTAATTTTCTATATTTCTTCAGCTGGAATTGGACACGTAAGAAAAAAAGACTGTTATTTACTTTTAATTACAATTTCATTTAGTTCAGTTATTTTCACTGCTTGAGTGAGTTTGAACTTGGTGGGGTGGTGGTGTTGGTCATAATGCTGTGTTTAACCTTTTTAGATAAAACGACGTCAAGACACGAAACAACACAAAGTTGAAACGGAATCAAAAAGAACATCTGGTGTCCTACAAAAGTTTTTGACTCTCGCTTCATCCTCAAGTTCAGGGTCTGAAAATTACTATATTACAGCTGCGGAATTGGCTTTATCATTTCACACAGTTAAACACAACATATTGAATAATAGTATGGATTGCTCAGTTAAACTGGACAAACAAATATATGCGGATTCTAAAACTGCGACTAATATTCGATTAGCCAGAACCAAAATTTAAGCCCTCATAATGGAGGTTCTCGGACCTTATGCCCTTGAAAGTGTGATTAATGATCTACAAAATGAAAATATGTTTTTTTGTTTACAAACTGATGTATCAAATAGAAAAAACATTAAATTATTCCCTTTAGTGGTCCAACACTTCACAGCAGAAAAGGGAATACACAACAAACTTTTAGATTTCTACGAAAATGCTGATGAGAGTGCCGATGGTATGTTCACAGCCATAAAAAATTCTATGGATATGTACAAAATCCCTTTTAAGCGAGTATCGGGCCTCAGCGCAGATAATACTAATGCAAATTTTGGTGTCCATCATTCTTTATACACAAATATGGTTGATATAGTACCTGATCTCGTAAAGAGTAATTGTCATGAACATATTGTGGATAATTGTATAAAACATGGAATGAATTTCCTTGCTTATGATGTTGAAAATGTTATATTAAAAATATATAGCCATTTTTCAGTGTCCGCTTATAGAAGAGAAAAATTGAAAAAATGTGTTGCTGTAGTTGAAGGAGGCATTCATGAACTTAAAAGACACATTGGTACTAGGTGGTTGTCGTTACTCCCTAATAATATGTAATTATTTTAAAAAGTCTTAAGGATGATTGTCCTCAGAGAACTCAAAATCTGTTAATATTAGATAGTGAGCATGATTTAATTGAAATTTACTTACAGTTTGCGAGCCACACTTTAGATATATTATAAAACTACTAAGTCTCTGGAAGGTAACTATGTCACATTGTAGATGTTTTTAGTATAATGTATAATTTAAAATCAGAATTGCTGCAAAGAAAGAATGATAACTTTTTTGGCTATACAACGAAACAGAAATTAAAACCCATTGAGCAATCATTACCTGACCTGTTTAATAAGATAAGAAGTAATTTCTTTTTGTTTATAGACAAATGTTTGATTTATTTACAAAAATGGTTTGATTTTAGTGGCTATCTTAATTAAATTCAATATCTTTGAAAACGTATATTGAATTTAAACATTTAGAACAAATTATTGAGGGAAAACTCAATTAACAAAAGTTAAACATAAACATGGAAATGTTCAGAAATAATAATTTTAAAAGAACTGCAGGGCGAATTATTAAACAACTTTAATTTTATGGAAAAAAATACTGGAGAAAAATGGTAATTTATTTTTAAAAAATGTCCTGATGAATTTATTTATTTAAAAAAAAATTGTTAGCTATATAATATCTGTTCCTTCTACTTCAGCATTCACTGAGAGAGTATTTTCGGTCATGAATGTATAGTGGCGAGAAGAAAGGAGCAGAGCTTCATTAAAATTGATTAAAAATGAGCTCCTGGTCTATATGAACCTAGAGTTAGAATGTTTAGATTTATACAATTATTTTAAAAACAACAAAAAAGTACAAAAAAAAATTATTTTTAAAAAGTGAAATAAATGATACTCTTTATTATTAAACTGTACTTTTATTTATCCTCTCTGGAATCAAATATACTCTATTCCTTCTTAAAAAAGTTGGCAACCCTAGTGTCATCTGAGATGCATTCGTACGATGGAAAAGTTTAGTGCGAAATTTGAGGTGCATCTGTAACACCTACCTCCTTAGAGTTTATGGGTATTTGACTCTCAAACTCGGTTCGACTAGTTGCATCATGATGGTTTCAGATGTCGTCTAGGATGCGCTTCTTATGCTAGGTGCTTTGTTTCTTTGCTGTTTTCTATTCAGGTTAAAGCATTTATTAAAAATTGTAAATGTTGCTTTCCCTCCTGTGCTGTGTCCACACTTCCAGGCGATGAATAATTTTAATGCTAGTAGGATTGTTCCGGTAACTCCAGTTAAGATTCCTCTTGCTTTTTCAGGTATTGGGTCTAAAGCATGTTCCCAAAAATATTTTTGATTCTGGATGGCTACCTCAAATTCGTTTAACTCTCCAGCGTCTCTTACTTTTATTTTATTTAATATCTTAGAATCTAATCTAATAATCTGTAATAATTTTATCTTTTGGAGTAATAGATTTTCCTTGGTTTAATGTTCTAATACTAGTTTCAAAATTCCAACAATCATTAATATTCCATCTTCCTTATTTTTACTACAGTTACAATGATATTTTGTTTCTTCAGTTACCAGAAATATAAACACATTTTCCTTAATTTTATGAAACGTTTCAATTTCCGATTTCACAGTTTTTAAAATACAATTTGTTGCTTTGTTTCACAAGAAAACGTTAATTTCACAATTTTTACAATCGAGTGTGTTTTACAATTGAGTTTTACATATAAAGATTTCATCTATCTCATTACAATCTTCTAAATTTTTTCTTAAGGTATAATGCTCTTTACCTTTGCTTATTGTTAAAAACTTGTTTGTTACTTCCATTAAAATAATTCCATTTTTCACTAATTTTAGTACAGATATTATCTCCTATAAATCAAAATTTTCTTCTCTTATACTAGGGATTATTTTTTATGTAAGCTTTAATTTCAATTTATTTCATAATCTTAGAATAATTTTCTATTACGGGTTCCAAAATAAGAGAATCATCAATATTTAAGCTTTTTAATTCTTCCAGTAATTGCAAAGGTTTAATTATCCTAGGATGAAGTACGATATTTTGAATAAACAATAAACTATCTAGCACCTGTTCAACTTCAATTTCCAATAATAACATTTTGTGATTTACTTTACGAGGGCAAGGTGAAAAGTTCTCGGCCTGACAATGAAAGACTGCGATTTTCAGCTAAAAAATGATTTTATTTTTCTACAAATCTCCCTTGACTTCAACACATTTGGTCCAGCGTTTCTTCAACATCAGTATTCCTTCTCGGAAGTGAGAGTTTGGAAGGCTGTGAAAATATTCATCTACGACCAAAGGATTGAAACAGTTTACTGTGCAAATACCTCCAATCAAAGCAACTGATGGAAACTGGGCAAGAAGCGATGAGGACAAAGCCATTCTCTTCGCAAACTACCTCGTAAACATATTGTAGCATAATAATAACTGCGCTCCTACGACTATGCAAGTGTCTTTTCATTCTGGCAGAATTTTGGTCCGAAGTGTCCTTTCATTCGAGGTTCGTGTCTGCGGTTTCCACAGTTCATGTCTACGAAAGAGACGGATAATATCACGGATGAGAGGGAATTATAACTGCAAGAATGATTATCATCTTGGAATTATTACATCAGAATTTTTCTTGTTCCAGTGGTCGAAGAATTTGCTAGAAGTTTCTGGCTATCAGAAACTTCTGCTATATAAGGACAGATGGCGATCAAAAGGGGGCAGTAGTTTTTAAACTGTGGCGAAGAGATTAGAAAAGTGATAATGGGCGAAGTTGTAATTTTGTGATAAATTGAAAGTTGAGAGTTAACAAGAAGAAGTAATTAGTTTGGATTTGTGAATTAAGTAATTGAAAGGAGATAAAGTGATTTAAAAGGAAAGAGACCTTGTAAGAAAAGAATTGCGAAGAATAGTATAGTGTGAACCTGAATTGTTCTATAGACTAGAAAATAAAGAAATAATTTCACAGAATATTGTTTTATCTACTCGAGCCGTAGCTCGCATATTACATTGGTGTCAGAAGCGGGATAAAACGTATTCTGTGAATAACTATTTCCGTGGTGTGAAATTGCACAAGCAAAAAAAAAAAAAAAACGATTTCTGTGTTGAGTTAATTAGTTGCGCAAAATGGGTCGCAAATTGGGAAAACTAACTATAATTCAACTAAAGGCAGAACTCAGTAAGCGGAACCTCGACACAACTGGGGGAAAAGATGCCCTACTGATTCGTCTGGAAGAAGCAGTAACGCAGGAAGGTGAAAATCCGCACGACGTAGAGTTTGACGTGGAAGAGGAACCAGCAAGTACAGCAGCCGACCCGGGTATAACAAGTCTGCTCCTGCAACTTAAGTTAGTCATGGACGAACAAAAGAAAGCAATAGAAGACCAAAGGGATTCTATAGAACTTAAGCTGGACGACCAAAAGAAAGCAATGGACGAACAAAAGAAAGCAATGGACGAACAAAAGAAAGCAATGGACGAACAAAAGAAAGCAATGGACGAACAAGAGAATTCTCTAGAACTTAAGCTGGACGAACAAAAGAATTCTCTAGATGCTCTGGAAAGCAAACTTGATGAGCAAAACAAGAACTTGGAATCCAAATTCGAAGCGTTCGAAGAGAAAATCGAGAAGGTCGAGACGCAACTCGAAAAAGTCGAAACTAGATTCGATGAAAACTTTGAGAAGCATGAAACTCAGTTCGGGAAGATAGAGACTCAGTTTGAAAAATTAGAAAAGCAAGTCGAAAATCTTACTAAGGAGCTCAGCAACGTGAAGAGACAGAAAGCACGGGAATATTCCACTGACGGACTGAGAAGAAAGGAGATGCAGCCTCTTATCTTCGATGGTCAAACATCATGGCCAATTTATAAGAGGCAATTCGAAGCGGCCGCAATGACCAATAGCTGGGACGATGAAGAGAAGTCTATTGTGCTTACGCTTGCACTGAGGGGTCCAGCTGCGGAGCTCTTGCAGACCATCCCGAAAGATAAACAGCAGAACTACGACTCTCTGGTTCAGGCTATCGAGATGCGGTTTGGGGATGAACACATGCAGCAGGTGTACAGGGTTCAGCCGCGTAGTCGAGTCCAGAAAAGGGGGGAAACACTGCAACAGTTGCAAGCGGATATAGAGCGACTAGCCCATCTTTTATATCTTAAAGCCGGTGAGGAGCTTATCAACGAAATGGCGGTGGAAGCTTTTATTCAGGCCATAGAGGACAGGCAACTGCAAATGGCCGTAAGGATGGCTGAAAAGCGAACACTCCCCGATGCATTGGCATTCGCTTTGTCAATGAAGGCTGCGGACCAAGCATACCAGGGAATACACCGTGTCAGGGAAATGTCCGTCGTGAAATGCTCATGCCAGAGAACAGCCGTCATGGATGAAGACAAAGCTCGCGGAAGTCAAATCCGTTGCTGGAATTGCAACCAAACCGGATACCTACAACGGCAGTGCAGAAGTGCACCTAGACGAGGAAATTGTCCACATTGCGGAAGTAGGAGAAGCAGAGAGGAAGCATCTGGCTGTCACTCAGAATTACCAAAACCAGCAGTCGGCAAATGCGTAAGGACCAACTTCGCGGTGCAGAAGTTGGTTACTGGAATCGAGGCCCACAGGACCACCATTCAAGTTTCGCAAACCAAATGGGGTAACAAGAGCCGGACAGTGGAGGCACTAATCAACAAGAAGAAGTGCGTAGCCACCATCGACACAGGCGCCACTGCCTCCATTGTAAGAAGAGATATCGTCAGAAGCGCCTGGCTGCACAACACCAACAGCTACTGCCTGAAGATTGCAACAGGGGAAATGGCGAAAGTGTTTGGAGAAGTTCGTCTTACGATTACTCTGGCGGGACTGACGTTCTCCCATGCGTTTCTGGTGGCAGATATATGCGACGAGTGCATCATCGGAATAGACTTCATGAAAACAAATGAAGTAATCCTGGACATCGGGATGCAAGTACTGAGGTATTGAAATGTGGAGATTCCGATGGTGTACGGAAACGAGAATGCCGTAACTCTCAGGACAGTCATCAGCAAAGACGAAGTTTTGCCGCCGTCTTCAGAGACAATCATTTGGTCGAAGCTGGAAGGTGATCTTGGGAGCCACCGATTCTACATAGTAGAACCAGACCCAGAGAAGAATTCTCAAGACTACATCGTGGGAAAGACGTTAGTCGAACCAAAGAACACCATGGTTCCAGTGAGGGTTTTGAACGCAAGACCGCACACTGTCAAACTAAGGCGAGGGGAGGTGACTGGAAAATGCTCGCCGATTACCGCCGTCGCAACAATATCTGAACGTGGTGCTCCAAAACCTCTCCCATCACCTTGGACAGCGGAAACGAGAGAGACGATTCTCCAGTCCAGTGAGCTAAATCAGGAGCAGCGAACTATGGCAGAGAATCTTATCAATGAGTACGCTGATGTATTTGCCTCACAGGACGGAAAATACGGCCGAACACACCTGGTACAACATCGAATAGACACTGGTGATACTAGACCAATTCGTCAGCCTGCTAGGCGCCTTCCATTGGCAAAGCAGACAGAAGTTGCAGAGATGGTGTCGGCAATGAAGAAAGAAGGTCTGATTGAAAGTTCCAAAAGCCCGTGGGCATCACCGGTTGTACTGGTTAAGAAGAAAGATGGCAGCACGCGGTTCTGCGTGGACTATCGGCAGCTCAATTACGTCACCAAGAAAGACAGCTACCCTCTGCCACGGATTGACGACACGCTAGACACACTATCAGGAGCCCGATAGTTTTCCACTCTCGACTTGAAGAGTGGCTACTGGCAGGTACAGATCCATCCAGAAGACCGGGAGAAAACCGCCTTCACCGCAGGAAATGGACTATGGCAATTCACGGTAATGCCATTCGGGCTGTGCAATGCTCCGGCGACTTTCGAGCGATTGATGGAATGTGTCCTGCAAGGGTTAACATGGAAAACCTGTTTGGTATACTTGGATGATGTCATCGTCGTAGGAAAAACGTTTGCGCAACACCGAGACAATCTAAGCGATGTGTTTCAAAGGCTTCGAAGTGCCCACCTGAAGCTCAACCCCAAGAAGTGCGCCCTGTTTAGAGCGGAAGTCAAGTACCTGGGACACATAATTTCAGCGAAAGGAGTGAGAACCGATCCGGAGAAGGTCGAAGCGGTGAAAAACTGGCCAGTCCCCAAAGACAAACACCAACTAAGGAGCTTCCTGGGCCTAGCCACCTACTACAGACGGTTCGTGAAGGATTTTGCCGGGATCGCAAAGAGCCTGCACCAGTTGACGGAACAGGGGAAACAATTCAAATGGTCAGTTGAGTGCGAGAAGAGCTTCAAGGCACTTAAACAACGGTATGCGATGCCCCGATACTAGCTTACCCCACTCCCGGGGAAACGTTCATTGTGGATGCAGATGCTAGTAATGTCGGGGTAGGAGCTGTACTCTCCCAGGTGCATGATGGCCAAGAGAAGGTGGTTGCGTACTTCAGCAAGGTGCTCTCTAAGCCAGAAAGGAACTACTGCGTGACAAGGCGGGAACTTCTAGCTTTGATCTTGGCTACGAAGCATTTTCACAAATACCTCTATGGGAGGAAGTTCGTTCTTCGCACAGACCATGCAGCCTTAAAATGGCTATTACAGTTCAAGAGCTCTGAGGGTCAGGTCGCAAGATGGATCGAAAGGCTGCAAATCTACGACTACGAAATACAGCATCGTAAAGGAAAACTCCACTCTAATGCGGATGCACTGTCCCGGAGACCATGCAGAACGGATTGTAAACATTGTGCGCGTCAGGAAGAACGGGAGCTGGTTTCCATCTAAAGAATGAGAGCCGAACCTATCGCCGGCTGGAGCGTAGATGAGATCCGGAACGCTCAGAAGGAAGACCCGGATATCGAGCCGATTCTGGCCTGGAAGGAGAACATGGAGAAACCGGATCATCAGGACATCTCTCACAGAAGCCCGACCTTAAAGGCATATTTTGCGCAGTGGGACTCCCTCCATGTCCAAGAAGGTGTTCTGAGAAGAAAATGGGAATCCTCCGACGGAAAGTCGTTTGTAATGCAGCTTGTCGTACCGCGGACGAGGGTCAAGGAGGTGTTACAGGAAATGCATGGCGGGGCGTCCGGAGGCCACTTGGGAGTGAATAAAACGCTAGAAAAGGTACGAGAACGTTTTTATTGGTTAAAAGCGAAGGAAGATATCGAAGACTGGTGCAGAAAATGCGACGTGTGTGCAGCTAGCAAGGGTCCGAGAATCAAAATTCGAGGTAAGATGCACCAATACAACGTGGGAGCACCTTTCGAACGAATCGCCATTGACATCGCAGGGCTCTTTCCGGAAACCGACAATGATAATCGGTATATACTCGTAGTAATGGACTACTTCAGTAAGTGGCCGGAAGCGTTTTCGATCCCTAACCAGGAAGCCAGAACCGTGGCGGAGCAGATCGTCTACAATTGGGTTAGCAGATTCGGTGTGCCCTTGGAGTTGCATTCTGACCAAGGGCGGAACTTCGAGTCAAGAATCTTCCAAGGGATGTGTCAACTACTCGGAATCAAAAAGACAAGGACAACCCCGCTTCATCCACAGTCGGACGGTGTGGTGGAGCGTTTCAATAGGACTTTGGACGAACATCTCTCGAAGGTCGTAGGTGACTACCAACGGGATTGAGACCGACAGATTCCCTTGTTTTTGATGGCATATAGAACTGCCGTGCATAGCACTACTCGACATACGCCGTTCGAAATCTTATTTGGTGGAATAGCTCGTTTACCCAGTGAGGTGAAATTTGGATCTCCCACCAATGAGCCCAGAAATGAAGAAGAGTACGTGGCGGACCTTAGGGAAATGCTTAGGGACATACACCAAAGGACCAGAAGCCAGATTAAGATGACGAGCGACCGCATGAAGACCAGGTATGATGCCAAGGCAACAACGTCAGGATTCCAGGAAGGAGATCTGGTGTGGCTGTATAATCCCCATCGCCAAAAGGGGAAATCACCTAAATTGCAGCGGAACTGGGAGGGTCCCTACAGAATAGTAACCCGCATTAACGATGTTGTCTACCGCATCCAGCGAGGACCAAGGGCCAAAATGAAAGTGGTTCATGTGGACCGACTGAGTCGATACAATGGCCGAAATGAGGATGCACTTGTTCGGGACGAACACGTCTAAGAGGGGGGCAGTGTAGCATAGTAATAACTGCGCTCCTACGACTATGCAAGTGTCTTTTCATTCTGGCAGAATTTTGGTCCGAAGTGTCCATTCATTCGAGGTTCGTGTCTGCGGTTTCCACAGTTCATGTCTACGAAAGAGACGGATAATAGCACGGATGAGAGGGAATTATAACTGCAAGAATGATTATCACCTTGGAATTATTACATCAGAATTTTTCTTGTTCCAGTGGTCGAAAAATTTGCTAGAAGTTTCTGGCTATCAGAAACTTCTGCTATATAAGGACAGATGGCGATCAAAAGGGGGCAGTAGTTTTTAAACTGTGGCGAAGAGATTAGAAAAGTGATAATGGGCGAAGTTGTAATTTTGTGATAAGTTGAAAGTTGAGAGTTAACAAGAAGAAGTAATTAGTTTGGATTTGTGAATTAAGTAATTGAAAGGAGATAAAGTGATTTAAAAGGAAAGAGACCTTATAAGAAAAGAATTGCGAAGAATAGTATAGTGTGAACCTGAATTGTTCTATAGACTAGAGAATAAAGAAATAATTTCACAGAATATTGTTTTATCTACTCGAGCCGTAGCTCGCATATTACAATATTTAAACCACCAGTTGAAAATGGAAATATACAACCTACGTTAATAGGACCTTCAGAAGAAAAAAGCGAAGAAATTCTGCTCACAACTCCTAATGAAATATGCAACTTAATTAAGCATGAAATAAATGCAAAGAAAAGTCCTGGATATGATATTATATCTGGTGTCGTACTAAAGAACTTACCAAGGAAGGCAATAATAAAAATAACAAATTTAATAAATGCCACATTTAAGCTTAAATATGTGCCTAGTTTGTGGAAGGTTGCTGACGTCCTAATAATTCCCAAACCTGGTAAACTGAAGTGTCATCTTACAGACCTATCTCGTTATTGCCAATGATATCAAAAGTGTTTGAGAAAGTACTCGCAAAGCGTTTAAATAAAATAATTGAAAGGAGAAAGCTGATTCCGAACCATCAGCTTGATTTCCAAGGCAGCACTCTCCGATACAACAGGTACACAGAATTACTAATAAAATCGAAGAAGCACTAGAAAAAAGGAAAGTTTGCTCGGCTGTATTCTTGGATGTGGCGCAAGCCTTTGATAAAGTATGGCACGAAGGACTTATCTATAAACTGAGATGTATGTTGCTTCCATTCTGAAATCGTATCTAGATGGAAGACATTTCAGAATAAAACAACAGAGTACTTATTCAAATCTAAGAGAAATAAAGGTCGGCGTACCGCAAGGTAGTGTACTGGGCCTAATATTATACTTATTATATACTAGTGATATTCCTAAACTAGAAAACCACACTATGGCAACATTTGCAGATGATACTGCAATACTAGCAGTAGAAAGAACCAATGAAGAATCCACAGAAAAACTACAAATTGGCATAAAAAAAATCTGTGAATGAAATAAGTTGAGAATCAAATTAAACGAGTCTAAGTCAGTCCATATTAAAATATGAGTATGTTAAACTATTGAGAGAGAGATAGATAGATACTTTATTTTTATATAGCATAGTATATACATTGTTTACAAATTAACATTACAATCTTACTACTGAAAAACGATCGTTTTGTTTATACGTGCTAACTTTATTTATAATTGTAATTACAATTACATTAGAGGAAAAACTGTAAGTAAAAAACCTCTATTTGAAAGATGTTACAAAAAAAGAAAAAGAGCATTACAATAATAGTAAATAAAACCAAGGTAAAAAATACATTAAAAAGAATCTACAATACAAATGTGTGTATTTAAAATGTAAGATAAATGGTTGGTAAATATGGATAAATAATAAATAATATATAATATTGTAGCATAATAATAACTACGCTTCTATGTCTATGCTGCAAATTCCGAAGTGACTTTCCATTCTGGCAGAATTTTGGTTCGAACTGTCCTTTCATTCGAGGTTCGTGTCTGGGACGAAGTCTCCACAGCTCATGTCAACGAAAGAGACGAATAATATCAGGGATAAAAAAGGGAATTATAACTGCAAGAATTATTTCTCTTGTTCCAGTGGTCGAAGAATTTGCTAGAAGTTTCTGGCTATCAGAAACTTCTGCTATATAAGGACAGATGGCGATCAAAAAAGACTCAGTTGGTTTAGAACCGTGGCGAAGAGATTGGAAAAGTGATAATGGGCGAAGTTGTAATTTGGTGATAAATTGAAAGTTGAGAGTAAACAAGAAAAAGTAATTAGTTTGGATTTGTGAATTAAGTAATTGAAAGGAGATAAAGTGATTTGAGAGGAAAGAGACCTTGTAAGAAAAGAATTTGCGAAGAATAGTATAGTGTGAATTTGAATTGTTCTATAGACTAGAAAATAAAGAAATAAATTTCACAGAATATCGTTTTATCTACTCGAGCCGTAGCTTGCATATTACATTGGTGTCAGAAGCGGGATAAAACTTATTCTGTGAATAACTATTTCCGTGGTGTGAAATTGCACAATTAAAAAAAAAAAAAAAAAAAAAAAAAAAAAACGATTTCTGTGTTGAGTTAATTAGTTGCGCAAAATGGGTCGCAAATTGGGAAAACTAACTATAATTCAACTAAAGGCAGAACTCAGTAAGCGGAACCTCGACACAACTGGGGGAAAAGATGCCCTACTGATTCGTCTGGAAGAAGCAGTAACGCAGGAAGGTGAAAATCCGCACGACGTAGAGTTTGACGTGGAAGAGGAACCAGCAAGTACAGCAGCCGACCCGGGTATAACAAGTCTGCTCCTGCAACTTAAGTTAGTCATGGACGAACAAAAGAAAGCAATAGAAGACCAAAGGGATTCTATAGAACTTAAGCTGGACGACCAAAAGAAAGCAATGGACGAACAAAAGAAAGCAATGGACGAACAAAAGAAAGCAATGGACGAACAAGAGAATTCTCTAGAACTTAACCTGGACGAACAAAAGAATTCTCTAGATGCTCTGGAAAGCAAACTTGATGAGCAAAACAAGAACTTGGAATCCAAATTCGAAGCGTTCGAAGAGAAAATCGAGAAGGTCGAGACGCAACTCGAAAAAGTCGAAACTAGATTCGATGAAAACTTTGAGAAGCATGAAACTCAGTTCGGGAAGATAGAGACTCAGTTTGAAAAATTAGAAAAGCAAGTCGAAAATCTTACTAAGGAGCTCAGCAACGTGAAGAGACAGAAAGCACGGGAATATTCCACTGACGGACTGAGAAGAAAGGAGATGCAGCCTCCTATCTTCGATGGTCAAACATCATGGCCAATTTATAAGAGGCAATTCGAAGCGGCCGCAATGACCAATAGCTGGGACGATGAAGAGAAGTCCATTGCACTCACGCTTGCACTGAGTGGTCCAGCTGCGGAGCTCTTGCAGACCATCCCGGAAGATAAACAGCAGAACTACGACTCTCTGGTTCAGGCTATCGAGATGCGGTTTGGGGATGAACACATGCAGCAGGTGTACAGGGTTCAGCCGCGTAGTCGAGTCCAGAAAAGGGGGGAAACACTGCAACAGTTGCAAGCGGATATAGAGCGACTAGCCCATCTTTTATATCTTAAAGCCGGTGAGGAGCTTATCAACGAAATGGCGGTGGAAGCTTTTATTCAGGCCATAGAGGACAGGCAACTGCAAATGGCCGTAAGGATGGCTGAAAAGCGAACACTCCCCGATGCATTGGCATTCGCTTTGTCAATGAAGGCTGCGGACCAAGCATACCAGGGAATACACCGTGTCAGGGAAATGTCCGTCGTGAAATGCTCATGCCAGAGAACAGCCGTCATCGATGAAGACAGAGCTCGCGGAAGTCAAATCCGTTGCTGGAATTGCAACCAAACCGGACACCTACAACGGCAGTGCAGAAGTGCACCTAGACGAGGAAATTGTTCACATTGCGGAAGTAGGAGAAGCAGAGAGGAAGCATCCTGTCGGTCAGACTTCCCAAAACCAGCAGTCGGAAGATGCGTAAGGACCAACTTCGCGGGGCAGAAGTTGGTTACTGGAATCGAGGCCCCCAGGACCACCATTCAAGTTTCGCAAACCAAACGGGGTAACAAGAGCCTGACAGTGGAGGCACTAATCAACAAGAAGAAGTGCGTAGCCACCATCGACACAGGTGCCACCGCCTCCATTGTAAGAAGAGATATCGTCAGAAGCTCCTGGCTGCACAACACCAACAGCTACTGCCTGAAGACTGCAACAGGGGAAATGGCGAAGGTATTTGGAGAAGTTCGTCTTACGATTACTCTGGCAGGACTGACGTTCACCCATGCGTTTCTGGTGGCAGATATATGCGACGAGTGCATCATCGGAGTAGACTTCATGAAAGCAAATGAAGTAATCTTGGACATCGGGATGCAAGTACTGAGGTATCGAAATGTGGAGATTCCGATGGTGTACGGAAATGAGAATGCCGTAACTCTCAGGACAGTCATCAGCAAAGACGAAGTTTTGCCGCCGTCTTCAGAGACAATCATTTGGACGAAGCTGGAAGGTGATCTTGGGAGCCACCGATTCTACATAGTAGAACCAGACCCAGAGAAGAATTCTCAAGACTACATCGTGGGAAAGACGTTAGTCGAACCAAAGAACACCATGGTTCCAGTGAGGGTTTTGAACGCAAGACCACACACTGTCAAACTAAGGCGAGGGGAGGTGACTGGAAAATGCACGCCGATTACTGCCGTCGCAACAATATCTGAACGTGATGCTCCAAAACCTCTCCCATCACCTTGGACAGCGGAAACGAGAGAGACGAATCTCCAGTCCAGTGAGCTGAATCAGGAGCAGCGAACTATGGCAGAGAATCTTATCAATGAGTACGCTGATGTATTTGCCTCACAGGACGGAGAATACGGCCGAACACACCTGATACAACATCGAATAGACACTGGTGATACTAGACCAATTCGTCAGCCTGCTAGGCGCCTTCCATTGGCAAAGCAGACAGAAGTTGCAGAGATGGTGTCGGCAATGGAGAAAGAAGGTCTGATTGAAAGTTCCAAAAGTCCGTGCGCATCACCGGTTGTACTGGTTAAGAAGAAAGATGGCAGCACGCGGTTCTGCGTGGACTATCGGCAGCTCAATTACGTCACCAAGAAAGACAGCTACCCTCTGCCACGGATTGACGACACGCTAGACACACTATCAGGAGCCCGATGGTTTTCCACTCTCGACTTGAAGAGTGGCTACTGGCAGGTACAGATCCATCCAGAAGACCGGGAGAAAACCGCCTTCACCGCAGGAAATGGGCTATGGCAATTCACGGTAATGCCATTCGGGCTGTGCAATGCTCCGGCGACTTTCGAGCGATTGATGGAATGTGTCCTGCAAGGGTTAACATGGAAAACCTGTTTGGTATACTTGAATGATGTCATCGTCGTAGGAAAAGCGTTTGCGCAACACCGAGACAATCTAAGGGATGTGTTTCAAAGGCTTCGAAGTGCCCACCTGAAGCTCAACCCCAAGAAGTACGCCTTGTTTAGAGCGGAAGTCAAGTACCTGGGACACATAATTTCAGCGAAAGGAGTGAGAACCGATCCGGAGAAGGTCGAAGCGGTGAAAAACTGGACAGTCCCCAAAGACAAACACCAACTAAGGAGCTTCCTGGGCCTAGCCACCTACTACAGACGGTTCGTGAAGGATTTTGCCGGGATCGCAAAGTACCTGCACCAGTTGACGGAAAAGAGAAAACAATTCAAATGGTCAATTGAGTGCGAGAAGAGCTTCAAGGCACTTAAACAACGGCTATGCGATGCCCCGATACTGGCTTACCCCACTCCCAGGGAAACGTTCGTTGTGGATGCAGATGCTAGTAATGTCGGGGTGGGAGCCGTACTCTCCCAGGTGCATGACGGCCAAGAGAAGGTGGTTGCGTACTTCAGCAAGGTGCTCTCTAAGCCAGAAAGGAACTACTGCGTGACAAGGCGGGAACTTCTAGCTTTGATCTCGGCTACGAAGCATTTTCACAAATACCTCTATGGGAGGAAGTTCGTTCTTCGCACAGACCATGCAGCCTTAAAATGGCTATTACAGTTCAAGAGTCCTGAGGGTCAGGTCGCAAGATGGATCGAAAGGCTGCAAATCTACGACTACGAAATACAGCATCGTAAAGGAAAACTCCACTCTAATGCGGATGCACTGTCCCGGAGACCATGCAGAACGGATTGTAAACATTGTGCGCGTCAGGAAGAACGGGAGCTGGTTCCATCCAAAGAATGAGAGCCGAACCTATCGCCGGCTGGAGCGTAGTTGAGATCCGGAACGCTCAGAAGGAAGACCCGGGTATTGAGCCGATTCTGGCCTGGAAGGAGAACATGGAGAAACCGGATCATCAGGACATCTCTCACAGAAGCCCGACCTTAAAGGCATATTTTGCGCAGTGGGACTCCCTCCATGTCGAAGAAGGTGTTCTGAGAAGAAAATGGGAATCCTCCGACGGAAAGTCGTTTGTAATGCAGCTTGTCGTACCGCGGACGAGGGTCAAGGAGGTGTTACAGGAAATGCATGGCGGGGCGTCCGGAGGCCACTTGGGAGTGAATAAGACGCTAGAAAAGGTACGAGAACGTTTTTATTGGTTAAAAGCGAAGGAAGATATCGAAGACTGGTGCAGAAAATGCGACGTGTGTGCAGCTAGCAAGGGTCCGAGAATCAAAACTCGAGGTAAGATGCACCAATACAACGTGGGAGCACCTTTCGAACGAATCGCCATTGACATCGCAGGGCCCTTTCCGGAAACCGACAATGGTAATCGGTATATACTCGTAGTGATGGACTACTTCAGTAAGTGGCCGGAAGCGTTTCCGATCCCTAACCAGGAAGCCAGAACCGTGGCGGAGCAGATCGTCTACAATTGGGTTAGCAGATTCGGTGTGCCCTTGGAATTGCATTCTGACCAAGGGCGGAACTTCGAGTCAAGAATCTTCCAAGAGATGTGTCAACTACTCGGAATCAAAAAGACAAGGACAACCCCGCTTTATCCACAGTCGGACGGTATGGTGGAGCGTTTCAATAGGACTTTGGACGAACATCTCTCGAAGGTCGTAGGTGACTACCAACGGGATTGGGACCGGCAGGTTCCCTTGTTTTTGATGGCCTATAGAAGTGCCGTGCATAGCACTACTCGACATACGCCGTTCGAAATCTTATTTGGTGGAATAGCTCGTTTACCCAGTGAGGTGAAATTTGGATCTCCTACCAATGAGCCCAGAAATGAAGAAGAGTACGTGGCGGACCTTAGGGAAAGGCTTAGGGACATACACCAAAGGACCAGAAGCCAGATTAAGATGACGAGCGACCGCATGAAGACCAGGTATGATGCCAAGGCAACAACGTCAGGATTCCAGGAAGGAGATCTGGTGTGGCTGTATAATCCCCATCGCCAAAAGGGGAAATCACCTAAATTACAGCGGAACTGGGAAGGTCCCTACAGAATAGTAACCCGCATCAACGATGTTGTCTACCGCATCCAGCGAGGACCGAGGGCCAAAATGAAAGTGGTTCATGTGGTCCGACTGAGTCGATACAATGGCCGAAATGAGGATGCACTTGTTCGGGACGAACACGTCTAAGAGGGGGGCAGTGTAGCATAATAATAACTACGCTCCTATGTCTATGCAGCAAATTCCGAAGTGACTTTCCATTCTGGCAGAATTTTGGTTCGAACTGTCCTTTCATTCGAGATTCGTGTCTGGGACGAAGTCTCCACAGCTCATGTCAACGAAAGAGACGAATAATATCAGGGATAAAAGGGAATTATAACTGCAAGAATTATTTCTCTTGTTCCAGTGGTCGAAGAATTTGCTAGAAGTTTCTGGCTATCAGAAACTTCTGCTATATAAGGACAGATGGCGATCAAAAAAGACACAGTTGGTTTAGAACCGTGGCGAAGAGATTGGAAAAGTGATAATGGGCGAAGTTGTAATTTGGTGATAAATTGAAAGTTGAGAGAAAACAAGAAAAAGTAATTAGTTTGGATTTGTGAATTAAGTAATTGAAAGGAGATAAAGTGATTTGAGAGGAAAGAGACCTTGTAAGAAAAGAATTTGCGAAGAATAGTATAGTGTGAACTTGAATTGTTCTATAGACTAGAAAATAAAGAAATAAATTTCACAGAATATCGTTTTATCTACTCGAGCCGTAGCTTGCATATTACAATATCTAGTAAATAATATTTAAATAAATAGTAAATAAATAAATAATAAATAAAGTAATAAATAGTAAATAGTAAAAAATAAACAATAAATAATAACTAATAAGTAATATATATTATATAAGAAATAATAAATAATAAACAATAAATAGTACATAATAAATAATAAATAAAATAATTAAACAAATAATAAACAATTAACAATAACAAAGAATGTAATACTTTATGTACAAAAGATAACAGAAAAGACTAATCAGAGTGGCCTAAGCTCAGTAACTAATCTATTTTCAACAGTAAGACATTTCGCAAAGAACTTCTCATTAAGAATTTCAATTCTTCTGGCAACATGAATTATGCCAGCTTGTTCATGTAAAATCTGGGTTGAAAAGTCCCAAGGAAGATTCAACATCATTTTGAGAATTTGTTTTGTGCGATCTGAAGTTTCTTAATGTGTGTTTTAACGCATTTACCCCACACGGGAGAGCCATAAGTAATTATTGCTTGAAAGACGACTTTGAACAACGTAAGTTTGTTTTGAGGGCAACATTTTTGTAGCTATGTTTAATTTATTTAGAGTGTTTTTTATGTGTACACCGAAGGTTAGTTTCGGATATAAGTACACCCCAAGGTACATGACGGAACTAGCCCACGGTATGTCACAGTCGTTAATATTTAAGTTGTTTTGGGGAAAATGACAAGATGATCTTTTTCTGGTGAAAAAGATTGATTGACATTTTTCCTCATTAACTTCAACTTTCCAGTGTTTAAAATATTTATGGAAAGTATTAAGTTCAATTTGTAAACGGTTTGTAATGACTGCTCCACTTGTATGAGACGAATACAAAGCCGAGTCGTCAGCGTAAAGAGCTATATGACAGTTGGGAATGTTCGGAATATCACAGGTAAATATATTAAATAAAGTTGGTGCTAGAACCGAGCCTTGTGGGACACCGGCAGGTACAACTTTCTCGGGTGAAATCGCACCATTAAGTGAAACACGGAATGTTCTGTCGCTTGAAAATTTTGAATAATTTTAGCGAGGTACTCGGGGCAACCAAATTTTATAAGTTTGTAAATTAAGCCATTGTGCCAAACAGAGTCAAAAGCTTTTTCTATGTCTAGTAGTACTAAACCAGTCGACATCTTTCCGTTCAAGCTTTCTTTTATTTCCTTACAGATTCTTAGGACTTGGAGAGAGGTGCTATGTCCTTCACGGAAACAAAATTGCATTTGGGGCAGAAGCCTACTGCTTTTCAAAGAAGCATTTAGTTTAATTTTTATTAGTTTTTCTAAGATTTTGCTAAATCCGTTGAGCAAGCTAATGGGTCTGTAGTTATTTAGATTGCTGGGATGCTTTCCTGATTTTAGTAATGCAATTACTTTTCCTTTTTTCCACTTTATGGGGAAATAATTTAGCTTGAATCAGGCGTTATAAATGGACTGCAGGAACTTTATGGCAATTAAGGGAATGTTTTTAATAGTAATATTATTTATCCCGTCGAAACCAGGTGATTTTTTACATTTAAGATCAGAGATGATAAATTTAATATCATCGAGGGTAACAACTTCTTCAGGCGGAAATAACGGACTTATTACATTAAATGATGACACAACATTCTCAACCTAGGACTCCATTACAGATACAATATTTTGGGACACTAAATGGTATTTTAAAAAGACGTCTGCTAAAAGCTCAGATTTGCCTACACTGTCTATGATTAATGAATTATTATCAACCAAACTGGGAATATGATTCTGTTTTTTTTTTAATCAATTTTTTAATATTCCAGAATGGCTTGGAATTGGGATCAAGTGTGCCGAGTTTGGTGTTCCAACTGTTGTTTCTAAACTCAACAATTCCCGTTCGAATTAGAAGTGTTATACAGTTCATTTCTCGAAAATCACAGATTAACCGGTATCTTTGCAATTTCCGTCTGTAAAAGTTTCTGGTTTTTATTAAATTTAATATAGAACGTGGAAGCTTGATTGTACGCTAGCCTTGATTTTGGTTTCCAGGAAAGAAATGTAGTCATCGACTTGCCCGCATGTGATTGTCGAGTCTGAATTTGTGGGATAGTTGTTAAGAGCAATTGAGAGGTGGTAACGAAATACATCCCAATCGGCTTTATTATAATCTAAATATTGCACATTTAGAGTTTTTGGACTAGAAAGACTATCACATGTAACTGGAAGATGATCAGAGCTTAAAGCATTGACGACGACAGGTGGGGTAAGTATGTTAGGAGTGTTAGACAGAAAGAAGTCTAGTGTAGAAGGAGTGAATCTGTGTGCAGAAGGAATGTAGGTTGGAGTAGATGGGTATAGAATTGTGAGATTATGTGACGCTAGTACATTTTCTAGGACGTTACCCCAGGAATTAGCTCTTACACATCCCCAATGGCGATGCCTGCAATTCAGATCACCACCGATGACAAATCGATCAGTACTGATTAATCGCCTTAAGTCATTTTTCAAGCATTGAGCTCCGTGAGCATTGGAGGATCCTCCAGGAAGTAAACCGAGAAAATTTTTAATTTGAAATTATTTTCAAATGTGATTTCGATGCCTATATTCTCAGTGAGTGTAGTATGTTTATGTAGTATCATTATTGCCTAGAGTTAGGCAATAATGAGTGGACAATACCAGTATTGTTAGAACGATCAAGTCTGTAACACACATAATTAGACGCACATGAAAACTTTACTTGATTACTGAGCCTGGTTTCACATAACAGACATACATATATCAACATTAAGATTACATATGAAATTAAGGAACTCAACGCTTTTGTTGCGAATGCCTCTTGCATTCCAACATAAAAGCTTAATATTATGATGAAAATTACTTGAGATTGGAATATAGATATTTACTTGCAAGCTGTACTATAACATTAAATTGTTCAATCTTAGATTTGCATTTTTCAAGTTTGGTGATCATTTCCATAGTAAGAGAAGTAAGTTCTTCTTGAGAGAACAAGGAGCTTTCCGCAGATGAAGAGCTTTGGAGTATGGCTACATCTCGTTGAAGAGCTTTTGCAGGCTGAGATGTCACTTGCTGATGGCGTGTCTTCGGGAGCGATGGAAAATCGTTCATACTGTTGAAATTAAAGCTCTTGGCAGGTTGTTGGTTATGTAATGAAGTAGTGCGAGTCGAAACATGAGATCGATTTGCTTTTGGTGCTAAATTTTCCCTCATTTGCAAATATTTCACACGACTTTCACAAGCAGAATCAGTGGATTTATGATTACCGCCACAGTTTGCACATTTTGAGGCGGCGGTAGATATGCAAGTGTTCGTTAGATGATTACCCGAGCAGTTACCACAACATGTTTTGACATTGCAGTGTTTTTCGCCGTGCCCAAACATTTGGCAGTTATGGCATTGAGTCAATTTGTTTTTTAGGTCGACAATGGAATTCCCACCTCACTTGCGTGCGAAATATTGTTTTAACATTTTTTTTAGATCGGACAGTCGAACCGATCCATTTTCAAAATAAACAACGTAAAGGACATCTACAAATTTTTGATGATCTTTCTTAATCATTTTAATGTCTTTGCACTTCAGTCCAAGGGAAATTAATTCTTTTTTAAGAGAGTCTAGGGGGATCTCACCTAAACCGAAGAGAATTGCTTTAAACGACTTTTCGCTTTTAAGGTCGTGAGAAAAGAATTGACACTTTTTGCTTTTCAAGCCACTGCACACAGTAAGAAATGAATCAATTGATTCGCAGAACAGTTTAATTCCTAATGAAATTTTTTTAATGGAGTAGTCATTTATTTTGAGGTCTTTTAGCAGAAGATGCACATATTCACTTGTTTTGTGTAGAATTTTAATTGGGGGAACAGTAATTTTCTTTGCAGGCAACTGACTAACACTTGAAGACATTTCATCCTCATTGCCCGTGTCGGGATGAGAATCCAGAATGCTAAAGTAGTTATCACTACGCGACATTTTAGGAGTAGTCGTTCTCCTATATTTGTTAGACGAGGATAAACAATCCTCAAATGCGATAAGACGGCGCTTAGCTATGATAATATTTTTGGAAAAACGAATTTGAGTAAAACGAGATAGGAACTATGACCGGCTCGTTTAAGAGTACAAACCCGAATGTATTAAACTATTTTCTTCAATTATTTTTCATTAATTTTTTATTTGGTTTATTACGTTTGCTATCTCATTGATCTTATTTGCTGTACTATTTTGAATATTTGCCAAATCAATTACCTGGGTACCTAGTCTGGTCATGATTCTAACGTTCTATTTCATTCCAATCTTATTTCTAGCTTCATTGGACTTTACTGTGCTAACGGCTTCTTCATAATACTTTGCATCCTGGTCGTCCATTGTTCTGAAAAGTGTTTTAAGCCCTGAACCTATTATGTTCACTAAACCTCTACGAGACCTTGTTTTTCTTCCAATTATATTATAAATTATTTCTATTTTGTGCTGCAATTTTAACAAATTATTTTTCGACGCTTCTTGGTATCGTTTGCAATCAGCCAAGTGGCTCAAATATGCTTCGTTTATGGCATTTACTGTATTTTTAAGTATTCCTAAATTTTCTTCTAATTCTCCTACACTTACACTGTTAACTAAAGTTACGTAGTATACTACTTATTTCTTTTACTTGCCCTTTGAAATTGAAGTATAATCCATTATTTTCACTAAGCCTTGTTACTTCGACGTCTCCACATCTTGCCGTGTTGCAACTAGTGATTCTGAAAAGTAAGGTCTAATATTAGCCTTATAGTATTTTAGCATCTTATTTCCAACTTTAGCTATAACTAGTCCCTATTAACTTCTAAAATCGTATATGGTCCTTTAAATCTGGTTTCTGATTTTCCCTTTACAACGTTCCTTACAAGAATTTGTTGTCCTACCTGAATGTAACTTGCTTCCCATTTTGATCGTACCTAACTTTATATTTGTGTGGCAACACTGCTTAAGAGAAATTGTAATTACAAGTGATCTGTGTCAAAACAATTAAATTCAAAGGGTAAAGTGCGGTAATACATTCGTGATCCATACAAATAAAAACATCACCTGCTCCTACATCACTGATCACTGAAATACATTGGTTCCTGCCAAGTATTTTAGTTTTCAGACTGGTTTGTATTGTAACCAAAAGGTAGGTGCTTCTGTGGACCGATAGTGATCTTTGAACTTTACAACTATAAATAATCAAAGGAAATCGTTCTCGTGTATATAAGTTGTGCTTTTAAAAGCCCCTATATCTTAATTAAAATAATAATACAAAATCGCATACAGCCCGTGAGTATGCAACTTGTTTTTAGAATAAGAAAGACCACAGTACGGGCCAATAAATATGCCAAAAGTTTTACGCACTCCGCCAGGGAGTGCACCACTCCAACTTCTGAACCATAGGTGTCAGCAGTAACATCAGCAAAAATAATAGAAAATGAAAATGCCAAGAGAAAATTAAGTCAAGAGAAAAGTATTTCTCAAAATGAGCAAAGACTACAAAACGAATTAATGCAAGTAAACAAAGCGTTAATAGAAGCAAATAATTTGAATAGAAATTTAAACGAAACAATAAAAAACCTGCAATTGTATATAACAAATCTAGAAAATAAATTAAAATCGAAAGAAAACGAATTACAAAACAAACAGCCTCCCAAATAATCTCACACCTAGATGGGAAAAAATTTACGGCTGGTTTATTTATTGACATTACCAAAGCATTCGACATGGTCAACCATAATTTCTTATTGAGGAAACTGGAAAAAGCTGGATTTCGTGGTTTCATGCTCCACTGGTTTAGGTCGTATCTTAAAAACAGGTCGCAAAGAGTAAAGACAGATGATATAAGGAGCGATGTAATGTTCTTTAACCTCGGTGTTCCTCAAGGCTCCGTTTTAGGTCCAATTCTGTATTTGGTCTATATCAATTCACTCTTTGCTCTTAGTTTTAAGGGTTCACCAACAACTTTTGCTGATGACATTGGTTTCACTTATGGCTTAAACAGTCCTTTAGACCTTGTTTCTGATGTTGTTCTGATAATGTTCTTCGGCTTATCTTCTGCATACAACTTGGAAGCAAATGTGTACTTCCGCGCACCTGAATGTCTTAAATATAAACTGTCTAATTGCTATTGTTCGTGGAAACCTTTCTATCTTTTTATCTGTGCCATATTTCCGAACCACTGCATATCGAAATTTTTTTTCAATTTTGTCTTATCGGTTATTTAATGAACTCCCTGAGTCAATCAAGAAAATAGCAATAACTGGAATGTTTTTAAAAAGCGTGAAATTGTGGCTCTTCAGCTTTGATTATGTTCCGTTAGTTTCTGATGTTTTGGTCTAATCTTCGTCTTCATTATTTCCATTCTCGTTTTGCATTTTTTACAAATTATTATTATTATTTTTTTTTTTTTGTTCGAATTAAATTACTTTTGGATTATGTTTCTTGCAATGTTTAAAGTTTATTTTTTATTTTCTTTTACTTTGAATTTTTAAAGGGTCACCCCACCCAAAAATGTTGTTTGTATTACTCTAACTAATTGAAGTGACTTTTTACTTGCATATAAATACTGAATGTCACCAGCCTTTCTTATATTTTGTTCCTACTTGAACTGTTTTACATTGATTAAATTATTTGCTTATTTAATGAACTTATAAGAAATAAATACATCATGCATACAGCCAGAGAATATTCAAGATATCCACAGCACTCCTCGGCAAAATGTGGAAAAACTAATGCATGCAACAGATGAAGAAGAATTGGCAAAAGAAACAGAGTGGATAAGAGATACTCAGAGAGTAAAAAAGAGGAAACTTAACAATTCAATTCCTCCCCCCAAAAGATTCAGAATCGGCAGAACTAAACACCCAAAAGAAATCGAGAAAAGACTCCACCACCACCTCCAATAATAATTGATGAGGTAATTAGCTATGATAATCTGTATGAAAAGATAAAATCAGTTACAAAAAATATTTGGCGCAACAGCTCTTTAAGTGCCAGGGCCCAGCTTCTCGCAACCACTCGTGTTGTGTGCGTTATATTTTTTACACAAATGGAAGGGACCTACAGTTTAGTGCCGTATCCGAACGGCAATTTGTTTTTGAGAAGCTTTCTCGTGACAACAATACTCTCGGATGTTTGTCAGACGTTCGCGAGAGGTCGGATCGCGAAAAAAACTTTTTGGTGTTTTCTGGGATTCGAACTTGGAAATTCTTGCGTAGCGATCCGACACACTCATTTCTTTTTTCATTTTTAATGCATTTTTATTATATAAATTCAATTAAACTTATAGCTAGACAAAAAACACTTGAAACTAGCTTAACTAACTTAACTATTCTTATTCTAACTTACTGGCCCTATGCGGGCGCTCTAAGCTAAACCTAACACTTAAAACTATGTCTTTCGACGTAAAGTACTTGAAAATTTTATATTTATTTTATTTATTAATTTTAATTGTAACTGAGAAAATTGTACAAAAACTTAGTACATGAACTTATTTTTGGATGTTCTTACATGTAAAACTTACAAATCTACCTTAAAATAAATCTTAAACTACCTTATTCTAAATTAGCCTATCTTAATCTACCTTACGTATTTTCTACGTAAATTTTTTTTTTTTATCGAGTGCTGTTTTGTTTTTTATTTTTTTTTTTTGTTTTTTTTTTTCAGCCAAGTGCTGTGGACAGTTTTTTTTTATTTTTTTTTTAAATTTATTACCTACACCTACCTAAACCTAAAAACCTACCTAAACCTAAACTATGTAAGTCGGCCATGGGCAAGAACAGCCAACTTTTAACATCAAACAGGCTACCCTGGATTAGGAGGAAACGACGAAGGAGTTTCCTCTCTTTCGGCTAGCCACCAGAAATGACCGTACTGACGTTGTACGTTCTCAACATCGCGACCCGATACCGCCCTACTAAACCGGAGGTGCTCCACACTACCGTGTGCAACGTCTCTGTCGTAGTTGAGTCGCCTATCCACAACTGTCCGAGCAACGTGGAAGATTAGCGGTACCGCCAATCTGTCCTGGATCAGACCTTTCTTATCAAAATAGAGGAACGCCTCTGGGGGAACAAAGCCGTTAAGGCGCACTCTCTCATGATACTCGTAATTGGGGTAATAAGCCCCGGAGATCAGGTTGTTCGTCGAGCTCATTGCTCTTGCAATGTGCCTTCGAATCAGCTTGATAACGAAATTATCCACTCTTATTAGGTTAGCCCTGTTGTATAGGACCTCATTGGGATAGAATTTTATGTACTGGGACTCTGGTGTTCTGTACAAATGAAGGAAAGCCCGAAGGCAAGCCCTCTCAAACACCCGAATCTTTTCCAACAAGCTTGCTCCCACGTTGAACCACACGGGGCATCCATATACGAGCATGGGCCTAATGAGGGCCATGTAGCAGATTACCTTTACCCTTGCATCGAGTTGCTTGCTATAAAAAAGTCTCTTTGTAAGGGCAAAAGCACCTTTGGCTCTGGCCAGAGCAGCATCTATATTTTTGTTAAAATATAGATATTGGTCTAACCAGAGCCCCAGGTATCTGACTACACTTCGACTCGCAAGTGGCTATCCGTGCGGTCCAACGATTGAGAACTTTCGCCAATTCTTTCTGGTATCCGTAGAGGCCGCAGACAACGACGTCTTAAAAAGAATGGTTTCCGATTTCTGGAAGTTGATCTTCAACTTCCAGTCATCGCAATATCGCTGAATCTTATCGAAGTCACGTTGCAAGAGAATTGCAATGACCTCGATTTTTGGTCCTGATCTGTACGCGATCAAGTCGTCTGCGTACGCTATGATGGTGAAGTGGTCCTTTGAGATCGCCCGTGTAAATGTTGAAAAGGATCGGTGAATTAACCGCACCTTGTTGCAGACCGTTTTTAATTAGAAATGTTCCAGCAGAAGTCACATCGCCATTTTTGACGATGAACTGTCTACTGGTGAGCATGTTATGAAGTATGTACAGCAGTGGTTTGCTTATGCCCAGCCTGCTCAGCTTGTAGAAGAGTCCGTCTAACGATACGGTATCGAAGGCCTTCTCCAAGTCAATCAGGCAGGCACCCGTGCATTGGTTCTTGCTTTTGTTCCATTGGATATCCGATACCAGTTTAGACGCGGCATGTATTGTATCATGCCCCGCCTTAAAACCGAATTGGTTATCCGGAATTATATTACTGTTCTCAGTCCACTTACCCCGTGTCCTTACCCCGTTTGGGGATGGGTTGTATCACTGCTGTTTTCCAATGCGCTGGATAATGTGCATTATTCAGTGCATTGTTAAACAGAGTGGTGTAAATGTCCACCGCTTCTAGAGGGAGATGTCGAAGCACAATGTTCGACACTCCATCGATTCTTACAGATTTCTTCCTCCTCAATGAGTCGAAGATCGCTTGGAGCTCCACCTTCGATATGTACGGGGGTTGTACCCTTTCATCGGCGATGACATTATTTGCCATGTTATCGTCATTGAACTCGGTAAAACCTATGTTCTCGGATCGCCAGTGCTCTATATCATTTCGAAGGTAGAAGTTGTGCACAAGGACGCGATTTTCCAGGTCGCTGTTCGGGCAAATGGTATCATTCACCTTGTACACTTCCTGGAAAGTCGCTCCTATAGCCTCTACCTTCTCCTGCGGATCTTCGATCACAAAGAAGTTGTCATCCTCTACTGCGTTATCTGGATCTATACCTGCTGTTATAAGTATTCGTCCATTGTTCGTCGTTCGGAGGATCTTAAGACACGGAAGGCCGTTTTGATTATTCCTCCGAAATATTTTATTTATTTGCGGGAATATACTCGGGTTGTTGGATTTTACAGCCCGAATTTTGTTGTTCCAATGCAAATTTACAGAAAGTCTGTAATTAATTTCTGGAGGTTTTTAATCAACGTCTGTACAAGGTTTTTAGTCTCGACAGCAGTCTACTTTTGTGTTGGTGTAGTGCGTCAATTGTTGCATTGCGGAATATGTCTGCGTTGTCAGTATGTTGATACCGAGGTATCGTATTGTCCATAGTTCGTTTAATTGTCTCGTCCATTTGTTTTAGGTACCAGTCAATCTCCTCGTTTGACAGATTTCTATTGGACGGTGGGTAGAGCGAATTCGAGGAGAGTGCTCTTGTCAAAGTTCTTGAGAAGCTAGTCCAACGCGTCCTACTATAATTGTAGGAGTACGTTTGGACAAACTTCTCCAACTCCGCAATTTCGTTGGGAATCGTTATTACGGCACTGAGTCCGCAATGGTCACTGTCATACACAAAAGTGTGCAGACAGTTTATAGTTTGTCGGTCCATGTCGGTCAGTTGTAACCGTACGTCGAACAGCATAAGATCCAGATAGGAGCCGCTTCTAGGAAACGACGGACTATCTGTTGCTTTCAAATCGAGTTTATACTCTACACTGTGCCGACCCCACCAATTGAATAGTAGGTTCCCTCTAGGATTTGGTGTGTTATTTCCCCAATCTCTATGTTTGGCGTTTAGATCTCCGGCCATGATGAAATAATTCTCCTCCGACTCCAGCCTTAGGAATCGAAAAAGTGTCTCGAGCTCTGAAATAAATAAAGTAGATTGAGTAGCTTCAGGTGCATAGAGTGCGACCAAGTACATCCTCTTTCCACTACGGAGAGGGATGCACACGATACACGCTTCCAGCTCCTGGAACCTTCGCACTTCACCGCTGTACATAACTTTAAATTGCAATTGTTTGCGTATGAAGATCGCAACACCTCCTCCTTGTGTAGAGTTGGGTCGGTCTCTTCTGACAATACTCTATTTATTGTGCCCCAATTTGTGCTTCTGGGATAGCTTTGTTTCGCTAACTTTAAGCACATCAGGGGTTTGGATTTCAAGCAACTTAAACAATACGGCTCTTCGCTCGATCCTAATCAGTGAATTCACATTCACCGCAAGGATCTTCAAAGATTGCTCCTCCATGTTCGTACCCATTACGACTGAAGGTGCGTTAAGCCCGGCAGAAGTGCGTAGATCTGGTCCACCCGCTTCGCCTGCTCCTGTACCTGACGTTGAAGCTGCTCCATCTTCAAGATGACCAGCAAGTCAGTTTGAGCCTCCGGTGCTCTAGGCACTGGGGCCTGAGAAGCAACCTTCGGTCTTTTCTGTTCCGCGTTTCCCCGACCTGCCGCCATTTGGGCGTAGGTCACCTGGGGAGTCACGGATTGTGTTCGAATTGGAGCTGGTGGACGTTTCACTACAACCTTCTCCTGACGAACCATATTTACTTTCTTAATATACTGGAAATTAAGACAACCCCGATAGTTTGCGGTGTGTCCCGAGTTCCTGCATAAAGCACACGAGAGCTGGCTCTTATCTGCCACTCCATCCTTACCCATAGTGCATTCCTCTGCTTTGTGGTTCTTTCCACACTTAACACATGGAGGCTGCATTTCGTAGTTCGACGCGGCGTGCCCGAACCTTTGGCAGCGAACACATTGTAAAATGTTTTCGCTCCTTCTTAATTTTTCCCATGCGACAACCTGGTAGTCTATTACTTTAATACTCCTTAGACCATCCAGTTTGCTATTGGGTGAAAGCTGAACTAGGAAGAACGGCAGTTTCCGCTTCTCCCTTTTTGCCTTAGCTGTGGTGAATGTGTTGACCCCTAAGAATTGGAGCTCGTTGCACTCTTTCTCTTTAAGCAGCGTAAGGAGCGTCTCCGGATCAGTAGACGGGTCTATCCCCCTCAGCAGCATTGTTTGCCGCTTTTCCCCCTTCGGGGTGAAGGAGAAGAACTCCGTCGTCGTGTCCCTAAGTAACTGCTTAATTTTTTTATAATCTTCCACTGTATTACAGTGGATAGCATGCCTATCATTTAATTTTTCATTTAATCTTTTAATATTAAAATTTTTGCCTATGGCCGACTTACATAGTTCGATGGTATCCTTCAGCTCCACCTTGTAGGTATTTATTGGCGGCACCCTCTCCTTTGTAGTCGTCTTCTGTTGCTTCTGCTGCGGTAGTTGTTGCTGTTGTTTCTGCTGCTGCTGTTTCTGTTGCTGTTGTTTCTGCTGCTGCTGCTGTTTCTGCTGCTGCTGCTGCGGTTGTTGCTGCTTTTTCTGCTGCTGTGGTTGTTGCAGCGTTTTCTGCTGCTGCTGTTGTTGCAGCTTATTCTGCTGCTGTTGTTCATGCTGCTGCTTTTGCTGCTGCATTTGCGGCTGCTTTTTTGTAGTTTCAGCTCTCCTTCTGGCTGCTTCTCTTGTTGCTGGGCGCGCTGGAGCTCTAGCTGCCGCTCCCTTTCTCTTCTTGCCATTTGTTTGGCTTTAATGGCAAGCACCCTTTGTTCTAACCGCCTGATGCTGCTGGTTAGACTTTCGCCTTCCTCCTCTTCGTCATCCGATTCAGAGGATGCCAGAACCGCGAAGTAGTTATCGTCATCTCCAATGTAGCGGCCTTCCCCACCGTCGGAGATGTACGCTAATGTGACAGAGTCATCCGACCTCTGCCGCTTCTTATCTGCTGCTGCTACTGTTGCTGTACTCAGCGCCCCTTCCCTCGCTCCACTTTGCAGCTGTTCAGCTGGAGTTGATTTGGAGGGACGCTTTACCAGATTGGGAGAAGGTTTTAATTTTCTTCTCCTTTTTCCCACACTTTCGGTTACCACTGTTGCTGCGTGGCCAGATGTAACTGCCTCATCGGCTGACACTCGCTTATCACCTGGTCCCACTAATGGGAGCGCGGACCGCTCACCTTCCATCGCCTGATTCTCGCCGGTTCTTAAGTTTTTATTCACAATTTTTTTTTTTTAATGAAAAAAAAAGTCCAGAATAATATTTTCCCTGGTTGGGAATTGAACCCAGACCCCTGGGTTGATGGTTCACTACTACCACTCCTACTAATCTAACTCGCCACTTCAAAACTCACTGTCCAACTTTCCACTTTATAACAAAACGAATTTAACTGAGAAGCCGAAACACATGCGTACTCTCTGAAAGCCTGTGAATGACTGATACGACACACTAACCACTACGCCACGAAGCCCACTGTTACACTGGTAGAAAATTTCGATCTAAAATCATCAACAAAAACAATATACGACTAAATCTCGAAGACGTAGAAATATACAGAAGTGTCACGGCCTTACTAAATGAAGAAAACTATGCTTGGCACTCCTACGAAAATAAGCAAATTAGAGTAATGGCTAAAAATCTGCACCACTCATGCAAGCCTGAAAATATAACTACAAATCTCAAATCTAAAGGTTTCAAGATTATTGATGCTGCAATTAAGCTCAAGCGGGAAAACAAGGAACCTCTAAACATGTTTATGTTAACATTCAGTGCAGAAGAAGAGATAGAAAAAGTTTATCATATCAAAAACATCCTGGAATGCAGAGTTGAAATTGAACCTCTTAAAAAATCAAAATTAGTACCCCAATGCAATCAATGCCAGGCATATGGGCATACGCAAAAATATTGCAATAGACAGGCAAGATGTGTGAAATGCGCTGGAAAACACCACACAACAGAATGCACAAAGCCCCAAAATGTGCAGCCTAAGTGCGTGCACTGCTGGGAACCCCATACCGCAAGCTATCGGGGGTGCACTGTTGCCATGGAACTGCAGAATATTTTAAATAAAAAACTAAAAACCAAAAACAAAATTCTTGATAAAAAACAAGAATCACCAGATAATATTAAAGTAGATGTGGAACTATCAAAACTAGAGTTTAAAAAACCCATTGCAAAAAAAAACAAAAAACCGAACGCTGAAGAAACCAGCGCGGGTATAATGTCATATGCTCAAGTGGTTGCACATAAAAAAAACAGCATCCTATGCAAAAAATGGACTAACCTGAGTATAACCAACAAAAGACTCAACCAAGCAATGACATGAATCAAGCACTACAACTGATCCTAACCAAAATTAATGCACTAGATATGCGACTCAAAAAGTTAGAAAATACCAACTACAAAATATCTAAGCATAATCATGGATCAAAATCTTAAAGTGATATGTTGGAATGCAAATGATCTCCTGAAACATCAACAGGAATTACAGGTGATTCTTGAAACAAATAACATAGACATTTGTCTTCTCTCAGAAACCCATTTTACAAAGCACACGCAAACAAAATTTAAAAACTACAAAATCTACCACACCGCTCATCCTGAAAACACAGCTAAGTGTGGAAGCGCAGTAATAGTAAAAAATAATATCCATCAATATGAGGAGTTGAAGTATATTACAGAGAAAATATAAGCTACAGCAGTGTGTATAAAAGCTAAGTGTAAAAAAATTAAAATTGTTACAATTTACTGTCCTCCAAAACATTCAATTAAAAAAGAAGAATATTCAGATTTTTTTTAAAAAACTAGGAAACAGATACATAATAGGTGGAGATTTTAATGCCAAAAACCTTAACAGGGCATCCAGATTGACAACAACGATAGGAAAAGAACTTTATGCTGCTATTCAAAAACATCAGTGCGAAATTTTCTCGACAGGAACGCCAACGTTCTGGCCTACAGACAAAAATAAGATACCATATCTAATTGATTTTTTCATAATGAAAAATTTGTCAAGCAGTTATATTTACATAGATGAGTTTGAGTATCTATGCTCTGACCATTCACCTATAATACTCCAAATGAGTGAACACATAATTAAAAATACAAATATTAAAACCTTAACAAATAACAGAACAGATTGGCAAGCTTTCAAGCTGAACTTAACAAGTAAAATAGATTTAATGATACCCCTTATAACCAAAAATGATGTAGAAAAAGAGCTGCATAAGTTGGTCAGCAAACGGCCTGGGAAAGCACCCCCGGCCTAAATAGAAAGAACACAAAAAGAAAGTACACGAAAGATTTAGTAGCAGATAAAATACGAGCAAGAAGAACGTGACAGAAAACAACAGCTCCACAACATAAATCCAAGCTAAACAACCTCTGTCAACAACTAAGAAGAGAAATTAGAAAATTTCAAGATTCAATGAAAATGTACCTCAGAGGCTTAACAGCTTAATACGTAACTAATTACTCTCTATGGAAAGCAACAAAAGGATTGAAACAGTCTACTGTGCAAATACCTCCAATCAAAGCAACTGATGGAAACTGGGCAAGAAGCGATGAGGACAAAGCCATTCTCTTCGCAAACTACCTCGTAAACATATTTAAACCACCAGTTGAAAATGAAAATATACAACCTACGTTAATAGGACCTTCAGAAGAAAAAAGCGAAGAAATTCTGCTCACAACTCCTAATGAAATATGCAACTTAATTAAGCATGAAATAAATGCAAAGAAAAGTAATGGATATGATATTATATCTGGTGTCGTACTAAAGAACTTACCAAGGAAGGCAATAATAAAAATCACAAATTTAATAAATGCCACATTTAAGCTTAAATATGTGCCTAGTTTGTGGAAGGTTGCTGACATCCTAATGATTCCCAAACCTGGTAAACCGGTAAATTAAGTGTCATCTTATAGACCTATCTCGTTATTGCCAATGATATCAAAAGAGTTTGAGAAAGTCCTCGCAAAACTTTTAAATAAAATAATTGAAAGGAAAAAGCTGATTCCGAACCATCAGTTTGGTTTTCGAAGGCACCACTCTCCGATACAACAGGTACACAGAATTACAAATAAAATCGAAGAAGCGCTAGAAAAAAGGAAAGTTTGCTCGGCTGTATTCTTGGATGTGGCGCAAGCCTTTGATAAAGTATGGCACGAAGGACTTATCTATAAACTGAGATGTATGTTGCTTCCATTCTGAAATCGTATCTAGATGGAAGACATTTCAGAATAAAAGAACAGAGTACTTATTCAAATCTAAGAGAAATAAAGGCCGGCGTACCGCAAGGTAGTGTACTGGACCTAATATTATACTTATTATATACTAGTGATATTCCGAAACTAGAAAACCACACTATGGCAATATTTGCAGATGATGCTGCAATACTAGCAGTAGGAAGAACCAATGAAGAATCCACAGAAAAACTACAAATTGGCATAAAAAAAATCTGTGAATGGACTAATAAGTGGAGAATCAAATTAAACGAGTCTAAGTCAGTCCATGTTGACTTTACTAATAAAAAGATTTAATACATACCAATTATTATAAACCAAAAAATAGTTCCATGCGCTAATACAGCGAAATATTTAGGTATGACTCTAGATGCAAAGTTGAGATGGAAAGAGCACGTAAAAAAGAAAAAAAGAAGAGTTAGAAATCAAATATAGAAAACTGCACTGGCTGATAGGAAGAAACTCATCCGTATCAATTGGAAATAAAGTGTATGGAATCCAACTATGGGGTTGTGCCAAAAAGACAAACATAGACAAAATACAACGTTTCCAAAATAAGGTGCTTAGAAATATAGTAAATACACCTTGTTACATAAGAAATACTGACCTTCATCGAGACCTGATTGTAGAAAGTGTATCTGCGGAAGTTCTAAAACATGTAAAAAAATACAAAGAAAAGCTAGAAGAGCATATAAACTTAGATGCGAGAAAACTACTGCATAATGAAAATCAATTACGAAGGCTTAAAAGAACAAAACTCTCGATTTAACTTAATGTAAGAAAAATAAAAATTTATATACTTACTTATAAATACATACACACTCGAAACAAAGAGTCACCAGGGAGTGAAACTCATACAAAGACTAAGATGTCAGAAAAAAATTGCTTATTAGTCCAAATGACTAGATCGCAATTATGTGGGAGGTGGTTTTAGTCGGTAAAAATCCGGCATCTACCCTTCCTCTAAAAAAATATCGTAAACAATGCTTTCGCAGAGCCTAGCAGGAGAGTTTAAAAGAAGTGTTCAAGATGAACTTCTAGCACAAAATAAATCAAATAAATTTGCGACTATGTTAGGTTCATCGGACTAAGTATTAGTAGATGGATAGTTGTCAGATATTTTTTTTCGTTTTTGTTGATGAAATGGAAAAATCACTTGGGGTTGGAGATCATATTATATTGCATTCGGTCTAAATATTCGTAATAAAGAGATTCACAGAGTTCGAAAAAGCAGATACATACGAGCATATGCGTGGTTAATTGTAAAAGTCAGAGTGCAAAAAAGATTTTAGGTACGTGTGCAAAGTTTATTTCTTCTATTGCGAAGCGACCAGGGTGGGGACGACGAGAAGTACTTCTCTAGCACAAATGGTACAGATTATGTAAAACAGTTGGAAATTTCGGCGTAGAGGAACGCAAGAGCACCATTGTAATGCTCATTTCAAAAGTAACATTCGAATTAACGTTACTCAAAAGGTTATTAAGTTCTATGAAGTATGCTTCCAAAAATTAAAACTGTATAAGTTCTCAGAGTGTTCAATTTTATTACTGTTGTTGTAGAAAAATGTGAGAGATGGAGGTGAGTGGTAACGGTCTATTTAGGAGAGAAGGTGGTTGCCCGCTGTAACGACACAATTGTTGCCATCTCATGAGAAGATAAGGACGAGCTGTCTACCTAAATAGTTGGTAACGCCACTTAAAAGGTAAAGGCCGGAATCGGAAAGACAGCCCATGGATAGGACCTCCTTATCTGAGGAGATATTTCGAGAAAATTAAAATCCTCCAGAACTATAACGACATCGCTGGGGTCCACAACATTAAACAGGGAATCAATCACATCTATGGAAAGTTGGTAGGATTGCTTTTGTTGAAGTGGGCGAAAGTAGCAGCAGAAGATGTAGATCAGCTACAGTTATATTGACGCAGATGAAGTTAGCTGTGTGCGAGGTTTTAAAGAGTGCGGAGTCGAGTCGATTGTGCATTTCCAAGAGAACACCGTTTGTCCAACATGTTCTCCTATTGCAACCCCATTACATTCATCTTTAAATAAATCAGGCTTTTTTTATTAGTTTTCGGTATGTCCATAGGGAAATCATGTGGATATTTTGAAGTGTCCCAATATTTAAGATTATTTTTAATGTCTTCATATACATTATCTGTTACTAATAATTTAATTTTATCAGCTAATTTTTCTTTTAAATACTTATAGTAATAGTTGAACATTAATAATTTTGATAAATCTAATATTGCAAATCCACCAAATATAGGTGCGCTTAACTTTATTTTAGTATTTTTTTATGAACTAAAAGACCATTTACATCTTAAATTATTCTACGCTGATATTTATTACTATTTGTAATAATTTTGTATAAAGCATTTTCTGTTGAACCTAAATTTGTACCCATTAATCCTTTTTTGGAATTCTGAAAATTCTTGAAGTTCAAGTGAATAGAATAAAGCAGCTAGTTCATAATCATTAAATTGTTCATGTAATTCTTCAGATAGTTTTAAATTAAATAAAAAATAAAAAAATTAAATGATTAAGTTTAGCTTAGATCGCCCGCATAGGGCCAGTAAGTTATAATAAGATAGTTAAGTTAGTTAAGCTAGTTTTAAACGTTTTTGTCTAGCAAGTATAAATGAATTAAATTAATAAAAACTTGTAAAAAAAAAAATGTTTCAAATCTACTTCTAAGTAATATCCTTCATTTTCATTACTATAACTTTGAATATTACCCTCATTTATTTCTTCATCAGATTAACAATTGGTAGTTTTTATATAGCCCAACCATATAAATTATTAACATCTAGGTATGGATTATAACTAATAAGTTTCTTATAGTTAAACATACCTTCAATGTCTTCTTCTTTACTCAATTCAATTACTTTTCGTATTATTTTCATCATAATAAAAACAATTATTAGCTAATACATGATTATTTTATATCATTGAAATACCACCTCCTACCCCTTTTCAGCAAATTCATACACTGATTGATCAAGATATAATTCTAATTTTTCACACGTATATTTTAAAGAAGAAGCTAAAAGTAGTCCAGACATAAAATAATTTGTATAATTACGATACTTCGTTTAATATGTTTATGGATTAAATTAATGGATTGTAATACATTCTTATCCAAATATCCTTAATTATTGTCTGATCTAAACAAAATTAATTAGTTTAAGAATCAGTAATAGACCTAGAAATATATCTTAAATTGTTGTGTCTAAGAGACTACTTTATTTTGAGTCTAAAAGACTGTTTTATTTTTAGTCTATATTATATTCATGAATTCCAACGCTTTTGATGGTATTGCTTGAGATTTTTTTTTTTGTTTTCATCCTCAAAATGTTGATGACCTCATATACTCGTAAAGGACGACGACGTCACAAAAAGAACGATGATATCACCACAAGGAGGATGAAATGAATTTGAAAAAAAGTTGTATTTTTAGTCAATTTAGGCATCTGTTTTGCGATTTTTGATAGATTTAAGGTATTTACAGATAATTAGTTTTGTTTCTCCTTAAAAGTTCGATACCTCATAAAAAGGTCAATAGCGTCATAAAAAGGATGATTAATTGAATTTAAAAAAAAAAGAAATATTTTAGTGAATTTAGGAATTTATGTTGTGCTTGTATGTAGATAGATTTAGATAGGATTTAGGACCACATAAAAAGGACAATGAATAGAAATAGATTTTTGATATATATAAGGTACTTCCAGATAATTTGTTTTGTTTGTCCTTAAAAGTTCGATACCTCATAAAAAAGTCAATAACGTCATAAAAAGAACGATTAATTGAATTTGAAAAAAAAAGGATTTTAGGCATTTATGTTGCCATTATAAATAGATTTAGGTAATATTTTTTTTTTCTTGTTTCGTCCTTAAAATTTCGATGACCACATAAAAAGGACAATGAATAGAATTTAAAAAAAAAATGTATTTCGTAGTATATTTAGTAAATTTAAGCATTACGATTTTTCTGAGTTTGAGTTAGAAGCCCCATTTACCATACTACTTATAATGCACAATTGAAACCACAAGTCTAGGTTTGGAATACGTAATCAATTGGAGGAGAATTCGAATATTTCCGGAGCCGAATACGATGCAATTGTGTGTTTTAGATGTACCAGTATTTGGCAGTATATATTTTCAATATCTAATATATTGAACTGGTAATAAGCCTTTCCGGTTTAACAACCACATTGCGCTGCAAGTAATGTGATAAAACTAGATCATTTTTAACGAATTCTTAGGGTGCAAAAGCCTTATGTAAATGAAGTTTAGATAATCGTCAAGAACTTCATTGTATCTTTCATAAAAATTTGGGGTTCCAGGCAAGGATTTCTCAATTATGTCGGATTGTAATTTTTGCCCCTCCATTGAACGAACAAAAATAATCATTTCATACATATAAATACATATATAGACTGGACACTTATGTAGAGGGGATAATGTTAAATAGTGTCAGTAAGTTATGCTAGGGGACCTGCCCAAATATTGTGAGTTACCTAATTAAATTACAGAAGCGACAGTGGTAAATACTCTAAACAATAAACAGACACGATTGTACCGGAAAATATAAATTGATGACGCCATAAGAATGTAGGCATAATTAAAGTATGTATTATAAATTACACTACCAAAGTCTTCGATGAATCTGTCATCCACAATAACACACTACTTTTTTCGTTTTCGCCAAACGCTACATGATGTGTGCCATAAATTGTATCATGTGTGTGAAAATTTGTTTGTATTAGACACCTAATGCTACCTGCGAACCGATAACATTGGAGATGCTCCCAGGGGATTGGTAATTAAGCATTCATTAATAGAAAACTTAAAACCAATGGCGTTTAAGCCCTGCCGCGTTAAAAAGAATACTTAAAAGTGAAAAGGACTTTTACATGCTACGAGTATATTACAGATCCAAGTCATTATAAATGGGCCTGGGACAATGGACAAGGAAAAATGGCATAAATAAGGTTGTTATTAACTGTAATTTAAGGTGAGGTTGCATTAAGTTAGCAGAATACCTAAGGCATTGTAATCCAGAGTAAACTTTCCTAATTGTGTCTGCTGTTGCATTATAGCAGGGAATTGAAAAGTGAATATTATAGCCAAGATATTTAGCAGCATCAACAACAGGATGCTGTTTTTAATTAAGAAAAATCATTTGGATGAAACTCCGATCTTGAGCAAACTGACTTATCAGGATTAAGTTTCAGTTTCTTGTACTTTGACCAGTTTAAGACGTTTTCGAGGTCTTCATTTATATTTCTAACACAACTTTCAATTAAACCAAATGGATGTAAAAAGGAAATCAAAACGTCATGTCTATTTTAAGTTCACGACTATACCAGGGAGGACGTTAATCAATAACGAGAAATAAAGAGAAGAAATAAAGACAGAGCCCTATATAACTTTAATCAGTACAAACAAATTTAAAAAAGCGTAGAAATGCTTTTTACTTAGGAAGGACCTACGAACCCACACATCCTTCATTATTGGAAGTTAATTTATTTATTTTTTTATTTTTAATGCATTTTTATTGTTGAATTCAGTATTTCTTACATGTTAAACAGAAAACCGCTTAACTAACTTCTTTATGTTGCTCTAACTTACTGGCCCGATGCGGGCACTTTATTTTAAACCTAATACTTAAACTATGTTTTTCGACGCAACCTAACTTGAATCATTTATTTATTTTATTAAATTTTTTATTATCGATTGTAAGGTGAATGAATACACTCTGTTAAATTCACTTGTCACTAATGACACTTACCCCATGTAACAGATTGCACTAACGATGGCAATACCAACCGAAGATTTGTTTAATGATCCACAAATTGTTGCTGAAATTACAGGTGTTAACCCGCAATTAATTTATAGGTTGAAGGTCATACTGGAAGTGCTTTCTAGTGGATATGCAGTCGATACTTCAAAATTGTCTACTCTCGCATTAGATACTGCAAAACTATATGTGGATCTATACTCGTGGCATCCTATGACACCGACTATGCACAAAATTTTAATTCATGGAGCAACTGTAATCGAAATCGCCCTGTTGCCGATCGGGCAGTTATCAGAGAAGCAGCAGAAGCTCGCAATAAGCATTTCAGGTTATATCGCCTGAATTTTGCGAGAAAATTTTCGAGGAAGGATTGTAATACAGATGTTCTAAATAGGTTGTTATTGACATCTGACCCCCTAATAACAAGTCTTAGACCTTTACCGGTTAAAAAAAAAAAATATCATTTTCAAAAGAAGCACTGGAAATGTTTACTTCTGAACTTCCTGTTCCATTTATATCAGCAGATAGAACTTTAGCTGGAGCATCTAGTGACGCTGAAGAAGGAGAAAATAGTAGCGATTCTGATAAAGAATTCTTAGACGAGGAAAAATCTCTTTAAAATAGTATTAATTATAGTTTCAGATAGAAAACAAAAAAAAAATTTTTGTTCGGTTTTTGCATTCATCTACTCCTATGTGCGATGATTGGAATTAACTATTGAACCCGATTGCCTATTTAGGGGATATAAGGTAGTAATTCCAGAAACATTACAAAATCCGATTCTTAGGCAATTACATGAAACTCACTTAGAGGTCGCAAAAATGAAAAGCATAATACGAACCTATTGTTGGTGGCCATCACTAAATAAGGACGTGGAATAGGTAACAGAATCTTGTAAAAGCTGCATAGTAAATGGAAATACTCCGAATAAGTCCACATTGATCAGCTGAAAGTGGCCCGAATATCCATGGGAACGTGTTCATGTGGATTTTTCCGTCCCAATATGCAAAAAAATGTTCCTAATTTGCGTGGATGCTCTTACGAAATGGTTGGAGTGTATTGACATGTGCACCAATATAACAAGCGTACATACAATTGAAAAACTACGTTCAATCTTTTCGCTTTTCGGGTTACCGAAAAAGCTCGTTAGCGATAATGATAGATCATTTATGTCTGCAGAATTTAAAACTTTTTTGAAAAGAATTCAACATATTACAATTCCGGTGGGACACCCGGCCACCAATGGTCATACTGAAAACGGGGTAAAGTTGGTTAAATCAGCGTTGAAACGTGCTCTATATTCAAAAAGTTCAAACAATGACATAAATCAATTTTTAGGAGCATATTTACAAGATTATAGAAACGCTGTCCACAGTACCACTGGGGTATCTCCAGCATACCTTATTTTCAAACGTAAATTAAGAAATAGGTTCGATTTAATGAACCCTTTTCCAGGAATGAAGTTAAAATAAAAAATAAAAATCAAGAAAAATCAAGAAAGTTATTATAAGGGAAATGTAAATAGGACATTTTTTTTTTTTTATAATCTGCGCGCGCCAAAGGGAGTATTAATACCCTTTAATTGTTTCAGGGCACGGGCGTCAGGGAAAAGGGGGAAGAGGAACAGAGGAGGTACCTATGCACGTTGGCTTTGAATGTTTGAAGGTTGTAGTGATGGGGAAATACAGAGCCTGGTAGATCGTTCCACATTCGTGTTGTTCGGCTTATAAATGAATCCCTATATTTGACAGTACGACCGAAGTTTGGCTTCAGGGTAAACTGATGTGCATTCGAAGCATGTCGCGTATTGCGGGTGAAATTTTGAAGGGGAGGAATGCAACTGGCTATTTCGCTGGAGCATTTTTTGTGGAAGAAACGATAAAACAGGGAGAGACAGGAGACATTTCTCCGATGTTCTAGTGAATGAATGGAATTCACAATGTCTCTATCACCTATAAGTTTTAACGCGCGATTTTGTACCCTATCAAGAATGTGCAAAACGGTCTTAGGTGCATCAGACCAGATATGGGCGTTATATTCCAGCTTAGGGCGGATGAATGCCTTATAAATTGAGGCCAGATCAGACGGGGTAAAATATGTCTTGCACCGTTTAAGGAATCCTAGACATTTTGCAGCATTTTTGGGGATCTCGAATATGTGAACATTCCATCGAAGATGGTTATTAATACACATACCGAGAATGGCAAGTCTTTCGGTTTCAATGATGCAAGTACCATCCATGAATAATGGTTGAGGGTTTTGGTTTCGCTTGAGAGACAGAAGACAGCATTGTGTTTTGGAAGCATTAAATTCCACTCGGTTGGTTGAATAATAGGACATTTAAAATTGGAGACTTAGTACTAACTAAGAATTATTGTATTCCCGGTAAAATTTCGTGGATAAAGGGGAAAGTTATTAATATATTAGGAAAAAGATATTACAATATTGAAATTCTTGAAAAAAATGTTACATGGAAACGTCATGTTAATCAAATTGAATTGTGTAAAAAAAAGTATTTCTGAAACGGGAACAAAAGTAAACGAATATTTGCCTCAAACATTATCCGATCGAATTAACGTAAATCAAAATCAAGAAGAGATTAGTATAACATGTCCGATCCAATTAACGTAAATCAAAATCAAAATCATGAGATTAGGATACCAAATGAAAATATTGAGGAAGCGGAGTAACATGACCACAGGTATGATACCCGTTCAAAATCTAAATTGTAATTGAAGTATGTATAGGTATAAACTAAGGGTCTAGAACGTAATATGTATTAGTATAAGGCATGTAAGTGAATTAAGGGGGTTTGTTGTAAGGTGAACGGATACACCCTCTGTTAAATTCCCTTGTCACTAATGACACTTACCCCATGTAATAGACCTGGGTTATCTGTCACTCATGCGATACTCTCCCTGATTCACGTGGCCACGACCGGAAAGAATGGAATCCAATAAATCAAGTATTACATCGATAATTACTAAGAAAAATGTTTTCAAAAAAAAGAAAGAAAAAAACTTAGTATACGAACATTTCTTTATAGTATATATGTACATAGATATACACATATAGGAAGAAAAAAGAACACCAACAGCGTCAAGTAGAGGGGATGCAGAAATGCTTCAGCAGAAAAGAGGTGCGAAACTTCTATGATTCAAAACTTCTTCGACCAAGTTTATATTCATAGAGAAGAACTATACAGTGCCATGCCCAGCTTTAATATCCCTGCTAAACTGATAAGGCTTATCAGGATGACATCGGAGAATGCCCGCTGATCTGTCAAAATTGGGAAGGATTCTACTGAAACCTTCGACATCAACAGAGGGTTAAGAAAAGGTGATGCACTGTCATGCAGTTGCTTCAATATTGTGCTCGATAAGGTAGTACGCAACGCCCAGGCCAGTACATCAGATCATTATCGTTCACAAATTTACACAATATCTTGGGTTTGCTAACGACTTCGATGTGATAGAAAGGACTAAGCGAGCAGTTACTGGTGCTTTCACTAGCGTGGAGTCAGCAGCAAACAGAATGGGACTGGTTATTAACGAGGACAAGACGAAATCTATATTTTCATTAACAAGAGTCGGCTCCCACCGCAGACTTGATCAGAACGTAAGAGTTCTAAGCACGATTTATAGTCCTGTTTGTGCAAGAGCAAAACAATGTCAGGCGAAGAAGATACAACGACGAGTTATACGTGCTGTACAGCAATATAAGATTCGGCAAAAAATTTACGTATCGAACTGTTAATATGGGCGGATCTTGTGGAGCGAATGAACATCGACGCCCCAGTCCGTAAAGTCTTCAACGCCATACCAGAGGGATAGAGAAACCCAGGCAGACCTCATCTTCGATGGTGTGACCAGATAGAAGGAGATTTCCATCGGCTAGGTGTACAAAATTGGAGACGGGAGGCTAGGGTTCGAGCCGGCTGGAGAGGCATATTACGTGAGGCCCAGGAGCACCACGTTTTGTAGTGCCAACTAGATTTGTCAAACTACGATACTCAATGGTCAATAACGTTAGCGATAATGCCGAAAACGCATTCTTCAGTGACTTAATGCTCGTTAATTGATGAGAAAACTCTGCCCCGGGCTGAGGCTGCCCTCCTCACGGGTACCGAAAATTCGGAACTTCTCAGGCCAAAAACAGATCTGGAAGAGGTTCCCGATCTAATAATAATAACTCTAGTAACAAAAGAAATTCCCTTACGTAGCCAACTAACATCGTACTACAATGAAATTGAAGCAGCACTGCTGGAGGCTGATGAAAATTTGGAGAATTGGTGATAAATATCTAGGACGGAGGATGGTCAATATAATGATGCTACTATCGAAGGCATTACCAATGAGGCTGAGTCAATGCAATGTTTGGCGCATATTAAAATCATTCGACTACAACGTCAAAGGATCTAAAGGTTCGAATGACGCCTAACGGTGTCTTCCCAGCTACAGAGGAAGTTTTGGGTTAAACATTTCATCATAATAAACTGTAGTTTGTATTTTTTTAGCCTGCGCTGACCGATTCAAAAAGAATACCTCAAGAAAAGTAAACAAAAGAAGAAGCAACGCTTTAAGAAGTTCAATGAGGAGCTAGAGTACGGCAAGAGCAAGTGGTTTAATTTCACAACTAAGAATTCCAAAAACACTGGCGTGATGGTGAACAATATATTTGCGTGACCCGCGAAAATAGATTTGTATTAACATTGCTGCATGTAGAGGAAAGAATTCATAGTCGGTGAGAAGTATCACAAACGTATGTATTTGGCAGTCCATCTCATCTTTTGATTCTTCCCCTTCGTCGATTAATCTAATTTTTTAAATGCAAAACTGTTGTGCTGAATGTTTAGAACGAGTTTATTTATTTTATTTATTTATTTATTTATTTATTTATCTACAAGCGTCTAGGCTTTACAGATTCAATTAAACAGTAGGTTTATAAATAAGTATAGATATATAGATATATAATAAATAAAAGAAAAATAATTAAATATGGACTTACTTCAAAACATTTAATAAAAACAGTTTGTTTTTAAACTTATTTCTAGATAAGCTTAAATCTATTTCAATCCAAACTGAGTTGAAATTAGAAATAGGCCGAGATATAGGTTCTTTCAACCCGTAATTTGTCCTATGCCGCGTGCGAAGAAGAAGCTCTCTTTGCCTTAACGACCTCTCTGGAGCATACAGAGGAATTAAAGCAAGTAAACTTGGACTCTTTATATGATAGCATAATAGGTCACTAATGAACATTTTAGATAGTTTTGATATACCGAGAAGTTGACACCTGGCATTACATCCAGGTGAAAAATTCCAATATTTTATTATTATTTACCCTGGTAAGTTCAAAAGAATCGATTGTACAACGTTGGATTATCAAGTTTGTGCGCCTGTTAAAAGAGGAAACGTTACATTTTTTTACATTTAAGATTAGGAAGTTTTCCTTGCACCATATTGCTAGAGCATTCGAACGCAATCAGTTAAGCTTAAAATTCTTAAAAATAGTTTCATATCATCTGCACAAAAAAGGCACTGGGGGTATGTCATTGATGAAAAGAATGAAAATCAATGGTCCTAGATGGCTACCTCAAGTCACCTTAGCTACAGATAATTGGTTTTAAAGAAGCAGAATCAAGCTTTACCAACTGCACCCTATTAACTAAAAAGCAGGAAATCCACTTCAATAAAGATGAATGAAAACCAAAACATTTTAGCTTGTGTATTAAGACAGTGTGGTTAACAGAATCGAATGCCTTGCTCAAATCCGTATAAACTGTATCTACCTGATAACCCCTTTCGAATGAATTTAGTACAAATGAAGTAAAATAAGTGAGATTAGAAGTTGCAGATCTCCTCGGAACGAAACCATGTTGAAATTCGGAGTATAAATTCGGAGTATAAATTCGGAGTATAAATTCGGAGTTCCGAGCTTTATTCGATGTAAGTTAACACACGCAAAAACCAATAAAAGAAACGTCTAGTGTTCCAATAGATTAAGTTCGCACTTTCATTTGACTTACAAAACATCATCACAAACTCGAACAGTCGAATGTGTGCTCGTCTTTCGATGATGTCAATGCTGGTGCAGGGGTTGAACTGCACTACTCCCTGATCCTAAAAGGCTTCTTGATTTTCCACGAAGGGATAGCCTCCACTTAATAGTTGGGGAGTCCTGTTCAAAGAGGATGTTTAAACTCTTGCCATATCTTAACTGAACCGTGCAGCTTCTCCGGGTGAACACTTTACATTGTGGGAGTACTTTCTCTTATCGAAACAAAAATAAAAAAGTTTGTAAATAAATCCTTCCTAATTCACAAATTTGTTCTGAAATGTGATGTGTTTATATTCGGCTAAAATTCCTACTAAAAATAATTCTGACTATCAGCTATCTCCTTTTCTGCTCAAATTGAAATTTTATGAAGGAGGACATTTTGCGAATAATACTTTCAAAACCTTTTGAGAACAACTTCACGTTTACTTCATTATTTTCCTAGCTCTAAGCTGGGTAGTAATTCGTAAAACAAAAAAAGATAAAGGTAATATCAGTAAATATAATTTCATAAAAAATCAACAAACAAACTTCGAAAAATTCCAAAATAAATCAAATCGAGGGAAAGTAAATTTAAGAAAACATTTTGAAACATCCTTCGAGAAGAAAGGGGAGAACAAATTAAATTATTTCGGAAGTTACCTAATACAAAATTAAAGAAGAAGCCTTTTATGGTTGTGTTTTTTTCACGTGGATTAGATTGAGGTTCGCAGTCATTAACGTGCTATCTCAACTATTAGCGGCTTTGCTGAGACAATTGATTTATTAACAACAGCCGCATCACTTCTCAATGGCGGAACTTCTTTTGATCACGAACAAGCTAACAATAGTGAAGACAAATAACCGATCAAAGCGAGGAAACGAATTACCGCCACGAACTTATTCGCTCCTATCATTCAATCCGCCAGATCTGAGATTCCCTTCACCCATTCGATTCACTTTCAGTTTTCGTCTGCATTATTCAATCCACCGGATGCACTATTTTTCCTTTTTCAAAGCCGACTGTTCTGTCATAGTTGACAGCAATTACAAATTAAACAGCTGCTTATAAAAACAAAATAAAGTTAAATTTAATAATAATTGATAGAATTGATTTTTGAAGATGAGAAAATATCTTCAAATAGGCAAACATCTCGCGCATATTTACGGGCATCCAATGAAAATATTATGAAGCTACCAGATGCCAAGTTAGTTAAAGGACTTCATTGTAGTTCATAATTTCTACGAAATCGATTTCTAAGTTTTCTAAAAAATTTTGGTTTGAATAAGGCAGCCTTCAATTATGTGCTGGAAGTGTTGATTAAGGAACTTCCTCTGACAAACAAATCGTATTCCGTTTCCCCAATAGTGAAGACAAATAACCGATCAAAGCGAGGAAACGAATTACCGCCACGAACTTATTCGCTCCTATCATTCAATCCGCCAGATCTGAGATTCCCTTCACCCATTCGATTCACTTTCAGTTTTCGTCTGCATTATTCAATCCACCGGATGCACTATTTTTCCTTTTTCAAAGCCGACTGTTCTGTCATAGTTGACAGCAATTACAAATTAAACAGCTGCTTATAAAAACAAAATAAAGTTAAATTTAATAATAATTGATAGAATTGATTTTTGAAGATGAGAAAATATCTTCAAATAGGCAAACATCTCGCGCATATTTACGGGCATCCAATGAAAATATTATGAAGCTACCAGATGCCAAGTTAGTTAAAGGACTTCATTGTAGTTCATAATTTCTACGAAATCGATTTCTAAGTTTTCTAAAAAATTTTGGTTTGAATAAGGCAGCCTTCAATTATGTGCTGGAAGTGTTGATTAAGGAACTTCCTCTGACAAACAAATCGTATTCCGTTTCCCCAAAGGTTCAGTCAGATGCATGCTTTAGATTTTTCGCAGAAGGAAGTTATCAGCACGGTGCTGGTAAGGACTACAACGTTGTTACGAGGCCTTAGAGACCACAACAAACAGAAAAAGAAGAAAAAAAAATTCATTTCGTTGAGGTGACACTAGACACCAGTCACCTAAAGCGGCACTAGTCGTCAAGTGAGAAAACAAACCTAAAGTATAAACAATGGAAGGTGAACCTACTAGAGAAATGATGAATGTCGTTTCGAAAAGTAATCCCTGGTGACCAAAAAGTAAAGTGTCCAACGCTGCGAATCATATGCATGGATCTCCGTCCAAGGTAAATTTGGGGGAAATACTGCGTAATGCATCCATGCACTTTCGGCTTTTCCCCATCCTCACCAATTTCCCATTTGCCAGTATAGAATTAAAGGTACTGCCAGTATTCAGTTCAAAGAAGGAAAAAAAAAGGATCGAATGGACGGCTGGTTGCGTTTAATGTTCCGGGACAATCAAATTAATTAGACGCTGCGAATAATTAAAAACAAATAGACCGTAACAAAAAACAAAAAAATCGAATCGGGTTTAAACGCGATGCAAGAAAGTGTGTTTTTTGACATAAGCGTCCACACTAGTGGTCCATTTCGCACACACCTAAGCTCTCGAGAAACAACAAGAACATTTTTGTTAACGAAAGGCAATATCACAATCGAAGGATTAGATGAGGAGGAAAAGATCATATATGAAAGTGTTATACGTTCCGTTGGTTATGTTCAATTTCAGTAGTATCGTCTTTGGTAAATACTTTTTGTGTGAAATAGGGGAGGTTAAGTATATGTAAGGTATGTCATGTCAGTATATTGTGCGAATGTACGTATTTAGGTTAAACTATCAAATTATTATATGTAGGCATTTAAGTATATAGCTAGGTTTTGACGAAGAACATTGACAAAAGGAATTCCCCTTTTTCAAAGCAATAGGGATAATGATAAAGGACGACCGATATGACAAAGAGGGAGACCGAAAGAACATAGATGGACGAAGAGAAATGTATGCAACGAATGTAAATGAAGGGGTAACGAAAATAACATGATAAAGAGAAAATTGAGGAAGGCAAGCAACTAGGGCAAAAGAACATCGATCGTTGATCACTTTTTTGATTAGATCATATGTAAATGGTCGATGCTCCGACTCCATAGATAATAAAGAAAAAAAAAAAGTTCAGTAGCATACAAAAAAAAAGGTAAAGACAAAAAGGGAAGGAAATCTGAATTTTTTTTTGAAAAAAGAAAGAAAGAGGTTCAAAGAGCAATAGCTCCCCATGAGAAGAGGACAGGTTGGGAACAAGACAGCAGAGGACTTGGGTCGAACCGATACGCCCAAGCCTCTGCAAATTTTTTTGGGTAGACCGGGTTTTCCGGTCCGCAAGCAACGGCTAGCGGAGACCGCCAATCAAACCGCAAGACAGCCAAGCGGTATCCTCCAAGGGGGCAAGGTACAGCAAGAAGCAAAGGCCACCCAAGAAACCGAAGCGAGGTGCTCTTCCCCAAGGTTCCGTACCACAACTGCCGCAGCTATAAAAAAAAAAAAAAAAAAAACAGGAAAAGAACATCGAGGGAACAACTTAATTTCTTTTGTGCAAACACAGTGCAGTGAATTAGTTTAGTTTTTTTTAGAAGATGGTGTGTGGGGGAATGGGGAGGCCGTCCTTTCTCTGATCAGCGACGATGACTTGACTGTACAACTGCACTGACTTGATAAAGACCGTACGTGACGACCTTACGCACTTTAAGTACAGGACATTAGACAGTAGTGGCTGGATTGATGCATTAGGGGCCAACTTCAGTGAATATTGGCCAAGCAAATGGCGAAGGTTGTGTCTTTTAGACACAAGGGTGGGTTGGGCATGCTGGTGCCATCAACATATGGCACGTCTCTGGGACGAGACGAATCCACATCCTGGAGAGACTAGCGGATACAGATGCCATAGTATAGGGCTAGAATAGGATAGTTATAAGTTAGTTTAGGTATAGGCTAGGGCTTGTCATAAGTTTTATGGTAGATTAGGTTTAGATTAGAATTGTTAGGTTTAGGTTAGATCTGGCATACCCTTCTTTCTCCAGGATATGGGGATAAGCCCTTGAACTTCTTCTTCTTCTCTTTGTCTTGCTTTCTATCTTTTTTTAATTCCGTCCGTGGTCTAATTAGGTTAGCTTCTTCTCTTTTCTATTAGGTTTCTTTTAATACGCATATGGCACGATATTTTGTGCCACCGTCCCCTTCATCCATACCGAAGATGCCTCTGTGGCCTACCCCTAGCTCATAATAATGGCGCCCAACGGTTTCGAATGATTTTAGAGGCCAGATTGCGACTCCAAGGGGACGATTTTCACTCTTCGAAAGTCGTCATCTTGGATTCATATCAATTAGCCTTATTTCGCGAATTAGTATATTTTCCGCTTTTATAAACGATTTTACTTTCCTGTCTAACTTTCGGTTCAATGGCTGAACAAATTCTTTATTTCACCTTAGGGCAAAGACAGCTGTCCAATCTTCAGGTCCAAAAGCCAGAGGATCTCGTGAGGTAGTTGGAGGTTTAGGAAGAAACAAAGAGTAGGTTAGGGTGGAAAGGCCTAATACAAAACTGCTGTCCAAGGGTCAAGGCTTTTGCCAGATCATCGGTGAGGCGTGAGCATGGGTCTTAAAGCTCTATTCGTGTTTGAGTTTAATCTGAGAATCCTAGCCAGCCAGCTGTTGGAGCCTAACCAATGGCTAGTAGTGGTAAGGACAGAAGGGATTTATGACAACACTCGTCGAGTTCCAGAGACCCAGCCACAACTAGACAGAAACACATAACGAATAATAGACTTTGCGACGAATAATAACGAGTTTGGTTAATCAACGGAATGGTTACTGGAGAACCTGAACGTAAATCCACACACCATCGCACATCATTGGAGAAGTTAAAGACAATTTGAAAAAGTTAAATTTTAAGGGTTAAGAAATTTATTTTTGTAAATCTTGAATTCGAAGTAATTAAAAACTTCGCTAATTTCAGATATTAGTTGCAACTAGTTTTAGAATTTCTTTTTTTTACTTCTTTAGGTAAATAGTGGCGAGATTATTCTCTTCTTTTTTGAATTTTTCGCTGCCCATACATGGACAGACTAGGGATGGACAAACAGACCACAACAGACAGACTTCTACTCCGACAGGGATCCCAGGGGAAGACCGAGACTATAGAAGACAAGAACGCTTCAGCCTACCGCATCAGACAGAAGACACAAAAAACGTGACAGGGGCAGTCGGTATTGAAGGCCTACGACAAGAACGGAACGATATAGACTTCAATGTACTCAATGTGAGAGAATAGGGCCGGAGAATGTCTCGAATGTTTCAAGAAGTGGTTTCTTCAGCGGTTCAGAAAAGCGAGAAGCGAAGTAATGGCAACTTTCCAGGCCAATATGAGCCTGCTACAGAATAAGATCTGCGACCTGGAAAGAGTAGCCATTCAGCAGAAGGAACCACCAAAGCAAACAGACAGACAAGCTCCACGACTGACAGACAGACAAACCGGTAGTCAGATAAACAGACAGACACTACGACCTACAGATCCATTTGACTTCGGCTACTTAGCGCAAATGGAGACTCCGTCGTTTCACAGACCTAGCTCCGTACCTAGGCACGACAGGAGGCGTGAACCCAATGGTCCTCCAAGTCTTGGAAAGGCCGTAGGAATTCATAAGTTGGGGGTTAAGTTTGATGGCTCGTCGAAATCGATGTCTATATAAAGTTTTCTATTTCGTATAGAGACTCTGCGAAGGAAATATGGGTTGTCAGAAGATCAGCTTTTCTCCAATTTCCACCATTTAGTATCAGGTCCCGCGGAGAAATGGTACTCGGAATATATCCAGGAAAATGAGGGTGATGAGTTGCTCAATTATTTCGATTTAAAGACTGAACTGGTCAGTCAATTTAAACATCAACAACGAGACCACGAAATTCTAAGGACAATAATGGACAGAAGACAGCAACCCCATGAAACATTCGACGACTTCTACAGCGACACCCGAACTTTGACTTTACAAGCACAGGGTAGCTACACTGATATTCGGGTGCACTGTCAGAAACATACAAGAGTTGAGGGAGGAGTGTAGACGCGCCGAAAAGCACATGGCGGCGAGAGTTTTCAGGATGAGGCGCAGCGTCAACGAAATAGCCGACGACCAAGGAGACCGGAGTTTACGGAGAGGCACGCTAGGTGAGGTAGAGGACGAAGATTTTGAAGTGGCAGCACTCCAGAACAAAAGAACGAACAGACCAACAAACTATTTACACACAGACCCTACTAACAGAATAAAAAACGTATTCACGAACAGGACAGACTTGACGAGGAGTACGGAACAAACTACACCATCATGTCCCTCCTCGTTTCACACCCTGACATGTTTCAGTTGTGGGCAGGGTAACTTCGCCTCCAACTGTCCGAAGTGTCAGAGAAACTTGAAGGTCGGCGGTGCGTCCGGGAATCACTCGTCGATGGCGTCTGCACTCCCGGAGAATCAGGACAAACCGGGGCAGTCCAAATCTTGAAGAGGGACCCAAATGGTCAGGACACCACCACGAAGAAGGAGTTCCCTCCGAGTAAGAGCCTCCATAGACGACTGCAAGAGTACGAAGAAGCTAGACGACGAATTTTCGGAGAAGAGATAGCAAGACCTTCGAATCTCCGAAACTTCAGAAAGATACATAGGCTTAGGGAAAAGTTTGCAATATATAGACGACGAAAGAATCAAATAGAAGCATCTGTGATATGTACCTCTGACGATAACAGGCCTTATACAAAAGTAAGAATAGAAGGAGAGGAGATTCTAGGGCTATTAGATAGTAGAGCCACTATTCGCTGTCTGGGTAAGACTGGGTAAGACTTCATGTTATCGAGGTGGATGATGAGCAAATTCCCATTAAACAGAGGCATTACCCGATCTCGCCAGCAATTCAGAAGCTGCTTTTCGATGAACTCGACCGAATGCTTTCTCTCGGGGTCATCGAAGAGAGTAACAGCGCATGGAGCTATCCAGTTGTGTTGGTGCGGAAACGAAACGATGTCGAAAAAAGTAAGTTCTGCTATAAGCAGATAATGTACCTCGGATATATCGTCGGGGATGGATGTCTACGGATGGACAAAGACAAGGTGTCGGCGGTCGAAAACTTCCCAATACCGAAGACTCCCAAGCTACTCCGTCGGTTCCTAGGGATGACAGTACAGACGTTTTATCCCCAATTTTGCTTCTGTATCGGCTCCCATGACCGATTGCCTCAAGAAAGGACAGACATTTACGATGACCGACGAGGCGTTGAGGGCATTCCAACAGCTCAAAATTACCTTGGTGACAGCGCCGATACTGATAAATCCGGACTTCACCAAACACTTCTACATACAATGTGATGCTTCGACGTTTGGCGTGGGGTCTGTGTTGTTTCAAATAGACGCCGAGAAAAACGAACGATCCCAGAAGCTTAATTCCGCTCAGCGGAATTACAGTGTGACGGAACTTGAATGCTATGCGGCCGTTCTGTCAGTAAAGAAGTTCAGGGCCTATGTGGAAGGACTACCATTCACTATAATCACTGATCACGCAAGTTTGAAGTGGTTGATGACGTAGAAGGATCTGTCTGGTCGATTGGCCAGATGGAGCCTGAAGCTTCAGGGTTTTAACTTCGTGATCGAACATAGGAAGGGTGTGCAGAACGTAGTCCCTGATACTCTCCCGCGTGTCCATATGGAGGAGCTCACTCCCGATACAGTAATGTTGGAGGTGGACCCTAGTTCGGCATACTTCACTTCGGGGGAATATGACGAATTAAGGAAGACAGTCAATGCGAACAAACACAAACTACCAAACGTATGTGTATCCGACGGATTTGTCTATAAACGGGCTGAAATACGGACAGGTGACGATCTGCAATAAGATCGGGCATTGTATCTTTGCTTACCAAAGGAGTTACGTGGGAGTCTTCTAACTCGACTCAGCTAACAGAGCTGGATCGAGTTAGAAAAATGCATGTATACCTGGGTTGAGGGGTTGAAGTGACATGTTGTCTCTGTGTGTGTGTGTGATTTCAGATAACGAATCCAACACAACAGAACACTAACACAATCAAAAGCAGAATGTCTGCTATACTTATCTGTCAGTTCAACCACATTTGAATTTTTCAATCTGTCGACTCGGTGTGTAGAAATACTCAGATCGAAATCTCAACTCGATCCCACCTCGATCACTCGATTCTGCATATAAACGTGGTAAAGAATTTTTTTTTTAACGAAAGGCAGAATCACAATCGAAGCATTAGATGAGGAGGAAAAGATCATATGTGAAAGTGTTATACGTTCCGTTGGTTATGTTCAATTTCAGTAGTATCGTCTTTGGTAAATACTTTTTGTGTGAAATAGGGGAGGTTAAGTATATGTAAGGTATGTCATCTCAGTATATTGTGCGAATGTACGTATTTAGGTTAAACTATCAAATTATTATATGTAGGCATTTAAGTATATAGCTAGGTTTTGACGAAGAACATTGACAAAAGGAATTTCCCTTTTTCAAAGCAATAGGGACAATGATAAAGGACGACCGATATGACAAAGAGGGAGACCGAAAGAACATAGATGGACGAAGAGAAATGTATGCAACGAATGTAAATGAAGGGGTAACGAAAAGAACATGATAAAGAGAAAATTGAGGAAGGCAAGAAACTAGGGCAAAAAAACATCGACCGTTGATCACTTTTTTGATTAGATCATATGTAAATGGTCGATGCTCCGACTCCACAGATAATAAAGAAAAAAAAAAAGTTCAGTGGCATATAAAAAAAAAGGTAAAGACAAAAAGGGAAGGAAATCTGAAATTTTTGTTTAAAAAAGAAAGGAAAAGGTTCAAAGGGCAATAGCTCCCCATGAAAAGAGGACAGGTTGGGAATAAGACAGCAGAGGACTTGGTTCGAACCGATACGCCCAAGACTCTCCAAATTTTTTTGGGTAGACCGGGTTTTCCGGTCCGCAAGCAACGGCTAGCGGAGACCGCCAATCAAACCGCAAGACAGTCAAGCGGTATCCTCCAAGGGGGCAAGGTACAGCAAGGAGCAAAGGCCACCCAAGGAACCGAAGCGAGGTGCTCCTCCCCAAGGTTCCGTACCACAACTGCCGCAGCTATAAAAAAAAAGGACAGGAAAAGAACATCGAGGGAATAACTTATTTTCTTTTGTGCAAACACAGTGCAATGAATTAGTTTAGTTTTTTTTAATTTTTCTTGCAAATCAAGTATAAATTAAGGATAGGGTTAACATTGAACTCTGCGCTTAACCTTTGTTCTGGTTTTGAATTGTGTTCGCGAGAATATAGCTGGAACATCAGCAACTTCAATGCTTCTTGTGCTGCCGGCAGGACAACAGGGAACAACAAAAAAAAACGTGAGTAACTTTTTTGATACTTAAGATAGGTTACTTAGGATAGGTTGGCGTAATTTGAATTTAGACTAATTGAATTTCTTAGATAAAATTACATTTATAAATTTGAGATCCGAAGAGATCATAGGAATAAAGAAATGTTTGATGATAAAATTTTAGTAGTCGTAATATCATGATAATGATGTGCGGTGAAAGAATTTGTGTGCAAAGATAGTGTGTGGGGGAATGGGAAGGCCGTCCTTTCGCTGATCAGGCGCGACGATGACTTGACTGTACAACTGCACTGACTTGATAAAGACCATACGCACTTTAAGGACGTCCGTGGTCTAATTAGGTTAGCTTCTTCTCTTCTATATTAGGTTTCTTTTAATACACATATGGCACGATATTTAGTGTTTGAGCAGGTGGTGTGAGAGTGATGGGAGACAGGAACCAGTCCCGTCCGACGAGTTAAGCCGTGCAACCGCGTGCGTGCCACGTCCCCTTCATCCACACCGAAGATGCCTCCATGGCCTGCACCTAGCTCATAACAACGTCTGCATTGCACAGTCAACTTTTTCAAAAGTTTTCACAAATGTATTGGATATACGTACTGTGGCGGAAAAATTGAATGAAAACTTTGAGATTTTTTAATTCCCAGTATTATTTAATTAACAAAGATAATTAAAAAATTCTTTTAGTCACTTTGTACAAAATGTATATATAAAAAAATTTATTCAATTGTGGTTATGGCTCACACACGTTTTTCTTCTATATGACAATTTGATACTCCGCTCTTTGACAGCTTCAGTTTTGACATCATCGAGCAGTTACGGGGTTTGGCTGGATCCACGATAACAATAACGTTTCCTACTTTGATCAGTTTCCTTAGCTCGAACCACTTGGAACGCTTAGTTAGAGTAGGAAGGTACTCTTGCACCCATCGCTTCCAGAAGATGTTAGCATACTGTTGCGATACGAGCCAATTTCGGCGAATCGTTGCTACATCGTCGTTAAATGGTGCAGGTGGCTTGGTTCCACTCGAAGATCCGAGGAGTAGATGATTTGGCGTAATTGCTTCACAGGTATCATCAGTAACTGGAACGTAGGTTAGCGGTCTACAATTTATCACGTATTCAGCCTCTGTTAGCATATTTCGAAGAACTTCATCGGTGGGATTTCTGGGCAATGATATTTTAGCAAGGACCTTCTTCACGGACTGGACCAGTCTGTCCCAGCTACTGCCCATGTGTGGAGACAGTGGTGGTATAAACGTCCATTTGGTTTCGACATTGGTAAACTCCTTGGCAATTTTATTCTGGTCGGTGGTCTGAAGCTTTTCGCTGAGCTCTTTGCTTGCGCCCTTGAAGTTTGTGCCTTGGACGCTGAATCGGAATGCCTCGCCGGGCGATGAAATTTCGAATGGCCATAATACATGAATCGGCGGAGAGCGTATGGGCCACTTCGATGTGGACTGCGCGAACTGTCAGGCAAGTGATTAAAACACCCCACCTCTTTTCGTTTTGTCGTCCAACAGCAACAATGATCGGTCCAAAGTAATCGATCCCCACGTACGAGAAGGGTCGAGAATATGCAGCAAGTCGAGCGGGTGGAAGTTCTCCCATCATTGGAGGCTGCGGTTGAGTCCGTTGATTTTTGCACTGCTGACATTTTCCAAGCTCCTCCCTAAGGGCTGCACGTAGGCGCGAAATGTGGCATTTCTGTCACAATTCATTAACAACTGTCTCATGATGACAGTGATGATACCTGGTATCTACATCTCGGATTACAAGTGACGTTATATGATGGTTTCTTGGCAGGATAACTGGTCGTTTTACATCAATTTCGGAAAGTACTTTGCAGGCGTCGATTCTACCTTTGACCCGTAGAACTCGGTTTTCATCGATGTACGGTGAGAGTCTGTATAGAGGACTGCTCTTTTTTATACGTTGTTGATTCGCTTCAATAGCAGCTATCTCATCAGAGTATACGTCCTGCTGTGCTTGACGATATAGATAATTGTGCGCCTGTTCAATATCGCATTTGTCTATCGATCCCTTCTGAAGTGTCCGGCGTGTAGCTTTAGCCTTTAGATTATTGACATACCTTAAAACCCAGACTGTAGTCCGAACTAATCGCTTCCACTCTGAGTAGCGTTCTGGGTGTAGGATGCGTTGTCGATGAGTATCCTCTGTAAGTTTTTCTGCGTGGTGACATAAATGGTTGGATTTGATCTCCTCTGAAGTATACGCACCGAGAGATGGGTCCTCGAATTTTGGCCAGTTTTCATTTTTTTCTCGGAGAAATGGTGGTCCGTTCAACCATCGGCTGGTGGTAGAAAAATCCGGACGGGGTTGCCACTTTGTGCCTTCATCAGCTACATTTGATTTGGATGGAATCCAGTTCCATTCTGAGGTTTCTGTTGTTTCCAGAACTTCGCTAACGCGAAATGCGACGAACTGGCTGTACCTTCGACGGTCAGACCGAATCCAGCAAAGCACATTTTTTGAATCGGTCCAGAAGTAACGCTTGCCGACCGTGATCGAGTGTTCTTTTAGAATACAGCCAGCCAACCTTGTCCCAAGAACAGCGGCTTGCAGCTCCATTCGCGGTATAGAAAGCAGCTTCAGCGGCGCTATACGGGTCTTAGCAGTTACCAGGGCGCAATCGATTTTGTCTTCAGTGATCACTCGGAAGTATGCGACGGCAGCGTAACTGCTCTCGCTTGCGTCAACGAATACGTGCAGTTCAACCTCACTTGAATCTCCGAAAGTCGTAGTACTTAGGTAACATCTTGGTATCCGGACGGTTTCTATGTTAGGAAGAACTTTCAGCCAAGTAAGCCATTTTTGAAACTCCGCATCGGCAATCTTATCGTCCCAATCTATACCTGATCGCCATACATCTTGTAGTATAATTTTCACATAAATGAAAAAATTAGCGAGTAGTCCCAGAGGGTCGAAGATTGTCATCAGCGTGCGGAGGAGTTCTCGCTTGGTTGGGCGTTTGTCTCCGGACAGCGGGTCTTTGTTTTGAGCGTTCACCTTTATCTTGTACGTAAATATGTCGGAGGATGTGCACCACCACGCCCAGTACTCTCTCAATCTCAGGTTCTGCACCTATGCTCAGATTAAACTCGTCCTTGCCTTTCTCTTCCATAGCGCTGAGAACGGCTCTTGAGTTGGACATCCAGTTTCGTATCTCGAATCCAGGCATTGAGTGAATCTGTTTGACATCCCTTGCCAGTTGAATAGCTTCGTCTTCGGTGTCTACGCTGTCCAAGAAATCATCTAGGTAGTGGCTCTGGGTGATTGCAGCAGCTGCTCTAGGAAACTTTCCAGCGCACTGTTCAGCGTTCAGATTTTTAATGTACTGAGCACTACTGGAGGAGCAGGTGGCACCGAACGTCATCACAGTCATCACGTACTCATCTGGTTCTCGTGTTGATTCGTTGCGCCAGAGAAAGCGCTGGGAGTCCTGAACAGATGTACAGATCAAGACCTGGTGAAACATCTCACGGATATCCTCGCAAATTGCGACTTTTCTTTCCCGAAATCTAGCAAGCACTGATGTAAGTGATGTCAGTTGATCAGGTCCTTTAAGTAGGAAAGAGTTTAGAGAAACTCCGTGCGACTGTGCAGCAGCATTCCATACCAGTCTCACCTTTCCTGGTTTGTTCGAGTTGATGACGGGAAACACTGGGAGATACCAAGTGCGCGGGCTGCGCCGTTTTGCCTCATCAGCTGGCAATTTTTGGATGTAGCCACTGGTCAGGTAGTAGCGAATTTTTGCATCGAGTATAGCCCTCAGTCCTGGATCGCGTATCATTCTTTTCTCTATACACACTAGTCGCCGCATAGCCATATCTCGACTGTCAGGTAGTTTGATATCATCGAATCTCCATAGAGGACCTGTTTCAAAGCGATTTTGTTTACGCTTAGTTGTTAGGTGCAGTAGATCCTGAGCACGTTGCTCGTCACGGGAAACGATAACCTTCTGCGGTTGTACAATACCAATACTTTCTAAGGCGAAGAAATCTTTCACCATTCGCTGTAAGTCGTTATCGGCTCTACTATTGAATTCGCACATATGAAAGCTGTGGTGAGCTATGCGATTGTCGGCGGCAACTGACGGCCATTCACCATGCGGACCATATACTACCCATCCTAGACGAGTCTTTGATGTAAACGGCTGGTGTTCAGGCCCTTCGATAGATTTCATGGCAAATCCAAGACGCATGTTGTCAAGCCCGATGAGGATCCGGGGTCGAATTGCTTCATAAGACGCGGCTGGAATCCTCTTTAAGTGTGGATACAACTTCATCATCTCGGCCATTACCAATGACTGTGTGGGTAGTTCAAGAGATTCCACGGTTCGAACGTTGTGTAAACGATATCTTTTCGCCTTATGATCGGTCCCTGATATATTTACATCGAGCTGTTTGGAGTTTTCTTCGTAGCGGTGGGTGTTTGCTGTGCACTTCAAGCATAAAGGATGAGGCACGCTATCAAGATTTAGCTCAGATATAACACAGATGGACTACTAACTTGGTTGTGGTAGTGTACGACTTCCGATATCTGCGGCTCTAGTTTCGCGGGGGGTGACGATTTCGATGGATTGTGCAGTAGCTCATGATGCTTGAGGCCACAGCCGTTAATGCCACAGTATGTCCTCGATCGACAACCTCGATTAAAATGTGGCTTAAGACATTTGTGACAAAGATGATATTCATTAACGGCCGCCCATCTGGAACTGTAGCTTAGCTCCAAAAACGCATGACAGTTTGCAATTGAAGGGCAATTGCGAGAGCACACGCAGCATTTATTGCCGTTGGTTCGTAAGGTGCCGTAGCTGTGTGCGTGTTTGCGTATTCCGTTGCCGCTGATTGCTTGGTTTCGGTTCTTGCTGTCTTCTGGATGCGGTGTCCCCTGTTGTAATTCCTCCATGTACGTATGTAGATAACCTCGGTCCCTTGTCTGGCGTGCGTTCGTGTTTGCTGATGATAACGTTGGAATCGTCACACAATTAGCTGCGCAAGCGATTTGATACAACCACTCGTTGAAGTCGGAGAGTGTACAGTAATCGAGTGACTGCCGATGAATTCCCCAGACCAGTCGAATGGAAGGAGGCAACTTTTCGATTAGTTCCTGGACCAGCGTCGGATTACATAAGTGAGACATAAGTCCAGACGCTTCTATTGTGGCGCAAAGGTTTTGCACGGCTAGGGAAAACTTTACGATGCTTTCTAGCCTTCCTTCCTTCGGCGAAGGAGTAGAATGAATTTTGTGCAGCATGGAATGGATAACGAGCTCCGGTCGGCCTTACAGCATCTTCAAGGTTGAAATTATTCGCTTGACGCATGATGGTTGCAGTAACATGCTACGTACAGCTTCGAGTGCTTCTCCTTTCAGATCTCTTTGTAACCGTGAGATATTCTCTTCATCAGAAAAACCGAAGTCGCAGATGAAGCTTGGCCATTCTGCTGGATTACCACTGAAAGGCTGAAGGTCTAGTGAAATAGTATGACGAGCAGCTATCTGACTTTTGCTGAGTAAGTTAGACATCTGGAAATGCGGCGTAATGTTAAAGGTTTGGTCGGGTCCTGTAGATGGAGCTGGGTTCAGTTGCTTGTGCTGTGTGAATATGCTGTTGTATTCCATTGGTTGCTCAAGGAATTGTTGCTGTAAAGGGTACGAACGTCTTGGCGGTATAGATTGGGCTGGCGGCGGCGGAGGTGGCCTTTGAAGGTGTTGTTGTTGCTGGTGTTCTGAATGCATTTGTACTGCTGACTGTAGAGCTGGCAGCGCTTGCATCTTCCCCTGTGAAGGTCCTGTCGGTAGCGTCCATATTGACTCCAGTTTCGAATGTTGCTTAGCGTTATCATCTGAACGTTTCTGTAATTCTACCGGATTCTGATGCTGCGTTTGCAGCTGCTGTTGCAGCGCCATTTGTTGCATCTGTTGTGATAGTTTTCCAGAAAAAGTTCCCATCGGTTTAAGCTTGTCGATATTTGGAATTTGATAATGACTGCGTTGCAGAGTAGGTGGTGTATTAATGTGCATCAAAACAGCATTAGATGGATTATGAACACATGCGGTCGAATGTTTTTGAGTCGAATTACATGCATCCTCCAACCAGGTTCGCACTACCGCGTTGTTTTGGCCATCTTCGACGTCTGCTACATCACCATCGAAGGAGGAGAGTTCATCCTCTGCTTGTTGTTGTAGCAACGAATACTTCCTATCGAGGTACTGCTGGTCACGCTGCCTCCGTTTCTCCTGTAGAACTCGCTCCTCTTCCTGTCGTCTCTCTTTCTGCAGCTGCTCTTCTCTATCGCGTTTCTCTTGTAAAGCACGTTCTTCTTCTAGGCGTTCAAGTTCGATTTGAAGTTGCCGAGCCGATGAGACCTTGGATGATGAGGACTTTGGACGAGAAAAATAGGTTGCCGAAGCAGCTGCATTGGGGGCAGAAGCAAGCACTTTGTATAAGTATACTTACACTCGCACCTGTCGTGGTTGCATTCATTGCAGTATCTTCGACTTGATTGAGGCACCTAGAGCTACAGTTTTCGCAACTCCAGTCGTGATTGGCGACGTCGTTGGTTACTCCAACACAGGCAAAGTGAAACCACCTGTCGCACATGACCATGTTTTGGTTATTACCTGCTGCGCATAGTTGGCAACTTGACTTTGCAGGTTTTCGTGACGACCTAGTACTCTTTAGTGATCTAATTACCTTCGAAGAAGTACCAAATGTGTTGGGATCCGCCATTTTATGCTTAATAAAAGAATTTTTTAAGATGTGGCGGCCAAATTGAATGAAAACTTTCAGATTTTTTAATTCCCAGTAATATTTAATTAACAAAGATAATTAAAAAATTCTTTTAGTCACTTTGTACAAAATGTATATATAAAAAAATTAATTCAATTGTGGTTATGGCTCACACACGTTTTTTTTCTATATGACAATTTAATACTCCGCTCTTTGACAGCTTCAGTTTTGACATCATCGAGCGAGGATGGGTGTGTTCAGATGTTTTAGCTTTCACACGTATATTTGAAAGGGTATTATGTCCTAAATGGATATCCTTAATCACCGGTACTGGAAAAAAATAGGAAAAATGTACTTCTACGAAAAATATAAGATTCCTGGTATAGTAATATGTTTTGGTGGAACCTATAATGCCATCAAAGTTAAGGCAAACAATTCACACCTTTACTATAACAGAAAAGGTTTTCACAGTACAAACGCCATGATAGTAATTGACTATGTATTCCTATGGAATTAGTAAACTTTATACGTATATCTATATATGTATATATGTATCTTATTTCGAGATTGGTGACAATAATATATGGATACGGTGTGGACGCAATCTTCCCGGGCTCTAACCACGATTCATTAATATGGAATCCCAGTAAGGCCTCTACTTATTTTGCGAGCATGTATCATGGACTAGACAGAAATACCAGACACCTAGGTAAGCCTATTAGCATATCTAAGTGCATTAAATGCTCCCTATCCAGTTTCTTTCGCAGCTAATGCTGGCTGCCTTTTGCCGTGGCTTCTACATTCTACAGTTATGTTTGTCAGCTATTCGATTCTAAAATCTTTTCAGTGTAACCTCAACCCAACAATGAACGAAACACTTCCATATATTAAACACGAACCAGATTTCGTGCAGCTAGCTGTCTATTTTCGCCTATTTCCCCGTCATCATATTTCACATAAGGTTCAGTATTTGTCAAGATTTTGCGGAAAGTGGTGGCGTTCGCTGTTGGGAAGAGGTTAGGAAACCGTAAGTTCTGTACAAATATAATATTTTTTCTTGAATTACCCATTTCTACCTTAGGATATAAAATTATATCAACTATTTCTAGTCTGGATATTTGGAATTTAATTATTCAACGTCTACATCACATCATTTTATTTTCGTTTCTACACATAATTTATTGGAATCATCATTTCATTTGATTCTTGCCCGGGAATTTCCATTCACAAATCTGCGCACCGTTAAAACAGTGGATTTGGCTAATCGTAAGACAACGACAGAATTTTTTTTTTTTTATAATCTG